>OY856187.1:286730820-286775651 GCA_963693315.1 Diogma glabrata | reverse complement strand
CTAACAGAAGTGGTCGGTTTGGTATCCTACGTTTCAATATAAGTGGTGTACAAGGAATAATTAAACTACATACAATCATAAAATAGTGTTAGAGCAACAATTGGCTTTAGTTATATAGTAGTGTTGCAATAACGTTTGGCACTACACACCTACAATACCACATAATTTATAATCAAAAATTATCAAACAACGAAAAAAACAAAACTCAAAACTTTTGCGTAAAAAACTTAAAACACGTGGCTTTGGCAGGGAATAGGTAACAAAGGGGCCTCCAAAGTTTCGTGAAAGTATAAAAGGTAATTTTTTCTTCAGGATAGTATTAGAAGTCACGTCACCCATTGCCAGACACTTACTATCGTGGTAACCCCCTGCCAGACACCCTTAAACTTTAACAAATTGATAATGTTTAAGGGTGTTTGGCAGGGGGTTACCACGGCAGTAAGTGTCTGGCAATGTATGACGTGACTTCTAATACTACCCCGAAGAATATATAAAAAAACTACTTTTTATACTTTCACGAAACTTTGAAGGCCCCTTTGTTACCTGCTCCCTGCTAAAGCCACCATGATCCAAACTTCATATGTCGCTTATCGTTCCTATCTCAGTAGGGAGTATGCGCAGAGAAACTTTCAGCTTTTATAAAATAACGAAGGTCTGGCCGTCGCGGGCTCTTAGTCTAAAAAGAACATTATTATATTTTATTTTTTTCTTAAGGGATTTGTTGTTGTAATTGAGGTGAGAGTGTCGTGCATTATGTTTGTATAACGTTAATTCCATTAGAACCGCTTCGGTTAGAAAGCTGAAAATCTCTGAGGTTATAAATGAAAAGTCTATCTAAAAGAAAGTAGGAGTTTATATAACAGAAACTCAAAAAAATGAAAGCATGGCCGTTTGCGTTTGCAATCGTTTCCAGAGTCCCAGGATCACCATCTCTAGACGTGGATAATTTTGTTTTTAAATTTGTGAAAGATTTATGTTCTATCTAAGTGTGCAAAAGTTTTCGAACGTGAGCTTGGTCATTTTCATCTAGATCAAGGACAACAAAGTTTAGTAAATTAAAACAGCTGATTTTTCAGAAACCCCAACCCCAAGGTTGTCATCTGACAAAAAGTGATAAAAAAAGGTTCAAATATAATATAATTTTTTTTTCCGTCTCCGCTTATCATTTATAGTCGTCTGGCACCAAAATTTTTGTGAAATTCCGAGATAACGGACATTGCAATAGGTAGATTTTTATATGAAATCTACCTTAAAACAATTATTTATTATTGGGATTTGTTGTTATTGTATAGCGTGAGAGTGTCGTGCATTATGTTAGTATATTGTTAATTCCATTGGAACCTCTTGTGTTAGAAAGCTGAAAGTCTCTGAGGATATAAATGAAAAGTACATCTAAAAGAAAGTATTAGTTTAAAAACATAAACTCAAAAATGATGAAAGCATGGCCGTTTGCGTTCGTATTCGTTTCAACAGCTCCAGAGTCGCAATCTCTGAACTTGGATATTTCTTTTTTTAAATTTGGAAAATACTTCTGTTGCATCTACGTATTCAAAAGTTTTCAAATGTGAGCTTGATCATTTTCATCTAGATCAAGAACAACAAAACTTAGTAAATTTGTAAAACAGCTGATTTCTCAGGAACCTGGAACGCCAAGGTCATCTGACAAAAAATGATAAAAAAAGGTTCAAATATTCAATATTTATAAATTTTATTTAAACATTATGTTTCAAACGGCCGCTATAACGCCTTAGATTATTAGACTTTTAAGGCTCTAGCGGCTTAAATAGTACCCCTAGATGGCCAGTTCGCGAACTTGTCCAAGAAATTATTTGCCGCAACATACACAAAAAAAAATTTTCGACCGGTATTAACTAACAATTCTTAGAATATTATTTAATTTACTTTATATTATATCACGATTTTAATCACTACATCAAAAAATGTTAAAATGGAATAGATCGTTTTTGAATCTAATAGACACATATATATGTATATAATTTTTTTTTTTTCCGTCTCCGCTTATCATCTATAGTCGTTTGGCACCAAAATTGTTCCGAAATTCCGAGATGACGGACATTGCAATAGGTAGATTTTTATATGAAATCTACCTAAAACAAAAACGAGAAACACTAGAGATGATCCATATTCATTTAAACCAAAGCAACACAGTTAACAATAAAACAGACACAAAATTCTTGAGTTTTAATCAAAAAAACATTACTTACAATTTATAAACACATGAGCAACTAATGACAATTTAGATTTTCAAGAATCAACAAATACATTAAATTATTACACTTAACAGTTAATACGTACATACAATATAACAATAGTCAAGGCACACGTATTTTCGATATTATTTTAATGTGGTTCGAGGTTTGGATACGGGTATAGAAATTTATTTTCGAATATTTATTAATTTATTTAGGGCCGATTGTATGAATGCGGATAGAAGATAAATCCTCGGATTAATCGTCGTTTGTATATATACAATAAATCCGAGGATTTATCTTCTATCCGCATTCATACAATCGGCCCTTTGTAAGTCAAATCTTTAGAGAACGCTATCGATCACTCTCGGTCATTTAAAATTTCCCGGGTGACAACACCTAAAGCAAAAATTTCACATTTCATTATCTTAAAGGATCTCTTACACATAGGACCAAATAACTACTTATTTAATGTATTTTAAATTAGCTTATTTGTAAATTTAATTTTTAATATGTTATGTGTACCAATATTATGATGTAAGTAGTAACTTGTTATTGTAGGTACTTCATGTTTAATTTATTTAATATATTTGATTTTTGTATGTAAAAGAAATTTCTTTTTAATTCGTAATTGCAGTTTTGTCCACGCTCAATAAATAAATCTAATATAATTTCTGATGATGCCAAGGAGGCGAAATATAAAAATAAAAATATGAAAATGATAAAAACAATTAATAAATTAAAATTAAAAACAGAAGCTGAGTTAGTGTGTTTTTTACAAATATTTTAAACAAAATAAATAATTATCAGCATTGTACAATTTAACTAATTGATTTAAATAAATTAATAAATTATAAAATCCTGCTCATTAAATTAAACGAAAATTATGTTTCTTCATATTTTAACCTAAAAAAATTCAACACCTCTTATATATTGAGCTACCCCATTTTCTATATTCATCGCTTTCATTTCATCTCCCTATCAATCCTCAATTTTTCAAACAATTCAAATTTTATTCTATTTATTAGAGAAAGATTCAACAAAACGCAAATCTATGTTCATTTATTTTCCCACATACATTTTTCATTTATATTTTCTATTTCTTCTCTCCGCCCAACAACCAATCATAAACTAACATACAAAATATCGATCGCTCCTTTATCTTCTCTTTTTTAAACTCCAATATATTTTTATTTTTATACTGTGTCGCCATTTCTATTTTATTTTTTTTTTGTTTTTCTTTCCATATTTTCGTTTTTCTTCTGTAATTTAAAATCAAAAAATATAATTTTCTTTTGTTTAATTTGAAAAACAATAGAATAACAACAGAGCAAAAAAAAAATCATATATAAATGCAAATAATAGTACATTTTCCTACAAGTTAAATACACTGCTTTTTCGTGAGTGAAAATTTGTTCACGAGACGCGTTATAGCGTCGAGTGGAACAACTTCACGAACGTAAAATGTTTTCAGCTCGCGTAGGAATAGTAGATTTTTATACAAGTGGTGAAAACGTCTCTTTTTGCGTGACTGAACGGTTTGTCCACGAGACGCGATAGGGTCGAGTGGAATAAGTTCAGGAACGCAAAAACGTTTTTACCACGCGTAGAAAACGCTATTTTTTCTACGCTTGTAAATATAAATGATAATATTTACAAATTCATCTACTAAAAACTTACAAAACGACATATCTAAATTTGACTGTGTAAAAAATAAACAAGATTGTATTTATATATAGCATTTTTACCAGTGTAAAATAATGTTATTATTGTGTTCGCCTACAGATGGAATAATAACAGGCGAACACAATAATAACATTATTTTACACTGGTAAAAATGCTATATATAAATACAATCTTGTTTATTTTTTACACAGTAAAATTTAGATATGTCGTTTTGTAAGTTTTTAGTAGATGAATTTGACAATATGAATAATGAAAATAGTTCATATATTTTCTCTAAAAACTTTTACAGATATTACAGATATTTTTTTTACCGACTGGAAGTCATCGTTTAAAGTATAAATTTAAAAAATTGTAGGTAAAGTTTCAATTAAAAACAAATGAAAATAAATTTTTTAATAAAATTTATTTATTTATTTAATAAATGTTTTTTATTTTTTTTGGCAGAAAGAACTCAGACAATATATTTTATATTTGACAGTTAATTATCGGAGGAAAAAATTATACGATATATCTGATACAAATTTTGATTTCTCCGATATAGAAAAAAAACACACTCATTATTAGTTTAATTAATTAATTACACAAAATGGATATAATGATTAGTTTCGATTCAATTCGATCAAAATATTCAAAATATTCAATCCCTTCAATATACTGCGACATTGACAGAAATAAACACAGCAACCGAAACAACAACAGAAACAGTAAATCAAATTCAATCTCAAATATTCAATCCTTTAAATAACCACCACCTGTAGGCGACCACTGAAACTTATTTACTTTCAGTCCTAGTGACTGAAAACATTTTCAGTCACTACTTAGAAAAAGTTTCCCTTTCACATAGGTTTTACTATATATTAAAATGACATTTTCATAGCTTGAATTAGAAAAATGCAATTTTTTCTATGATTGATATATAATCGATATTTATTATAAATTATTAAATAAGAAATTGACAACATAACAGTCAAAATTCATATTCTATTTTTTCATGGTTGCTTTGTTTTAAAAACTTTGTAAAATTATATGAAAATACCATAGCAAAGCAACTACAATTGTCAATTTGTTATTTAGCAAACACGATTTTACATTAGTAGAAAACAAAACCATTTTCACAGGTGATGAAGCCTGCATGACAATAGACTATTCATCTGCTATCGTAGAAAAATTATTTTTTCTACTTCAAGCTATGAAAATGTCATTTTAATATATAGTAAAACCTATGGAAAGGGAAACTTGTTCTAAGTAGTGACTGAAAATGTTTTCAGTCACTAGGACTGAAAGTAAATAAGTTTCGGTGGTCGCCTACAGGTGGTGGTTATTTAAAGGATTGAATATTTGAGATTGAATTTGATTTACTGTTTCTGTTGTTGTTTCGGTTGCTGTGTTTATTTCTGTCAATATCGCAGTATTTTGAAGGAATTGAATATTTTGAATATTTTGATCGAATCGAATCGAAACTAATCATTATATCCATTGTGTGTAATTAATTAATTAAACTAATAATGAGTGTGTTTTTTTCTATATCGGAGTAATCGGAGCGATAAAATAAAATTTGTATCAGGTATATTGTATAATTTTTTCCTCCGATAATTAACTGTCAAATATAAAATATATTGTCTGAGTTCTTTCCGCCAAAAAAAAAAATTAAAAAAATTTATTAAATAATTTTGTTAAAAAATTTATTTTTAATTGAAACTTTACCTACAATTTTTTAAATTTATACTTTAAACGATGACTTCCAGTCGGTATAAAAAATATCTGTAATATCTGTAAAAGTTTTTAGAGAAAATATATGAACTATTTTCATTATTCATATTGTCAAATTCATCTCCTAAAAACTTACAAAACGACCTATCTAAATTTGACTGTGTAAAAAATAAACAAGATTGTCTTTATATATAGCATTTTTATCAGTGTAAAATAATGCTATTATTGTGTTCGCCTGTTATTATTCCATCTGTAGGCGAACACAATAATAACATTATTTTACACTGGTAAAAATGCTATATATAAATACAATCTTGTTTATTTTTTACACAGTCAAATTTAGATATGTCGTTTTGTAAGCTTTTAGTAGATGAATTTGTAAATATTATCATTTATATTTACAAGCGTTGCAAAAATAGCGTTTTCTACGCGTGGTAAAAACGTTTTTGCATTCCTGAACTTATTTCACTCGACACTATCGCGTCTCGTGGACAAACCGTTCAGTCACGCAAAAAGAGACGTTTTCACCACTTGTATAAAAATCTACTATTTTTCTTATTAATGCAATAATAAATTATATAAATAGATGAAAAAAATGTCAATAGAAAAACAAATCCGGTTATAAGTTGTGAAAAACAAATAAAAGAAAATTAATTAAATTGCTATCAACGTTTACTTCAACACATTTTGGACATCTTGATTATTTTAAATTTTTTTATACTTTAACGACTTAATAAAATGATAATTACTTGCATTCAGGCGCGCACATAGAAAAGGGGAGAGGGGGTTTCAAGAAACTAAAACACTCTAGTCTAGGGAATCGAACCCGCTAGCCTTGTATAACCCAAAGATGCCTGGTTCGATTTCCGACGGAGGTCACTTTTCCTATATACATTATTCAGAATGTGTGTTTTCAGACCTGGTCGTTAATTAATCATTGTTAAATTGATTGGCAATTCAAATCTTACTAATGAGTTTATTTTCTTGCAACATTAAAAAGATGTGGCTGATTTGACGATATTTTACGCATACATCATGGATGTACGGGCGTCATGCGAAGAACAGATCGATTTTACCTGAGCCTGCCAACTTCATACGTTACACCAGAGCATCAATAGCAACCCATCATTTTACGGTTCGAGTGTTGTCGTATTGTCGTTTTCAATGTGTTCTGATTTAACAGAGTCTCGCTTCTCTGGAATGCCTTACCGGCGTGAGTCTTTTCTGATAATTTTAATCTTCAAAATTTTAAAATTGATGTTCATAAAATTCTCAAAGAAAATTAATTAATGCTAACAAACCATAGTTACATGGTTAGGATGATATTTTCGGATATTCAGAGACGATAATCTTTAGTTTCTTATGGTTACCACTTAATATGTCTAGCTTTAAAAAAATTAAAAACAAATACTGAAAAATAATCGGTCCCAGCCGATCAATAATCCCAACCGATCATTTTTGTGTATTTTTTTTAATCAAAAAAAACCATATGAAACTAAAGATTATCGTCTCTGAATATCCGAAAATATCATCCTAACCAGGTAACTAGGGTTTGCAGTACCGAATCCAAGTATTTCACCGACGGGTGCAGATTAATTAAAAGGCGCCCTCAAATTTAATTATATTGAGCAATTCCACGTCACCGCAACATCGATGTTCCCGACCCCCTCTGATTTCGATGAAATTTCATACACAGATAGCCAATGACAAAATAAAAATACCATTTCTGTCGAAAAATGAAATTTCGCTCTGGGGATGACACAGGGTGGTGGCAAAGTTTTACGGGTTGGCAAAACATTAGTATCTTTGGCTACCGATTGCTGGCGATTGACTTATCCGATTTAAGTTATTTATAGCTCATTCGAAAGGTAATTGATAGATCTTATAAAACAAATTAATTAAAATTTTGTAGTAATTTTTTAAAACTGTCTTAAACTTAAATAATATTTTCAAAGATGGCGCTGTTGAGGGTACTTTCTTTTTTACCACATTTTTTTACAGAAAAAAAATGTTTAATTAATTCTTAATCTAAATCGAAAGTTTCCAATGGCGTAATTTCTCGTTTTGAAAATAAAACTCTTACAAAATTTTAACTTCCGTTTTTAAAATTTTTAAAATTTTAGCTGTTTCAAAAACAGCTAGTTTGAGCTGAATTGGAATATATTTTTGCGAGCAATGTCTTTTCATCTTTGGGTATAAACGCATGAAATGATTGTGTACCTTTTATAGGTACAGCCTCTCTGCGTCTTGCTTCTAGCAGTAACTTCATTGCTGTATAATAATTTTTACTGGTATATGCAAAATTCATTGTTGATTGCCATTTTGTTGCCAATTCATAAAGATCCATAAGGGTTTGAATAATATCCTTGTTAGACAAACTTTATCGATGAGCACCCCGTTTCAATGTACCTCCTATTCCATAACACGGTTCTTTTCCATCACTGGTATCGTAGAAGTGCTACTCTGCGTCTATATTTATATCTGATTTGTGGTAGCATAGATTTATAAAATTATATTTATTTTTATACTGAGAAAAAATAGTAATTTTCCGAAAAATCGCCAAGGACTTAGCACTCTCCCACTTTCAAGTTTGATTTTATGTTTTCCAAATACATGAACTGTTGTTGTGCAACAAAATGGTGATTGGTGTGGTATTAATAATTTTAGCCTGTGTGTTAATTTATGTATAAATTTATGTATTTTAATTGCACTTTTATTTCATCAGAAGAATCAAGAGTCTCACCAATTGAAATATTTTGTATGTTTCTACCCAGTTGCTCCGATTTATCCTTTCCAAACTCAAAACTGCGACATAACCGCTTTCGATTAATAGGAGAAATTTGATTAGCTACAAATGGCACAATATTTTTTTTTATGCGATTAATTAGCTCAGCACGTTCCATATTAACTATCGTTGGTGATGAAATAATATCCAATATTTCATCATTCGAACTTGATTCTGCATCACTTGTATTTTCAGCTTCAATACCACTAGTGGAACTGATCATTAGGAGTCAAATTCTACAAGACGAACAAATTCGCATTCGCATATGAATATCAAACACATAATTTATCGAACGTAATTTATTCTAAATTTCAGGTGTAAGATTTCGTAAAGTTTTTGAACACTTGCCGATACCAAATGGTTTTATACAATGATATTTACTCATGTTTTTAAAAAAATTATTTTAACTATAATACGATTTAAAACACAACTTCTTTGCTAACACAACACCTATATTTTTTTAGCAAGGTTGACAAATAAATTTAGTAATGATGGTGTATGATTAAAACATCTCTAAAGACTATTCTTTTCGTTACTGTGCTCTCATTTTATGACAGATATTATCATTAATAGGTAATTAAGTTACGGTACTCTATTAGTTCATGCATTTAAAATTAATTTCCGACAGGTAGAAATGGTAAAAAAGATAAATTATGTAAAAACATCCACACCCTCAAATACTTAACTTCTATCCTTAAAATAATTACCTAGTCAATAAATTTCTATAAAACAAGAATTCAGGTGGTTTTGAAAAAACAATTGTTTAAAAAAAAAAATTTGAAAAACGGAAATTAAAATTTTGTAAGAGTTTTATTTTCAAAACGAGGAATTACGCCATTGGGAAATTTTCGATTTAGATTAAGAATTTAAACATTTTTTTTCTGAAAAAAAAATGTGGTAAAAGTGAAGGCACCCTCAACAGCGCCATCTTTGAAAATATTATTTAAGTTTAAGACAGTTTTAAAAAATTACTACAAAATTTTAAATATTTTTTTATAAGGTCTATCAATTACCTTTCGAATGAGCTATGAATGACTTAAATCGGATAAGTCAATCGTTAGCAATCGGTAGCCAAAGATACTAATGTTTCGCCAACCCATCCGGATGTCCGGATGCGAGAACAAATGCTGTTGCGGTGACGTGGAATTGCTATATTTTAAGATAATATATTAAAAAAAATGTTGTACTTGCTTTAATATGAATTGTTGTGTAATAGCAATTATAGAATATGTGTCACTTTCACAGCAACACATAAACAGATTTTAAGATCTAGGTCCCACCATGCATTATCAAGTATTCTCAAGTGTTGGACGCTTTTGCGATAATTGGATCGACATTTTCTTTTATGGTATTTCAATTGTTGGATATTTAAGCAATAAATCTTATTATATAATAAAATAGGATATACGTCAATATTTCATAAGAATATGTAGAAACAAAATATAAGGCTAAGCATTTTTTTTAAATTTGCACAAACACAACTAAAATTGGATTGCTAATAATCCATCTGGTGAAAGACTCCTCATTCATAGGACGTACTCCCTTGGTAAATGATTAAAGTTCACACATAGAAAAAGATATATAGAGGCTCATTTCTTCCAGCAAGCAATAGCACAGCATCACCAAGTAAATCAAAACTTATTATAACAATTAAAAAAATTATACAAATTTATTTCAAATATTTCATATTTTCTAAATATATTGTAACGATTGTGAAGTGCGATGTAAAAAAATTCGTTGAACATTTTCTTTCTAAAAAGCAATAACTGAATAACACCTAAATAAATATCTGAAGATAACACAAACAGAATAATATGCGACAAGAAAATTAAATAATTTTATCTAATAGAAAAATAAAATAAAAACTACGCAGTCTATGGTAGGTAAATAAACAAACTAAAAAGAATAGATTTCAAACCTAGATGCTAAGTTTTGAAGATTGTTGCTATTTTTCTGTATTTTTTTTAATCAAAAAAAACCATATGAAACTAAAGATTATCGTCTCTGAATATCCGAAAATATCATCCTAACCAGGTAACTAGGGTTTGCAGTACCGAATCCAAGTATTTCACCGACGGGTGCAGATTAATTAAAAGGCGCCCTCAAATTTAATTATATTGAGCAATTCCACGTCACCGCAACATCGATGTTCCCGACCCCCTCTGATTTCGATGAAATTTCATACACAGATAGCCAATGACAAAATAAAAATACCATTTCTGTCGAAAAATGAAATTTCGCTCTGGGGATGACACAGGGTGGTGGCAAAGTTTTACGGGTTGGCAAAACATTAGTATCTTTGGCTACCGATTGCTGGCGATTGACTTATCCGATTTAAGTTATTTATAGCTCATTCGAAAGGTAATTGATAGATCTTATAAAACAAATTAATTAAAATTTTGTAGTAATTTTTTAAAACTGTCTTAAACTTAAATAATATTTTCAAAGATGGCGCTGTTGAGGGTACTTTCTTTTTTACCACATTTTTTTACAGAAAAAAAATGTTTAATTAATTCTTAATCTAAATCGAAAGTTTCCAATGGCGTAATTTCTCGTTTTGAAAATAAAACTCTTACAAAATTTTAACTTCCGTTTTTAAAATTTTTAAAATTTTAGCTGTTTCAAAAACAGCTAGTTTGAGCTGAATTGGAATATATTTTTGCGAGCAATGTCTTTTCATCTTTGGGTATAAACGCATGAAATGATTGTGTACCTTTTATAGGTACAGCCTCTCTGCGTCTTGCTTCTAGCAGTAACTTCATTGCTGTATAATAATTTTTACTGGTATATGCAAAATTCATTGTTGATTGCCATTTTGTTGCCAATTCGTAAAGATCCATAAGGGTTTGAATAATATCCTTGTTAGACAAACTTTATCGATGAGCACCCCGTTTCAATGTACCTCCTATTCCATAACACGGTTCTTTTCCATCACTGGTATCGTAGAAGTGCTACTCTGCGTCTATATTTATATCTGATTTGTGGTAGCATAGATTTATAAAATTATATTTATTTTTATACTGAGAAAAAATAGTAATTTTCCGAAAAATCGCCAAGGACTTAGCACTCTCCCACTTTCAAGTTTGATTTTATGTTTTCCAAATACATGAACTGTTGTTGTGCAACAAAATGGTGATTGGTGTGGTATTAATAATTTTAGCCTGTGTGTTAATTTATGTATAAATTTATGTATTTTAATTGCACTTTTATTTCATCAGAAGAATCAAGAGTCTCACCAATTGAAATATTTTGTATGTTTCTACCCAGTTGCTCCGATTTATCCTTTCCAAACTCAAAACTGCGACATAACCGCTTTCGATTAATAGGAGAAATTTGATTAGCTACAAATGGCACAATATTTTTTTTTATGCGATTAATTAGCTCAGCACGTTCCATATTAACTATCGTTGGTGATGAAATAATATCCAATATTTCATCATTCGAACTTGATTCTGCATCACTTGTATTTTCAGCTTCAATACCACTAGTGGAACTGATCATTAGGAGTCAAATTCTACAAGACGAACAAATTCGCATTCGCATATGAATATCAAACACATAATTTATCGAACGTAATTTATTCTAAATTTCAGGTGTAAGATTTCGTAAAGTTTTTGAACACTTGCCGATACCAAATGGTTTTATACAATGATATTTACTCATGTTTTTAAAAAAATTATTTTAACTATAATACGATTTAAAACACAACTTCTTTGCTAACACAACACCTATATTTTTTTAGCAAGGTTGACAAATAAATTTAGTAATGATGGTGTATGATTAAAACATCTCTAAAGACTATTCTTTTCGTTACTGTGCTCTCATTTTATGACAGATATTATCATTAATAGGTAATTAAGTTACGGTACTCTATTAGTTCATGCATTTAAAATTAATTTCCGACAGGTAGAAATGGTAAAAAAGATAAATTATGTAAAAACATCCACACCCTCAAATACTTAACTTCTATCCTTAAAATAATTACCTAGTCAATAAATTTCTATAAAACAAGAATTCAGGTGGTTTTGAAAAAACAATTGTTTAAAAAAAAAAATTTGAAAAACGGAAATTAAAATTTTGTAAGAGTTTTATTTTCAAAACGAGGAATTACGCCATTGGGAAATTTTCGATTTAGATTAAGAATTTAAACATTTTTTTTCTGAAAAAAAAATGTGGTAAAAGTGAAGGCACCCTCAACAGCGCCATCTTTGAAAATATTATTTAAGTTTAAGACAGTTTTAAAAAATTACTACAAAATTTTAAATATTTTTTTATAAGGTCTATCAATTACCTTTCGAATGAGCTATGAATGACTTAAATCGGATAAGTCAATCGTTAGCAATCGGTAGCCAAAGATACTAATGTTTCGCCAACCCATCCGGATGTCCGGATGCGAGAACAAATGCTGTTGCGGTGACGTGGAATTGCTATATTTTAAGATAATATATTAAAAAAAATGTTGTACTTGCTTTAATATGAATTGTTGTGTAATAGCAATTATAGAATATGTGTCACTTTCACAGCAACATATAAACAGATTTTAAGATCTAGGTCCCACCATGCATTATCAAGTATTCTCAAGTGTTGGACGCTTTTGCGATAATTGGATCGACATTTTCTTTTATGGTATTTCAATTGTTGGATATTTAAGCAATAAATCTTATTATATAATAAAATAGGATATACGTCAATATTTCATAAGAATATGTAGAAACAAAATATAAGGCTAAGCATTTTTTTTAAATTTGCACAAACACAACTAAAATTGGATTGCTAATAATCCATCTGGTGAAAGACTCCTCATTCATAGGACGTACTCCCTTGGTAAATGATTAAAGTTCACACATAGAAAAAGATATATAGAGGCTCATTTCTTCCAGCAAGCAATAGCACAGCATCACCAAGTAAATCAAAACTTATTATAACAATTAAAAAAATTATACAAATTTATTTCAAATATTTCATATTTTCTAAATATATTGTAACGATTGTGAAGTGCGATGTAAAAAAATTCGTTGAAAATTTTCTTTCTAAAAAGCAATAACTGAATAACACCTAAATAAATATCTGAAGATAACACAAACAGAATAATATGCGACAAGAAAATTAAATAATTTTATCTAATAGAAAAATAAAATAAAAACTACGCAGTCTATGGTAGGTAAATAAACCATCTAAAAAGAATAGATTTCAAACCTAGATGCTAAGTTTTGAAGATTGTGTTATTATGTTTTAAGCGATTTAATTTAAAATTCTATTCTAAAATTGTAGACTGTAATTGCTATTGTTTTCACTAGTATAAAAACGGTTGCATTGGCGATAGATTAGTTCAAAATAAACGATACAGTTAGTTGAAAATTAACGGTAACAGAAGTTATTAATAATATAACAGTGATACGGTATAGCAATATAAGACAGTCGTAAATAATTTATACAAAGTGAAGAAAATAATAGTAAAAGAATATTATAAAAGTAAAATTATAATGAAAACAAAAACGATTAAGAAAGAGATTTAATTGCTATAAGAGAAAAAGCAACTAGTCTTTTCCGGCACATGCTTGATCACCTGGCTTGATAAGTTTTGATAAGTTTTAATTTAGAAATGCTCCTTTTACGGACGCTACTGTTAATGGCAGTATCTTGGCTGCTATAAATAAATTCGGAAAAGATCTTGCATGTTTGGCAAATATTGGGGATTGGGAAATTTAATATCGAAGTTAAGTTCATGTTATGAACGTTTTTGTTGATGTTGTAAAATTTTGAAGTTCTCGCATAGTTTTAAAGCATCAACATTGTTAACAAATCAGTATGTGCTCGTCAAAATTTATTTTACATTCCAAATATTCGAAAATGTAATCCCTGTTATGTATAATGTATAAATATAAAAACCAGATCTATAATAACATTTTTCTCATCCATGTAAGAATTAATGGCGTTCTTCTAATGAATTGAATTAATAGCAGAATCAATTGGAAGAAAAAGAATTTTTTTGAATAATCTAGATCTAATATTATATTTTCTTATGATTCATATTCAAAATCTTTGCTGTACAACGAATTCGTATTTGATTTTGATGCGAAAATTCGGTACGTTCTCTAAGATATCTGCCACCTACTATAATTATAATAATTAAATAATTTTAAATAATTTTACTATAATTTTTACTTCTTAATTTTTACTTAAAAGACGCGCAATCAAATCGATTGTAAGTTCATTTAATGTGTATCCATGTTTTGTTTTAGGTAGATTTCATAGAAGAGTCTACCTATTTTTAAGTTTAATTTTTAATGTGTCACAAAAAAAACCATACGCTAAATAAATAAAACCTACTATAATTACTTCTCTAAAGCGTATATTCGCCATTTTTATGCAAAGAAATACATTCAATTACATTCAAGTTCAGACTTTGTATCATTTTAGAAACAACATTAATTTTGGAAAGAAAATCGTTTCACAAACTTAGACTGCAATATCTATTTATGTATAAAGGGCGTAAAGTAGCTCTTTTTTATGTATTAAGGGCGTAAAGTAGCTCTCTTCACAAACACTCGAAAGCAAAAAAGATACATTATGACCGAATTGCATACAAGATTTTTTGCACGAGTAAGATTCTGTATTATTTGCATAAATTAAAATACATATATTTACACAAAATATTAAAATATTTTTTGAGAAAATTGTTTAATCAAAATAGTTTTGCTTTTTATATATTTTGTTTTCCTAAATTTCTACAGCGACCAATTTTTTTTTTAAATTCCTATATTAATTCATTTAAAACATTTTGTTTTTCAGTTGTATGTGATCTATCGTATGGTCAAGTGCACATATGTTTAGTAAACTATATTTTGAGAAAATCGTTACATCCACGTAATTTTTTGTTTCTTTTTTTTTTTCTAAATGTCATTAGTAAACAATTTATTTAATTTTAACTGTATATTAAATTACTAGCAAACCAAAAAAAGCTTAGAAACGATTTTCTCAAAATAAAATTTCACAAAACACATGTTGTAAGAATATGAGCAATTCCATTAGTTTTCGACTGATCTGGCGACTGACCACTCCCGATTTTGCTAAAAATTGAAAATTTTAGCCCTCTAGGTACCATAGGTTATGGGAACGAGTCTTTAATATGTCTGAAAATCATCATTTTTAGCGTATTTCAAAAATTTGGTTCTCAGACACTTCTAAACCGAATCGAATGATTTGCATCATATTTTATTTATTATACCCTCTAGTATGTAGAAAAAAATATTTTAGATCTCTAAGCCATTTGACCTTCCCCATGGCGGAGTTAAAACAAATAACAATTTCAGTAAAATGTCCGTTTCAAGTAACCACAAAAAATTTATTTTTTATCCGATTTGCTTTTTGTAAAGTTTATTTGTTTGTTTGATCTACACTCTTTCAGGAAAAAGTTTAATCAAAATTATTTGCATAACGGAATCGGAAATATTCTACTTCAAAGTTGGCGATTTTTGAAAAATCACAAAGTTTGACCTTGCTGTACGCATTTCTATCAAAACCAAATTCAACCAAAATTTAACTGAACGTAGTATTATGTCCCCAGAACAATCCCTTTTAAGAATTTTCTTGGTCCGAACTTATGTCATCATCTACGATCTACTAAATAAACTCAGATATTTTCAGCTTTCTAACCCAAGAAGTTCCAATGCAATTAGCATTATACTAACATAATGCACGCTACTCTCTCACCATACAATTGCAACACCAAATCTCATAAAAATAAAAATATCCCATAGAAATATTAAATAAATTTTCTTTTCTTTTTTTTTTTTTATTTTTAATTGTAAAATCCAAATTCGCTAAAAATATTTTTAATAAATCAATTTTATTTAAAATAATCTTTACTACATGTTTCGAAATTCAAAATTTCATCGACAGGTATTTTCGTACAATTTTATTTTCGTACTATCGAAAAATATGCGTATAGTTGAAAAAATTAAATATAGTTGAAAAAAATTAAGAGTTTCTCTAGAAGATGCGACGCCGCAGCATTTATAACAAGATTTAAAGACTAAGCAGCACATGGTATAAAAGAATTGCCCTAAACAGCTTTGTTCGATTTTGAACTGCAGCATTTTTCTCTTAATACAGGACCCGTTATCAAATCTTTAGCCTTTTATGTTATTCAATGAGATCTTCATATCAGTAAGCAGATACATTCAATAATGTATTCAGGGAATAAAATCAACGAAATGTTTACAAATTTTCTTTTTGTTACATTTTGTTTTTAAGATATGGATAACTAAACAATAAATCTTATCATATAATGAAACCAATGGATAAACATAGACCACTATTTAATGATAAGATGTAGGAAATAAAACTTATATAAGAGTTCACAGAACACAAATTTTATAAAAATAATTTGTAGAAAAAAAAATTAAATTGGGCTCCGTATACTCGGGTCGAGTATACTCCTTAATCATGTGAACCATTGTCCTCCCTGGTAACTAAAGCCCACATATAGTTCATTAGACATGAGCGAGACTTTCACACGTCCGTAGATCAAAAATTAAAACTAATATACAAATTTTGATACAAAACTAAATTTTTGCTTTTTATATAAAAAAAAGTCAGACAAGTGCGAATAAAATTCGCTCGTCAGGGGTTCCGTGAATGTAAAAGAACACAATATCAAAAACTATTGACAAAAAGTTGTGTTGTAATGTCCTTATATTTCCAGACCATAGACGCATAACAAAATAATTAATGTTTAATCGTAAATGTCAATAGTAAATTACAATCAAATCCACATTGATCAAAAATAACTCAAAAAATGTTACATTAGGTTAAATCTCATCCATAGATGTTTATGGTAACTCAAGAAAGATTCACCAGCTTGTAAATGGTTTAAATTTGATTATTTTTTCGGTCAATCAAGTGTTGAAATTTAGGGGGGGGGGGGGTGGAGAGGCTACATACTAAAAATATTTTTTTTCAATAACACAAAAACTGTGCACCGCTAAGTTCTAAAAAATTGTAATGTTTCTTAAATTAAGTGCTCCTTCATATGACACCCCATTCGCTTGGGTCAAAAGTGGTTTTTTACTCTCCCCACTCCCATCCCCTAAACACACGGAAATATAGTTATTTGAGACTTTGCTATGATTTTCATTCAAAATTTACAAATTATCCTGTCTCTGCGAATTTTTTCAAATTTTTCTGTCAATCATCGTCAAAACGGGGAGCGAAACCATCTGAAATTTGCACTTTTTTGATAATAACTCAAAAACTTTACATCACAAAATTCTAAAAAAAATTGCAATGATTTATAAATTAGGTGCTCTTTTAAATGACATCTCACTCGCTTGGGTCCAAAAAGATTTTCTTTTACCCTCTTTACCCCGGTCCCCTAAACACACAGAAATATAATTATTTGAGACCTCTCTATAATTTTCATACAAAATTTACCGAATTTCCTAGCTCTGTGAATTTTTTCAAATTTTTCTGTCAATCAGTGTCGAATCGTAGGGGGGGAACGGTCTGAATTTTGCACTTTTTTGTCCATAACTCAAAAACTGCGCACCGCAAAATTCTAAAAAAAATTGCAACAAATTTTAAATTAGGTGTTCTTTCAAATGACACCCCACTTGCTTGGGGCAAAAAAATTTTTTTACCCTCTTTACACCGGTCGCCTAAACACACAGAAATATAATTATTTGAAATGAAGCCCTTTCATATGATACCCTACTTGAATCTATAAAAAAATATATTTTCTCAAAGGTCTCACATCGTACCCCTGTAAACCAAACGAAAACCACTTTAAATTTATTTGTATCCGTCATTTCATGTGAGCAGATTAGTTTTATACGCACCTCAAATTTCAAGTCCATAGCATTTATTGTTTACGAGATAATCGATATAATGTGAAAAACTCGTTTTACTCTCATCAATAGTGTTCCGTATAAAAAACGGAACCCTAAAAATAAAATTTGATTTGCCTCAAAATTTATTAAAAACCATAACGAAAAGGCTATCAAATTTAAAACAAAACTCATTTTGGCGCCTGTTGAGGTCGCTCCTTTGCACCCGTGGTTTATCCGGCCCTGAATAGTTTGTGAATATTAATTAATTTTTGGTGAGAATTTTATGAACAACAATTTTAAAATTTTGAAGATAAAAAAAAAATTTGTTTTGAATTATCAGAAAAGACTCATTCCAGAGAAGCGGACTCATAGAGCTCCCCCCTCCCCGGTTGAGCTCCCCCCCCTCCCTCCCAAGCCTGCTTGCATAAAAATTGCGCTTTTGTCTGAAATAATTTTATTTAAAGCTTTTATTATTGTTAACTTGTAACCTGCGATAAAAACACAGAGGACGGTATTTTTTTAAAATTATTTCAGCCATTAAAGATGGATTGTCTATAAAGTTAGGTTTGTTTTGTGTTAATGATTTGATTTGTCGGATGTTTTGCTACATATAGCTTTCCATTGATGTAAAGTTTTTCACGGAGAACGTTGGCAGAAAGTTTATGACCTATTAGTCCGTTCTAAATAAAAGTATTTTGTGGTTGTTAAAACCATAAACATCCACCCATCCAACCATAAACGAATAGGACAGGATTAAACTAAAATTTGGCGTAAACTCTTCTAGTTAAGTTCCAGGCTTAATTTGTGTCTCCAAAAGTTTTATCATCTTGACGGTTAATATTTTGGTAAAGTGAACTTTTTTTGGAAAGTTTGGAGAGCGGAAAAAGATGAAAAACGCTATTTGCCTCTTATTCTTCCTATTAAGAAACCCATTTTAAACAAGTAAAATGTCAGTCAATTATTTGTTTAAATAAAATGTGTTGTGTAGTTAGAATAACAATATATGGTCACAACACCACATAAAGTGATAATATAATAATCAAACTCCCTTTCTCACATACTTAAGTCAACAACCAATATGATCTTCCAGGCATAGTTACTACTCATTATTCATTTTTAAACAAAAAAATATGAATATGGCAGATTTTTTGGTATTAATTTTCTAGGCAGTACTATTGTGTGAATTTACAGGATTGAAAAAATTCAAAGGATTCACAGTTACTTGAGATTAATTGCTCACCAAGTCCGAATAGTACGAGTATGTTTTTTGACACACTTAATGATTTTTGGACATACTACTTGTTATTGTCATCATCCTTGTGGCTGTTACCATTACCGAAACATATTTTGGTTATATGAGATTTTAAAACAGGATTGAGAATTATCGTGCTCTATAGTTGTACTTAAGCAACTTTCTATTGACATTGTGAATGTTATGCATCCAGTGACCAGCAGCCCAACTCTGAAACTGTGAAGCGATGAAGTATTAAAAATTTCTTCGTTTCTTTTCATTGAAAAACTTTTTACTTCACCGCCTCACAGTTACAGAATTTGGCTGCTTTACCACGAAATTGTGTTTATGTAGACAATCCTGTGTGCTATTATTTTAATATAACTATTTTTTTTGCATATTAACTAGGTTGTTAAATATCTGTTAATAAAAGTTTCAGGCAATAATAATTTATTATGATAAAGAATAAATCAATTATAAAAGAACAATAAAATCATAAATTGAAAACTTTTGTTTAAATTTTATTATTCAAAATTCAAATTGTTGAAAATACTTTATTGAATTTCCATTAAAAAGTTTCAATTGAACTTTTAACAAAAAGTTTTCCAAGTTCTAATATATTTTCTTTGTAATTGTTTAAAATTTTATTGAATTTCCTTCAGAATATTTAATGAGGTTGGAATGATTTACTTATGTGTTTTTGGGTCATGAAATGGAAATCAACCATTTGCATAGTTATTGTTTTATTATTTTTCTGTTACAAAAAAGAATTTTTTAAATGTCACTGTTATTTATTATATTAAAAAATAAATAAGTCAGACAAGTGCGAATAAAATTCGCTCGTCAAGAGTTCCGTGAATGTAAAGAAAACAATATCAAAATAATTTACATAAAGTTGTGTTGTAAAGGGTTTATATTGCCAGACCATAGACACATAAAAACTAAATGGTTCATCGTAAATATCAATAGTTAATGTCAATCTCATCTAAATTGATCGAAATGATATAAAAAATATTACTTTAGGTTAAATGATATCCATAGCTATTTATGGTAGCTAAGGAACGACTCAATTCTGTTAAACAACGATGAAATTTAGGGGTGGAGTGGTGTTAACGCTAAAAATAGGACTTTTTTGACAATAATTCAAAAACTATGCGTCGCAAGATTCTAAAATAATTGTAATGTTTCTTAATTTTGGTGTTCTTTCAAATGACACTCATGCGAGCCAAAAAACCTTTTTTTCACGATTCCCCACTCCTATTCCCTAAACACGTAGAATTAAAACTACTTGAGGCTTCGCTATATTTTTCGTTAAGGGTTTATCAAATTTCCTATCTCTATGAATTTTTTCAAATTTTTCTGTCAATCAACGAAGAAACGTATAGGGGGGGGGGGGGGAACCAACTTTTTGTTGCACTTTTTTGAGAATAAATCAAAAACGGTGCATCGCAAAATTCTAAAAAAACTGTATTGTTTTTTAATTTTGGTGCTCTATCAAATGACATCCCACTCATGCGGGTCAAAAAACAATTTTTCACCCTTCCCCACTCCCATCCCCTAAACACATAGAAATAAAATCACTTGAAGCTTCGCTATATTTTTCGTGTTCCATAGAATTATAGGCTCATCACTTTACTAAAATTTTCAGTTCTTTCTATAGCAACAATTTTTTTGTGTTAGATTACATAAGTTCGACATTTAGGTCGGTGCTTGAAAAACAACGTATAATTTTAACAATATTTAAAATTAACAAAAGATCAATGTTTGGCTTAAACAATAGCATATTAAACAAATATTAACCCTAAAATAATTGCAGGTTATCGAACTTACCATTCAATTAAAACTCAACATTTTCTAAAGTTATACAAGAAATTTAATAAACCAGTAATTATGAATGGATTACAAACGTGGGTCTTAACACAACCTAACAAATCACATCAATCTGATTTGAACCTTGAGAATTTACGCCACCTTTTGGGCCCACTTATGGCATACAATACAATACAATATACTATAGATAGTAAAGGACCGTGATAATTTTGAAATAAAGTCTTCTTTCTTTTGGATAACTGGCTATATTCACTCTAAAAGAGTTGCAAAATTAAGAATTGCTCTAAGAATCAGTATAAAGGATGACATGACTAAAAATGTACACGCCAGTCCCACTCGATATTGCTATTCGGGTTAAAAAAGCTTTATTTCACCTTACCATTCCTACCCTTTCAAAACGATTAATAAATATTTGATACACGGGGGTACGGTCTGAATTTTGAACATTTTTGATCATAACTCAAAAACTGTGCACCGCAAAATTCTAAAAAAAATTGCAATGATTTTTAAATTAGGTGCTCTTTCAAATGACACTCCATTCGCTTGGGTCAAAAAAAGTTTTTTTTTACCCTCTCTACCCCGGTGCCCTAAACACACAGAAATATAATTATTTGAGACTTCGGTATAATTTTCATACAAAATTTACCAAATTTCCTAGCTCTATAAATTTTTTCAAATTTTTCTGTCAATCAGTGTCGAAACGTAGGGGGGGAACGGTTTGAATTTTGCACTTTTTTGTCCATAACTCAAAAACTGTGCACCGCAAAATTCTAAAAAACACTGCAACGAATTCTAAATTAGGTGTTCTTTCAAATGACACCCCACTCGCTTGGGTCAAAAAAGTTTTTTTTTTACCCTCTTTACCCCGGTCCCCTAAACACTCAGAAATATAATTATTTGAGACTTCGGTATAATTTTCATACAAACTTTACCAAATTGCCTAGCTCTGTGAATTTTTTCAAATTTTTCTGTCGATCAGTGTCGAAACGTAGGGGGGGGGGAACGGTTTGAGTTTTGCACTTTTTTGTCCATAACTCAAAAACTGTGCACCGCAAAATTCTAAAAAAAACTGCAACGAATTCTAAATTAGGTGCTCTTTCAAATGACACCCCACTCGCTTGGGTCAAAAAAGTTTTTTTTTTACCCTCTTTACCCCGGTCCCCTAAACACTCAGAAATATAATTATTTGAGACTTCGGTATAATTTTCATACAAAATTTACCGAATTGCCTAGCTCTGTGAATTTTTTCAAATTTTTATGTCGATCAGTGTCGAAACGTAGGGGGGGGGGAACGGTTTGAATTTTACACTTTTTTGTCCATAACTCAAAAGCTGTGCACCGCAAAATTCTAAAAAAAACTGCAACAAATTTTAAATTAGGTGCTCTTTCAAATGACACCCCACTCGCTTGGGTCAAAAAAGTTTTTTTTTTACCCTCTTTACCCCGGTCCCCTAAACACTCAGAAATATAATTATTTGAGACTTCGGTATAATTTTCATACAAAATTTACCGAATTGCCTAGCTCTGTGATTTTTTTCAAATTTTTATGTCGATCAGTGTCGAAACGTAGGGGGGGGGGGAACGCTTTGAATTTTGCACTTTTTTGTCCATAACTCAAAAACTGTGCACCGCAAAATTCTTAAAAAAAACTGCAACGAATTCTAAATTAGGTGCTCTTTCAAATGACACCCCACTCGCTTGGGTCAAAAAAGTTTTTTTTTTACCCTCTTTACCCCGGTCCCCTAAACACTCAGAAATATAATTATTTGAGACTTCGGTATAATTTTCATACAAAATTTACCGAATTGCCTAGCTCTGTGAATTTTTTCAAATTTTTATGTCGATCAGTGTCGAAACGTAGGGGGGGGGAACGGTTTGAATCTTGCACTTTTTTGTCCATAACTCCAAAGCTGTGCACCGCAAAATTCTAAAAAAAACTGCAACAAATTCTAAATTAGGTGTTCTTTCAAATGACACCCCACTCGCTTGGGTCAAAAAAGTTTTTTTTTTACCCTCTTTACCCCGGTTCCCTAAACACACAGAAATATAATTATTTGAGACTTCGCTATAATTTTCATACAAAATTTAGCGAATTTCCTAACTCTGTGAATTTTTCCAAATTTTTATGTCAATCAGTGTCGAAACGAAGGGGGGGGGAACGGTTTGAATTTTGCACTTTTTTGTCCGTAACTCAAAAGCTGTGCACCGCAAAATTCTAAAAAAAACTGCAACGAATTCTAAATTAGGTGCTCTTTCAAATGACTCCCCACTCGCTAGGGTCAAAAAAGTTTTTTTTTTACCCTCTTTACACCGGTTCCCTAAACACACAGAAATATAATTATTTGAGACTTCGGTATAATTTTCATACAAAATTTACCAAATTTCTTAACTCTGTGAATTTTTCAAAATTTTTCTGTCAATCAGTGTCGAAACGAAGGGGGGGGGGGGAACGGTATGTTTTTGACAATAACTCAAAAACTGTGCATTGCAAAATTCTAAAAAAAATTGCAATGATTTTTAAATTAGGTGCTCTTTCAAATGACACCCCACTTGACCACATTTTAAATAGTGTTTTTACCCCTCCTCATTTCCACCCCCTTAATAAATCTAATTATGAGAATATGACACTTTTATATATTTTTTATTAAAACTGTACTAATTTTTCTATCATTCCAAATACATTTGAAAATTTTCGATCAGTTAGGTTCGGAGCTAATCGAGTTAAGAAAACACGAAAAAAACGTCATTATTCAGAATTATACAAAAATTGGTGAGGTGTAAAATTCCAAGATAAATTTTTAAGGAATACTGAAATGAAGCCCTTTCATATGATACCCTACTTGAATCTATAAAAAAATCTATTTTCTCAAAGGTCTCACATCGAACCCCTGTAAACCAAACGAAAACCACTTTAGTTTTATTTGTATTCGTCATTTCATGTGGACAGATTAGTTTTATACGCACCTCAAATTTCAAGTCCATAGCATTTATAGTTTACGAGATAATCGATATAATGTGAAAAACTCGTTTTACTCTCACCAATAGTGTTCCGTATAAAAAACGGAACCCTAAAAACATATATTTGTAAGACTAGTAGTGCATTTATAAAAAAATATTTGCTTTTGTTTCCGTATGATCAGAGTTGGAAAAAACATAGTTTTAAAAAAAAAAAACAACTTATGTTTTTGTTTAAAACGCGTTTTTATCGGCTAACGGCTGTAAAATTTAACTTTATTGTGGCTAGGGAGAAGGTTGAAGTCTTACTTTTTTGCATTTCATATGTTTACGGGGGCAGCAAAGTGTCGCCATTTCCTTTTCATATACGGCGGTACGGTTTCATATACGGTAAAGTTTGAAAGTTTGCCACGAAAATAGTGTATTAAATCGGTGCTGTGACTTTTTGTGTTTCGTCTATAGTTGTCGACATCCCTACGGTCGGCCGCCAAACTATAGACTCAACACAACAAGTAGCACTTTAGCTCCTAAATTAATAATATACTATTTTTATGTTTTTTAGATACTACTGTTGATGAAAGCATAGCTTTCGAAATACGTATTTAGTGAAATAAAACTCAATTTAACAAGAATAACGCGTTAATTATTTTTTAAACACGCGTTTTTTTTCTTTTGGATTTTTGAGTTCAATTAAACTCAAGTAAGTAAAGAAGTAATTGGAATTTTTAAAATTCAAAGGTATGGTTTGAAGTTTCTCAGAAAAAAACTCCAATTCACATTTTTCGTGTTTCGGATGGGATTCGAACCTACCCTCGTCAGTGCCCGGCTCGAATCCTTGGGCAGACACGCTATCGATTACGCCGTTGAGGCGATGACAATGTTTTTTTTCGTTTTTAATATGTTTTATACTACGAAGATTCGATTTTTTTGTTTTTAATTAAAATATTTAATTGAAGTAGCAAAGAAAATAGGTGTCCTAAATATTCTAAAATTATTTAAAGGTTCTGTAAAGATTTTCAAGGTTCTCTTAATATTTTCAATATTGTCTAAAGGTCCGCATGATTTCCTAGATTATCTGAAGATGGTAACGATTGGTAACGATTATTAAGAATATTTTTAAGATGCTCAATATTTCTTCAATATTTTCATAATCTACTAAAATAGTTGTCCTAAGATTCCCAAGAGTAGTTTATTCCTCAATCAAATGGCATGCCTGTCTTTATTAGCTAACATAAACTTCAGAAAATTGAATTATGATAAGCACTCTGCGACCTTTGTATTTTCTGAGTCCCGAATGATCTGATGCACTTACCTATCTAAACGTGAAAAGAATATGGAAAACAGGCAACAAATTTTATTAAATAAAGTAATCGGGTGATTCATAATTACGGATTACAATATTGATATCATCCTTATAAGCATATTGATTGGTATAAGGTGTAACCAAGATCTATTAAAAACAACAAGATTTTTAATTTAAAAGCAATATCTTTTTATTTTAATTTAAAATATATACAGGGTGTCCCACGAAAGTTGTCCCACCGGTTAACTGGGGATACCTTGGAATAGCGCTAACCACTTTTGTTCAAGCGAAAATGCGAAACATGCGAAACAAAAATGAAAAAAAAAAACTTTCGTGGGACACCCTGTATATATGCATTCAAAAAAAACTCAAAGCTAATTATCGTCACTATCGGTTTCATTAGTATTAAAAACTAGGTATATACAATTCATTCATTGATATATATAAACTAGTTACCTATTTTATCCGTACCCAATCAGTTTTGGAGTTTCGTATGTCCTAATTTAGAGAAGACGCGTTCAATGCCGACTGTCGTTAGATTGACCCTAAAACACGAATAATTTTATTTCGTTAATTAATCCAAATAAATTTGGGTCTAAAGAAGAAACAGTGGTCCGCCATGCAGAGTTAGATAGTTTTCATAAAAATCCTTCGTGAAAAATGTTGCACGAAACTGAGTTAATTCGTTATCTAAAACAATGAAATTTGCATAAACAAATGCATTCGGTCATAGCAACACAGTCACGTAATATAACGTAATTTATTAAAATCTTTTCAACGTTACATAGAGCATCAGCATTATCCACTGGATTGAACATTATCGGCCAATTATTAACAATTTTATTTTTGTGTATATCGATAAAATAACATCATCATCATCATTGCGAAATGATAAAAACATAATTTCTTCGGTCTGAAAGACCTAAATATTACAATCTCGAGCCAAAAGTGAAAATCTTACCCCCATTTTTTCACCTTTCTCAACGTTTTAGGTAATCGATTCTCAAAAAGCAAAAAATGTCCGTCTGTCTGCCGACCGGTCGTCACAACCAACGAAAACAAGAAAACTGCTGGAGCGATTCCAAAAAATATTAATGGTAAGAGCCACAAGGACAATGGGCTCGATAACTGCACCGGCAGTGTATATAAAAAAAATCAGTAAGTGTGTCAAAAAAGCAAATTTTCATTTTTTTTGCTTAAAAAATGTTTATTTTCAGTAATAATGAATAGTAACTTTGAATCTGGAGAAATCTTGATGATCGGCATCTGTGTTATAAGTGTGTCCAAAAATATCATTAAGTGTGTCAAAAGCATTTTTATCATTGTGATCGTCGGCATTGATATGGGAGACCAGGAGCTTGATTATTGTATTATAAGTGAGTTAAAAATACCGTCATGTCAATGCCGTGACAATACCGTCAAAGAATCTTTCATTTATTTTTACCCAATTTTTTTGAAAAAAAGTAAAATTATTATATGTTTGACATGAAATGTAATTAAACATGAAATTTTACATGGAATATGTTTTTTTTTAGAAAATGTGTTGTGTATTAGGGATAACAATATGTGTCACAAGTCACAACAACACATAAATACCTTTAAAGACCTAGGTCCCACAACAACATGCGTTGTGAGGTGTTGGTGGATGCTTTTTTTAAATCTTTGTGGATTGAAGGCACTCGAGACTATTGATTCGAAGAAACCGTTCCATTTGTACGATGTAGGGACAAAGAAGACCCTTTGCATTTTGTCACTATGACAGTGAGTTATCTCAAGAGTTTGACTGTTTGCACAAACCGATTGACTAGAAAATTGGGGAAAAGAATATGTTTGAGGCATGATGTATTTGATTTCGTCTGAGCACTGCTGATGACGATATTTATAAAAAACAACGAGATCAGCAACAGTGCGATGATGTTGTAGGGAATCGAGATAAGATGTTAAATTTAAATTTCGTACAGCATGTTTTTGAGCAGAGTCCTAAAGAGCTAGGATAACAGATACAACGCCCCAAACCTGACAACAAAACTCCATACAAGGACAAATAAAGGACTTATAAACGTGGAATAATTGATACGGATTAAAATATTTTTTACATCTATTAAAGGAGCCGAGTTTTCTTGACGCGCTTTTTGCCATGGCCATTATATGATCATTCCAGAGTAGGAAATTGTGACTCCCAATAAAAGAATGATTTCACATTCGTGTATTTCTTCATCACACATACTAATTGAAATATCGCTGGGGAGTTCGATCGTTGATCTAATATAAATCAATCCAGTTTCAACTCCTCTTAACTTATAGGACAGCTATCAAGTTGTTGAAGATTAAATGTCGTTTTTTAACAAAAATTGTGATTATTCTCTCTCGACATCTCTTACGTAATTTTTTGTGTGATTCCAGATTCCACGACTTCTGAAAAACAGGAATATGTAGTTGGAAAATAAGTTTGAATTTTTTATGATGTTATAGTTTTTGCAATATTTTTGGAATTTTGAAATTTCAATCTTTGATTTTGGATTAATTTTTAGAATTTTGAAAAGAGTTTAAATTTTTGATTTTGTTATAATTTTTGCAATATTTTTAGAATTTTGAAAAAAGTTTGTATTTATTCTTGATTTTGTTATAATTTTGAAATATTTTTATAGAATTTTGGAAAAGTTTGTAATTTTGATTTTGTTATATTTTTTGCAATATTTTTAAAATTTTGAAAAAAGTTTCAATTATTTATTTTGTAATCATTTTTGGAATATGTTTAGCATTTTGAAAAAAAATGTAAATTTTTGATTTTATTATAATTTTTAAAACATTTTTGGAATTTTGAAAAAATTTGATTTTATGCTATAATAATTGTACTTGAATATTTTTGAAGTAAGTTGGAATTTTTTATGTTAATATAATATTAGGAATCGTGGAAAAAGTTTGCAATTTTTGATTCAATTCAATCAGGCCCCTTTTTAGAAAAAAAATAAAATGAACTATCTGTATGATATGAAATGAACGTAATCAATTCCATATACGTCAGTAAATAATAATTTTCCCATATTTAAATACATTAAGTAGCGCTTGCATGAACATAAAATAACACGATAACACGGTAAAATATTGTTAGCTGTAGCTTGTTAGAAATTCCTTAAAAATTCCTGAATTAACTGGCCAACGTTTACTAGGAACGTGTGGTATTTCAATTATTTTCCAAAATTTAACGTTTTGTGGCATTCGCATTGATGTATTTCTTTTGGTATAAATAGGTTATATTTTCCAACCGTTTAGAAACTTCACTGATTTGTCAAAATACTATTTCGTATTATAATTAAATGTGTTATTTATATGCATTCTAACAAACATTATCGCATTAACCCTACATTAAATAAATAAAATTAGTCTGCAATTGGATAATCATCAATCATATTTATTCTAATATTTTCCAAAGGTGAATCTTCCTTGTGATTGTATTCGCATATCAAGTCTATTGCGTAAATGTTTCATCTGCCCTTAATGGTACATATAGTATAACCCTCTTCCTTTTTAAATTTGATACAAATTTTGCTCTTCTTTTGTAAAAAGATTCGATGCTATAAGTTTACTACTACACTACTACACTACAGTAAAGATACCTGTATACAATCAGAAACAACATTTTGTAGAAATATATAGAAGATACCGCAACATATTTTAAGTACAGTATGTGCTCCGTAAGTTATACAACAATAATTTGTAACTAAATCATATACAAAATGTTACTTGGGGTAATTTAACATGAAAATATGAAGGGCCTGAAATCACACAGCTCTAAGATATCAAGACTTCGGTCTGGGTTAAGGATTTTGATATAGTTTTCGGCAAAACACTTTTATGAGGACATTGTTTTCAGTTTTGGGCAGCGATGTATATCAAACATAAAACTCTTTGTTAAACTACACGTATTTTTTATCTCTGTTCAGAAATTTATTACAAAACTAACATGAAACATCAATACGTTTCCGGAAAAATTATAACATATTATATATTGACATAATTTAGTAAAAAGATGAAACAATCAGCAAACTACTCAAAAACCTCTCCATTTAGCGTTTCGAGAAAATATTACAAAATCAGAAATTCATATTTCTTTCAAAATCCCAAAAATATTGTAAAAATTAAGTAAAATCAAAAATTGAAACATTTTTCCAAATTCTAAAAATATTCCAAAAATTATTACAAAATCAAAGACTAAACCGTTTTTCAAAATATATTGCAAAAATTATAACAAAATGTTATGTTAATGAAAAAGTTTTCAAAAATTCTTAAAATATTGTAAACATTATAACAAAATCAAAAATACAAACTTTTTTCAAAATTCCAAAAATATACCAAAAATTAGAAAAATCAAACTTTTTCTAGATTTTAAAAATATTCTAAAAATTCTTACAAAATCGAAAATTGAAACTTTTTTCAAAATTCTAAAAATATTCAAAAATTCACAAATTAAAACAATATCAAAAATTGAAACTTTCTTTAAAAGTTCAAAATTTATAATAAAACCAAAAATTTAAAATTTTTCGAAGTTCTAAAAATATTCCAAAAATTCTTACAAAATAACAAATTGAAACTTTTTTCAAAATTCTAAAAACATTGCCAAAAATTTAACAAAATTAAAAATTTGAACTTTTTTCAAAATTCTAAAAATATTTCAAAAATTATTACAGAGTAAAAAATTAAAACTTTTTTCAAAGTTCTAAAAATATTTTAAAAATTATAATAAAATCAAAAGTTAAAACTTTTTCAAACGTTCTAAAAATATTGCGAAAATTATTACAAAATTAAATCAAATTACAAAATCAATGATCTGTTATAATTATCCGGCAACGTTGACGTTTCGTGTTAGTTTTGTAATAAACTTCTAAACAGAGATAAAATACTTGTATTTTACAAAGAATTTTATGTTTAATATACATATTAGATTGCTCACCAAAACTGAAAACAATGTCCTCATAAAAACCAAAGAACCGCAGAAAAACCAAAGAATTAAAAGACTAAGGAAATGAAACTACTGTATATATACACAAAAATATTTGAAGTCGTTTTTCGCTCTTGTCCTCTCGTATTTGTCGATTTTAAGTTGTCAAAAAATGGTTTGGTTATAATTTGGTTTTAATAAAATTGTTTTTATTTATCGTGGTGATATTTTGACGAATTTATAATAAATATAAAAAATACCAGTGATTTTATTATAATTTAAAAATAATTTTAAAGAAAAATTAATATATTTAAGTGAAAATTTTGAATAAAACATTAAATATGAAGTGTGTGATAATGACGTGTAAAAATTACCGAAAACATATACAGGATGGGTTTTCTTATCATAGATAACTAATAGATGAAAAACGTGATCTACGCAGGTGAAAAAGTCGAAATTTGAACTTGACCATTTTTGATTTTCCTGAAACTTGACATGTAACTGTAGTATGGACAAAATAAAAAGTACAACTTATTTTAAAATTTTTTTAAAGTGCTTAGTTTGAGCAAAGGGGGCACCCCAACATGCATGAAAAATTAAAATTCTGCCAATCTGATGTAACTTTGAAATTAAATTGCTCAAGAACGGCTATACCGATTTCATCAAACTTTTTTTTTGTTTGATAGATGATTAGTAAGTCCTTTGAAAAAAAATTAATTAATTGTTTTTATAATTAATTTTTAAATAAAAATATTAAAAAAAGTTTTTTAAAGATGGCGCTAGGGTCGAAGATCAATTGGAATAAAAATAATTTTTTTTCTGAAAATAGTTCTATCTTTACTCTAAAATATATCAAATTAACTCAGAGGCATTAGTTTTCGTTCTTGAGATATTTAATTTTAAAGATTTTTAGTCCGATTAAAAGTCTAATTGTTCATTATTTTCTCGAACTTCAGTGGTTAAAATTTTTTGACGATATAAATTGTTCGAAAAAATAATGAACAAATAGAATTTTAATCGGACTAAAAATTTTTAAAATTAAATATCTCAAGAACACGAATTAACGTCTCTTTATAAATTTGATATATTTTAAAGTAAGGTTAGAGCTATATTTAAAAAAAAAAGTCTAAATTTAATTGATTTAAAAATTTTTTGTTAATGGAAGTTGTTTGAAAAAATGGAGAAAAATTCGAATTTCATTCGTACTAAAAATCTTTAAAATTAAATATCTCAAGAACAAAAATTAACGCCTCTGAGTTAATTTGATATATTTTAGAGTAAGGATAGAACTATTTTCAGAAAAAAAATTAATTTAATTCCAATTGATCTTCGACCCTAGGGCCATCTTTAAAAACTTTTTTAATATTTTTATTTAAAAATTAATTATAAAAACAATTAATTAATTTTTTTTCAAAGGACTAACTAATCATCTATCAAACAAAAAAAAGTTTGATGAAATCGGTATAGCCGTTCTTGAGCAATTTAATTTCAAAGTTACATCGGATTGGCAGAATTTTCATTTTTCATGCATGTTGGGGCGCCCCTTATGCTCAAACTATGCACTTTAAAAAAATTTTAAAATAAGTCGTATTTTTATTTTGTCCATGGGTCATTCCATATGGGATCGAACATGAGTTGCACGACATGTCTCAAAAATTGTTCGAACGATATTTATTCGATTTATAAGTAAAAAAAAAAATTTTTGTAGAGCGAACTTTTTTTTTCCTCTCTCTCACTCTCGAGTTAGACTCTCTCAAAGTTTTCGCATTTTCAAGGAGTTTTGGGTATATGTGTAACGTTTTTCATTATATTTTCGGAACGGTTTGACCGATTTTAATTTTCTCAACGGTTTCTTAAAGAAAACAGAATGAAGAAAATAATGAGACTATTAAATTTTAATAATTTATAATTTTCAAATTTTGTTGATTTTTTGAATCTGTACTTCTTCTTTCCTTGATAACAAAAAAAATAATTTTTTTAAATTTTTTAAATTAACGTCAAATCACTTGTATAAAATCACACTTTAATCTGTGGAAAATTCAGAGTGGTACTAGAACAAAAATTTTGAGATACAGTCTTTTAATCTCAAAACTGTATATCTTTCCATACTGAAATTTATCTGTTTTCGGAATTTTAAAATATAAAACCTTTGCGATTTGTTAAAATAGTACATATTATTGATATTTTACCGTTTACTTCGATTACGTCTATTTCAATTTTACCTAAAATTAAAACTTGGTGAATTCGACAACGTAATAAAACAATAAAAGTACAGTAATAAAATTAAGAAATTCAGTCTTCTAAAATGGGCGTTGCTGTTTAATGAAAAATAAATAGCGGATTAATTATTTTATTGTTATTTAATTTCGAGAATTATGACTCACCTGTGTGCTTTATAGGAATAAAGCCATATATATTCACAGCACACCGCAATAAAACACCTGTTCATTTTCCCTTTTTTAATTATCGTCATCAACTTAGCAACCATTTTACACAAGCAACACGTGGTAACGTTATTAAAATTATTCCGTTATCTAGCATTCATCATAAAAATAGCGCACCTGTTACTTTCGATTTTTGTATAAATATAGATGCAATCACTGTTAGTTCTTTAGTTGCAATTGATTTACCAATTGAATTTGAACAGCTACTAATGTGTATTAAACTTTTGTAAAATTGTGATTATATTGAATTATTTGATAAAGTGGTGTATAGAATAGTAATTTTTGGTTAATTTCGTGTTCGTCATATACAAAAATGCCGTTTAAAATATGCTGCAACCCTTATAAACTGGTTTCGCATTCAGCCAAGAGATGCCAATTTCGTAAAGTATACGAAGCATACCTTTTCTAAAAGAAGCTGGTAAATTTTCTCAAAAATAATAATGAGATTTTTTTCTGCGCCAACAAAATTTACTTACTTTTCTGATGGATCACCAGCACAATTCAAAAATAAAAAAAATTTCGTTAACATATGCTATCACAACATGGACTTCAATATAAAAGCAGAATGGGTCTTTTTTGCTACAGCTCATGGAAAAGGAACAGCTGATGGAGTTGGTGGAACTATTAAAAGACAAGCACGAGCGGAATCCTTGAGGACGTTAAACAGAGCGTGTTTCGCCAATGCTTGCGATTTATTCAATTGGGCAAAGGACAACATCCATGGTATATATTTTGAATATGCATCCATTGAAGAACATAAGAATGAAGGAAAAGGGTTGCGTTCACGTTTTAATAATATAAACGTTTTTCATGGAACGCAAAAAGTACATCATGTAATTCCGAATGATAGAGAACTCCACAACATTATATGTAAACCATATTCAACATGTAATGATAGCCATATTAAAACACATAGTTTGAAATAAAAATATTGTAATTATATCACAAAACTACCAACGTGTATTCTTTATTTTTAAATGCTTTTATTATTGTTTCTGGTGATAAAAATGGAAATAAAAAAGTTTAAAGACAATTTTAGTGGGAAAGGGTATGAATTGTTGATTTCAAAACGCTGTATTTCAAAATTTTTGCTCTAGTACCACTCTGAATTTTCCACAGATTAAAGTGTGATTTTATACAAGTGATTTGACGTTAATTTAAAAAATTTAAAAAAATTGCTTTTTTTGTTATCAAGGAAAGAAGAAGTACAGATTCAAAAAATCACCAAAATTTGAAAATTATAAATTATTAAAATTTAATAGTTTCATTATTTTCTATATTCTTTTTTCTTTAAGAAACCGTTGAGAAAATTAAAATCGGTCAAACCGTTCCGAAAATATGATGAAAAACGTTACACATATACCCAAAACTCCTTGAAAATGCGAAAACTTTGAGAGAGTCTAACTCGAGAGTGAGAGAGAGGAAAAAAAAGTTCGCTCTACAAAAATTTTTTTTTTTACTTATAAATCGAATAAATATCGTTCGAACAATTTTTGAGACATCGCCTACCAAAATCCCATTTTTATGTTCGATTTCATATGGAATGACCCCCATACTACTTATATGCCAAGTTTCAGGAAAATCAAAAATGGTCAAGTTTTCACAACTCTGTCTAGAACACGTTTTTCATCAATATTGATATTATAATTTACTTTTCGATTAATAAGTTTTAAGTTTTTTAAATATGTATTTTCGAGAAAAAAATATAATCTAAAATCAATGTAAACAATAATAGAATACTTCGCTTTTAAGTTGTCAAATTTTTTTATGTTGTATTGTCAAATTTTTTTATTTTGTTTTTCTATGTAATGGTGTCTCTTTTTAATTTAATTAATTTTGGGGGCAAAAATACGCTTAAATTTGGAATTCAATGTAATAAAAGAAATATTTACGGCGCCTCTACTAAAACGCAAGTGTGTTAGTAACAATTTATTGGTGTGCAAAAATTCCTTCCTTCACTTCCTCTATTTTCTTAATTCTTTGATAAAAACCCTTTGCCGAAAACTATATAAAAACCCTTAACGCAGACTAAAGTTTTGGTATCTCAAAGCCTTGAGATTTCAGCCTCTTCATATTTTAAAATATAAAGTGTTACATCCAATATAACAGTAGTTGAATTAAGTTAATTACTATTTCCATGAACAAAATTTTCTTTGGCCTTATATCATGAATTTTGCATTTTAATTTGAAGTATTTGAAATTAATTGTACTATATTTAATAATTACATAAACATTACGTGCGGTTGTCATATGCATCGTTCTGAAACTGTACAATTGTTGAATTAATTTCGAAGTTCTATGAGCTTGAGATATCTGCATTTTGATGGGAAATATAGACCATGTTTTTTTTTCAGTGTACATATTTTTAACGCAAAACATTGCGCTTTATCATATATGTTTATATTAGATGAACAGTATAGTAAGTACAAAACACAATACAATTTTGAAATCAGACAACTCCTACGATTGTTGCATTCGAACGGGCTGGGTTTCTTTGGGCATAATCAACGAATCGAAGAAAAGCCTCAAATGATAAAAAAGATGTTCATTATTTTAATCACGTAATGGATCGCCAAAGACTAACATCTAGTGTTATATGGGATTGAAGAGTAAAACGCTTTTTAGGGAAATAGCTTCCTGGGGAGTATTTATAAAAACGCTATACATTGTTCTTTTTGTAAGAAGTTGTTAGTCCGTCAATGCTCTTCTGTTAAACATAACTTTAATAGTCAACGATTTGCATGTTACTAAAAAAATCTTCAAATGTACGTATGGAAATAGAATATGTTTTTTGTTCATTCTTAATGGTAAGATATTTTGTCGAAGCTTTTAAGAATAAATTCTTGGATTTTTTTTATAAACAGATTCTGCCAAGCTAAAAATATGCCCTTGCTTTTGGTTTATTTAACTTTAAATTAAAAGTCTGAGCCTAGGTTGGTTAAATCACTCTTTAAAACCTATGTAACAAATTATTGAAAGTTTGAAAAATTCATTTCTCATTATTTTACATAATTACATGACATAAATTCTCTTCTTAACAAACATTATCATGCTGAGTTTTCTGCATAGGATCTTGATGAAACTTTGGCAAATGATACAAGTTCACTTGAAAATGGAAGATCTGGACTCATTTCAAATTTGGACAAAATGGCGGGGGGTCTCCCGAACACCTCTAAGTTTAAATCTTGAATAACTTCTAATCCCGGACTATGATCTTATTGAAACTTAGTATATAAGGTTTTAGTACTGTTTCCAATATTTCTGCATACCAACTTCCGGTTTGTCACTTCCGGTTGAAAAGTTTTTTTTCAGGTGTTTATACCTACTGTAGCCTACAATTACCGATCGATTTTCATGAAACGTTGCGAAAAGCTTTTAAATAACATGAGAAAGATTTTATCAGCTTTTGGAGCACATTGGATAAAGGGTTGGGGGGTCCACCATACAACAGGTGGTTTTTTCCACAAAGTTTTTATGTTTGTTGGGAGCATAAAATATTCATTCATGAATGAATTTTGATGACACTTTGGAAAAAGACGCAAACATGTATGACAAAGAACTGATTAGTTTTTGAGCGATAGTGAACAAAGTGGTGGGGATGTCCCATACACCTGTTTTTTTTTAAGCTCAATAACATCTGTACCTGATAATCGAATTCGATGAAACTTTGTACATAAGCATTTAGTATGATTAACAAAAATTCTGCATCCCAACTTCCGGTTTTTTACTTCCGGTAAAAAAAAAATTTTTTTAATTGTTGGCAGTTTTTTCAGTATCTTTATGCACACTACAGCCTACAATAATGAAGTGATTATAATAAAACTTATGGAAAGGTTTCAATTAGTGTAAGAAGATAATTATCATGTTTTGGGACACATTGATCAAAGTGGCGGGGGATCTACCATACAACTGCTGACTTTTCACACTTGGTTTTTAAAGTTTGTTGGGAGCATACAGATTTCATTCATTAATCAATTTTAATGAAAAACACTTTGAAAAAAGATAAAGACTTTATTGACAAAGAATTGACTAGTTTTTGGACAATATTGGGATAAGTGGTGGGGTCCTCCCGAACACCTGTTTATTTTTTCAATGTTTGTTGGAAGCATACAACATTCTTTCGTAAAGTAATTTTGATGACACTTTGCAAAAAGATGCATGGCAAGGAACTGATTAGTTTTTTTAGCGATAGTGAACAAAGTGGTAGGGGGTCCTCCAAGCACCTGTTATTTTGGAAGCTCAATAACTTCTGTACCTGATAATCGAGTTGGATGAAATTTGGTACATACACATTTAGTACGGTTTACAACAGTTCTGCATCCTAACTTCCGCTTTGTCACTTCCGATAAAATTTTTGTTTACTTTTTCTCGTACAACAGAATTTATGTTTGTTGGGATACTACTGCCTGCTTTAATATTTTTATTATTAGAACTACGAAGTCCATAATATTGGTTAGCTTTTAATTAAAGTATTTTATGGATATTAGCTCATTATATATCCAGAACACTATCTTTCCAGAGCTGTGGTGAAGTCAGCCTATGCATCAGCGTCCCAATATTTTTTATTACGCAAAACCATATTATTGCGCTAGCTAAGGCTCTACTCAATTAAAATTGAATGGCTAGCCTATTGAAGTGGTTGACAATTTAAAAAGTCTTGATCGTATTATAAATAGTTAGTTGAATAGAGATTATCATATGAACCATATAACAAAAAACTATATTAAAGGCATGATGCACATTTTACACCTCGAGGTGCCTCATTTCTTGTATTGTGCCCCAAATTTTTCAGCCTATTCTGAAAGTTCTCGGAATAAGCTAAATGTTGCGTTTAATTCGTTTATTTTTGCACATAAGTACAGTTTAATATTCGTAGTGGTGATCCAATCACTATGCATATAAAAACCATTCCAATCTGTGATCTTCGTAGCTATCTAAAATTCATAACTGTCTTGTTCCTGTTTAAGCTAGTATATTAATATCTCAAATTCTATAGAAAGAGAAACTGGACTTCAAAGCCTATTGTAAGGTTTAAAAAATTGGTTTTCGATTTGTTTTGCATCCATCACATAAATCTAATCATCGTGCATACTTTGTGAGTCGTTAATTACTTGTTGTTTTTCTCTCTTCAGGATTCATCATATTGCAATTTATTAATTTTTAATATTTACACTAAACAGCATATAAGTTAATGAAGTTTAATCTTAAGTAGAAGACTTATTTAAAATATTTATTTATAACTCATTTTCCCGAGGAGAAATTTGTTAGGACTCAAATAGGACCCTGATCAGGTATGCGCTATAGTTTGATTAGACCTGATCATGAGTGTAACGCGTTATCCTAATCAGGCCCTGATTGAAATAGTCGGCCCTGATCAAGTGTACCATATGAAATTAAATAGGACAGACTCTAGTAAGCTATTTTGTATCTGGCCCGATCAGATTGACCAGCTAGGGGTCAAATGGGAAAAACCAAATGAGGGTTGGATATCTTGAAATATGGTTTGCTTTTTCTAGCCCTGATAACCCTCTGACTTTATTCCGGCTTTCTCTAACCAATTTCCATACGGGATCTATAATAAATTATTAGTTTGATGAAGATCTGTCATTTTTTGAATATTTTGTTAATCATTATATTATTTTTATACAAGAGAAGATTTTACTTGATCTTCAAGTGAAATTGTTAAAACAACATTGCTTTATTTGTGTATAATTAATTATAAACAAAAACTAAAACTTCGACAAGTATGTCTGGTAATCTGGCATTACAAATATATAAATAATTTGCTTATCGATGACCTCCAACCTCAAAATAAAATCTTATCATAAACCCTAAAACTATGGAGCTGATCTACCTGTTTAAAATCAAAAACTATTCACTGACAAGACTACAGGCGATCCCCAAAATAAAAGTCCTTCAATTTGAAGGGCCCGTACTAGAACTAATAAAACAACCATCACATATAACCAATAATTGCTTGCTACCTCTAGAAATTAATAAATATATGCATAGTTAATTTATGTATACCCTGATCATCAGAACCCATAAATTATTTCCGTTTTTAAAATGACCACAAACTCCTTTAACTATCAGTTTAATAATATTAATCAAATTTTTCACTCAACATACAATACAATTTATATGGAACACAAATTTTCATTCTCTCCATTATATGTATAAATTCAACGAACCGCAAAATACGGAAAAAGCATTAAATTTCTACAATTTCACTTAATAGAAATATTTTTTTTTTGTAATTACATAATAAAATATTTTTCCTAATTACAATAATGCCGAAAAGGGTTGATTAAGGGGAGACTACATACTATAACATTCAAAATAGAAATTTGAATCTTTAAATATTTTCGTTTCTCTAGAATAAGCCTGTCTAACTTATATGTATATGTGTTGCAATTTTTAAATGGACCCCATTAGTGAGTTACAAAATTGAAAAGTTTATTCAGAAGGCTACCTATTAAGGTTCTTCATAGTTATGTCTATTCCACGACTATTCGCTATAGTAATATCTTCTATGGATTATAATATGCTATGTATGCTATGTTATGTATTCTATGGACGTTATAGTCATATCTTTTAGCTCTATACACTATATTATGATAGTTTGCGAAATATAATATGATAGTTCTGCAAACTTTATCAATAAAGAATAGATAAACTTTATTGTGTGAACAAAGCAAAAATATGAAATAAATGAAAAGATTAAAAATACAAATAAAAAGAAAATGAGATGATTTTTAAAAAAACGTCGGTCGCTCGTCGCTCGTCAAGGGTGCCGTGAACGAAAAAGGAAAAAATATTTAAAAATTTATTGCCAACAATTTATGTTGCAAAGTCTTTGTTAATGTGCCTTAAAATGAATTTTCCTGGTAAACGTTAGAATTCAATAGAGAATTGGTCAATTGAGAATTAATTGAAACAATACAAAAATGATACATCGGTTTAAATCTTATCCATAAATAAAAAAATAGTTTATATTTATTTAAGAAAAACAATATCAATAGAAATAAAAACTCAAAAACTGCGCATTACAAACTTTTAAAAAAAATAGAAATGTTTCTAAAATCAAGTGCTCGTTCAAATGAAATCCCACTTGACCTAGTTTTAAATTGTGTTTTTACCCCTTCTCATTCCAACCCCCATAATAAATATAATTATCAGTATTTGACACTTCCCGATATTTTTCATTAAAAATTTATTAACTTTTTTATCATTTCAAATACTTTGTAAGATTTTTGGTCAAATAGGTTGGGAGCTACGCAAGGAAAGAAAACGCCATTAACAAATGGTTGTGTGTAAAATTCATTTTTAACGAATCCTGAAGTGGAGCCGTTTTATATGATACCCTACCGGACTCTATAAAAATATATATTTTCTTAAAGGTCTCACATCGGAGCATTTTAGAACAAACGAAAACAACTTTACTTTGATTTGTATATGTCATCTTGAGTAAACAGGTTAGTTTTATCTCAAACTACAGATCCATAGGATTTATATTTAACGAGATAATCGATAATTCGATATAATGGGAAATAACTATAATAGGGTTCGTTATAAAAAACGGAACCTTTAATACCGTAAAAAACAACAGATAAAAACTAATCATCAACTAATTGTGCTTTCTTGGTTGTAGGATTTTCTAACACAATTTTGTAGAGAATAGACAAACAAATCAATGAAGGTGAGTAATAAGCAAGAGGCTTCATTATAAAGTATAATTAATTGTATTTTATTTATCTTTGACTATTACATTTAAAAAATAAAATGTTTGACTATCAAGCTTGGATTTAACTTCCATAATCATGTATCCGACTTTTTTTCAGTTGGTTTAAAAACTCAGCTAGTTAAGTTGTTTTGCAAGCCAGGTACTTCCAAGCTTCACATTTTACATTGTACAATAAAAAAAGTCAGACAAGTGCGAATAAAATTCGCTCGTCAAGGGTTCCGTGAATGTAAAGAAAACAATATCAAAATAATTTACATAAAGTTGTGTTGTAAAGGGTTTATATTGCCAGACCATAGACACATAAAAACTAAATGGTTCATCGTAAATATCAATAGTTAATGTCAATCTCATCTAAATTGATCGAAATGATATAAAAAATATTACTTTAGGTTAAATGATATCCATAGCTATTTATGGTAGCTAAGGAACGACTCAATTCTGTTAAACAACGACGAAATTTAGAGGTGGAGTGGTGTTAACGCTAAAAATAGGACTTTTTTGACAATAATTCAAAAACTATGCATCGCAAGATTCTAAAATAATTGTAATGTTTCTTAATTTTGGTGTTCTTTCAAATGACACTCATGCGAGCCAAAAAACCTTTTTTTCACGATTCCCCACTCCTATTCCCTAAACACGTAGAATTAAAACTACTTGAGGCTTCGCTATATTTTTCGTTAAGGGTTTATCAAATTTCCTATCTCTATGAATTTTTTCAAATTTTTCTGTCAATCAACGAAGAAACGTATAGGGGGGGGGGGGACCAACTTTTTGTTGCACTTTTTTGAGAATAAATCAAAAACGGTGCATCGCAAAATTCTAAAAAAACTGTATTGTTTTTTAATTTTGGTGCTCTATCAGATGACATCCCACTCATGCGGGTCAAAAAACAATTTTTCACCCTTCCCCACTCCCATCCCCTAAACACATAGAAATAAAATCACTTGAAGCTTCGCTATATTTTTCGTGTTCCATAGAATTATAGGCTCATCACTTTACTAAAATTTTCAGTTCTTTCTATAGCAACAATTTTTTTGTGTTAGATTACATAAGTTCGACATTTAGGTCGGTGCTTGAAAAACAACGTATAATTTTAACAATATTTAAAATTAACAAAAGATCAATGTTTGGCTTAAACAATAGCATATTAAACAAATATTAACCCTAAAATAATTGCAGGTTATCGAACTTACCATTCAATTAAAACTCAACATTTTCTAAAGTTATACAAGAAATTTAATAAACCAGTAATTATGAATGGATTACAAACGTGGGTCTTAACACAACCTAACAAATCACATCAATCTGATTTGAACCTTGAGAATTTACGCCACCTTTTGGGCCCACTTATGGCATACAATACAATACAATATACAATAGATAGTAAAGGACCGTGATAATTTTGAAATAAAGTCTTCTTTCTTTTGGATAACTGGCTATATTCACTCTAAAAGAGTTGCAAAATTAAGAATTGCTCTAAGAATCAGTATAAAGGATGACATGACTAAAAATGTACACGCCAGCCCCACTCGATATTGCTATTCGGGTTAAAAAAGCTTTATTTCACCTTACCATTCCTACCCTTTCAAAACGATTAATAAATATTTGATACACGGGGGGACGGTCTGAATTTTGAACATTTTTGATCATAACTCAAAAACTGTGCACCGCAAAATTCTAAAAAAAATTGCAATGATTTTTAAATTAGGTGCTCTTTCAAATGACACTCCATTCGCTTGGGTCAAAAAAAGTTTTTTTTTACCCTCTCTACCCCGGTGCCCTAAACACACAGAAATATAATTATTTGAGACTTCGGTATAATTTTCATACAAAATTTACCAAATTTCCTAGCTCTATAAATTTTTTCAAATTTTTCTGTCAATCAGTGTCGAAACGTAGGGGGGGAACGGTTTGAATTTTGCACTTTTTTGTCCATAACTCAAAAACTGTGCACCGCAAAATTCTAAAAAACACTGCAACGAATTCTAAATTAGGTGTTCTTTCAAATGACACCCGACTCGCTTGGGTCAAAAAAGTTTTTTTTTTACCCTCTTTACCCCGGTCCCCTAAACACTCAGAAATATAATTATTTGAGACTTCGGTATAATTTTCATACAAACTTTACCAAATTGCCTAGCTCTGTGAATTTTTTCAAATTTTTCTGTCGATCAGTGTCGAAACGTAGGGGGGGGGGAACGGTTTGAGTTTTGCACTTTTTTGTCCATAACTCAAAAACTGTGCACCGCAAAATTCTTAAAAAAAACTGCAACGAATTCTAAATTAGGTGCTCTTTCAAATGACACCCCACTCGCTTGGGTCAAAAAAGTTTTTTTTTTACCCTCTTTACCCCGGTCCCCTAAACACTCAGAAATATAATTATTTGAGACTTCGGTATAATTTTCATACAAAATGTACCGAATTGCCTAGCTCTGTGAATTTTTTCAAATTTTTATGTCGATCAGTGTCGAAACGTAGGGGGGGGGAACGGTTTGAATTTTGCACTTTTTTGTCCATAACTCAAAAGCTGTGCACCGCAAAATTCTAAAAAAAACTGCAACGAATTCTAAATTAGGTGCTCTTTCAAATGACACCCCATTCGCTAGGGTCAAAAAAGTTTTTTTTTTACCCTCTTTACACCGGTTCCCTAAACACACAGAAATATAATTATTTGAGACTTCGGTATAATTTTCATACAAAATTTACCAAATTTCTTAACTCTGTGAATTTTTCAAAATTTTTCTGTCAATCAGTGTCGAAACGAAGGGGGGGGGGAACGGTATGTTTTTGACAATAACTCCAAAACTGTGCATTGCAAAATTCTAAAAAAAATTGCAATGATTTTTAAATTAGGTGCTCTTTCAAATGACACCCCACTTGACCACATTTTAAATAGTGTTTTTACCCCTCCTCATTTCCACCCCCTTAATAAATCTAATTATGAGAATATGACACTTTTATATATTTTTTATTAAAACTGTACTAATTTTTCTATCATTCCAAATACATTTGAAAATGTTCGATCAGTTAGGTTCGGAGCTAATCGAGTTAAGAAAACACGAAAAAAACGTCATTATTCAGAATTATACAAAAATTGGTGAGGTGTAAAATTCCAAGATAAATTTTTAAGGAATACTGAAATGAAGCCCTTTCATATGATACCCTACTTGAATCTATAAAAAAATCTATTTTCTCAAAGGTCTCACATCGAACCCCTGTAAACCAAACGAAAACCACTTTAGTTTTATTTGTATTCGTCATTTCAAGTGGACAGATTAGTTTTATACGCACCTCAAATTTCAAGTCCATAGCATTTATAGTTTACGAGATAATCGATATAATGTGAAAAACTCGTTTTACTCTCACCAATAGTGTTCCGTATAAAAAACGGAACCCTAAAAATGTGAAAATTAAAATAAAGTTTTGTTGATTTTCCATGATTACAAAGAGTGAGGCTTTCTATAATAAAAATATGGTTTTCCCACATTGAAAAAAAACATGTTCTATTTCCATTCGAAATGCATTTGTCTCAACCTCACCATGCGGGCAGATATGGCGAATAGAACTATGAAATTGTTTCAACAACTGTACAATTGTAGAACGATGCATTTGAGATAATCACACGAAATATTTATGTTTTAAATTTTTTTTCAGTGCAATTTTTGAAAATATTTAAACGAAACTACTAAACTTTAGGTTGCCCAGTATGATTGAGTTCAATGAACATATGTATATACTATATACCTGGTCTACAAAATAATGCGCTTGTATTTTGTCATTTTGAAGAACATAATAGGAAAAAAATTTATTTAAAATTACAAATTGAAAAAACTATTTTGTATAGATTTTATTTAATTAAGTTAAACATATTTTATTATCTGCAATTTCATATATATTTAGGTTTTGGTTCCAATCGATTTAATAAAAATAACGTATATGACTATTCAGGTCGATCTGATTTAGTTTTCATTTCATCGTTCATTTAATTTTATTCTATTGTATAGTTTTTATGATTGGTGTTCGGACAAAATTAAATTAAATTGTGTATTTATCGAGTTGTTTTAATTAGATGGACATTGAAGTTAAAGCAATTATTATAGTTTATCAGCAGCCAGAACTTCTTGACCGTTGATAGCATAAATCTATCTTGTTTTACATTGGAACAAA
>OY856187.1:286606203-286730620 GCA_963693315.1 Diogma glabrata | reverse complement strand
TTCATCAATACCTAAAAAACTATGCATCGCAGAATTCTAAAAAATATTGCAATGTTTCTTAAATTAAGTGTTCTTTCAAATGACACCCCATTCGTTTGGTTCCAAAAAAGTTTTTTTTTTGCTCTCCCCACACCGATCCCCTAAACACACAGAAATATAATTATTTGAGAGTTCGCTATAATTTTCGTTCAAAATATAGCAAACTTCCTGTCTCTATGAATTTTTTCAATTTTTTCTGTCTATCAGTGTCGAAACGTAGGGGGGTGGGGGAACGGTGCGGAATTTGCACATTTTTTAGAATAACTCAAAAACTGCGTACCGCAAAATTCTAAAAACATATGCAATGTTTTTGAAATTCGGTGCTCTTTCAAATGAGACCCTACTCGTTTGGGTCAAAAAAGTTTTTTTTTACCCCCCATACACCCATCCCCTAAACACACAGAAAAATAATTATTTGAGAGTTCGCTATAATTTTCGTTCAAAATATAGCAAACTTCCTGTCTCTATGAATTTTTTCAATTTTTTCTGTCAATCAGTGTCGAAACGTAGAGGGGGAACGGTCTTGAATTTGCAATTTTTTTGGAATAACTCCAAAACGGTGTACCGGAAATTTCTAAAAAAAATTGCAATATTTTGGAAATTTGATGCTCTTTCAAATGATACTCCACTCGCTTGGGTCAAAAAAAGTTTTTTTTTATCCCCCTTACACCCATCCCCTAAACACACAGAAATATAATTATTTGAGAGTTCGCTATAATTTTCGTTCCAAATATAGCGAATTTCCTGTCTCTGTGAATTTTTTCAATTTTTTCTGTCAATCAGTGTCGAAACGTAGGGGGGGGGACGGTCTGGAATTTGCACATTTTTTAGAATAACTCAAAAACTGTGTACCACAAAATTCTAAAAAAAATTGCAAAGTTTCTGAAATTCGGAGCTCTTTCAAATGACACCCCACTCGCTTGGGTCAAAAAAGTTTTTTTACACCCTTCCCCACCCCAATCCCTTAAAAACACAAAAATATAATTATTTGAGAGTTCGCTATATTTTTCGTTCAGAGTTTATCAAACTTCCTGTCTCTGTGAATTTTTTAAAATTTTTCTGTTATTTAGGCTCGAAATGCAAGGGGGGGGACCAACTTTTTGTGTCACTTTATTGATAATAATTCAAAAACTATGCATTGCAAAATTCTAAAAAAAAGCCAATATTTCTAAAATCAAGTGCTCTTTCAAATGACACCCCACATGACCTGGTTTTAAATGATGTTTTTACCCCTTAACATTCCCACCCCTTTAAACGATATAGTTATGAGTATCTGCCACTTTTCTATATTTTTCATTAAAAACCTACTCAATTTTCTATCATTCCAAATACATTTCAAGATTTTCGATGAAGTAGGGTCGGAGTTAATTGGGGCAACAAAACATCCCGAAAACGTCATTTTTCAAAATTATACAAAAAATGGTGAGGTGAAAAATTCCAAAATATATTTTTAAATAATGCTGAAATGAAGCCCTTTCATATGATACCCTACTCGTCTCGCTAAAAAAATGTATGTTTTCAAAGGCTTTACATCGTACCTCCTTAAAACAAACGAACACAACTTTATTTATTTTTTAACCCGCCATCTTGTGTGGATAGGTTAGTTTTATAGGCACCCCAAATTTTAAGTTCATCGGATTAATGGTTCACGAGATAATCGAAATAATGTGAAAAACACGTTGTACTCTCACCAATAGTGTTCCGTATAAAAAACGGAACCCTAAAAAATGTTTATTTTAGTTTGGCTGTTCACTAAATGAAATTGAAGTCCCAACGTCAACTCCTTGGTTTGCTGTTGTTGGTATATAAAAAATAAATTATCTAAATTTTTTGTTTAAAATAAATTTATGTGTTTTAACAGATGAAGCAACATCTAATCAAATTACAATACATTTATGTTGAAGGTCAATTACTAGACACACAATGTGGTTGTGTAACAACTGCATTACTATTAACAATGGCAGCTTATTTTACTTTTAATATAAAGTATCCAACTGAACTATCGCAGTCTTTAGTTGTCATCCAAAAGGCGTTTTTTGATATTCAAATGAACTTTGAAAGATCAAAGAAAATAAAAATAAATTTTAAATCAAATTTATAAATTTTTTAAAAAAAATTTTACAAAATTTAGATTAGTTCGCGTTTATTGGTTCCAATAGGTGTTAAAAATGTAAAAAAACTATTATTTATATATATGGAATTTATAAAAAAAATTGAATTAATTATTTATTTTTATTTTAATTAACTAAAAATTTAGATATTTTTTGATTTATAAAATATTTGGTAAAATTATTGTAAGGGTCTTAGAACTATAGAGTTAAGATTTTTTAATAAAAATGAAATATATAAAATTTATCTGTTTCTTTGAAAAGTGTATTATAAATGTTGCAAGAAAATTCGAGTGAAATTCTACATACTTTCAAAATTGTATTTTGGTACTACTTACTTTTACACGTAAAAATAAAAAGGAATGTAAAATTCGCAGCTTGTTCATGTAAATTTTTACTAGAAAAATCTCGGAAATTTTACAAATTCTTGTAATATTACATGTTGTTTCATGTAATTTTTTACATGAAATTTCTAGTTAAATTACAAGTAAAATTATTTAACTTTGTATGAAAGTGTGTTTTAGGTAGATTTCATATAAAAATCTACCTATTGCAATGGGCTTCATCTCGGAATTTCGGAAAAATTTTGGTGCCAAACGACTATGAATGATAAGCGGAGACGGAAAAACAAAAAAAAAAAAATTTATATATATATATATATATATATATATATATATATATATATATATATATATATATATATATATATATATATATATATATATATATATATATATATATATATATATATATATATATATATATATATATATATATATATATATAACGATATGAGCTATAACGGAATTTACCGGCACTCTCACGATCGCATTTCTTGACCTACAACGAAAATTTTTTCTGTTTACGTTGCGGCAAAGCATCTCTTGGACAAGTTTGCGAACTGGCCATATCCGGGTACAGGTTAAGTGGCTAGAGTCAAAAAACTCGAAAAATTTAGGACGTTATAACTTCCGTTTGAATCATAATGTTTTAATAAAATTTATCAATATTGAATATTTGAACATATTTCTATTATTTTTTTCCAAATGACAACCTTGGCGTTCCAGGTTCCTGAAAAATCAGCTGTTTTAAAAATTTAATAAACTTTGTTGTCCTTGAGTTGGCTGAAAATGGCCAATCTCACTTTTGAATATGTACGCATACGTTAACTAAAACATAAATCTTTCCAAAATTTTAAAAAAAATAGTTCAAGTCTAGAGGTTGAGACACCACGACTGTTAGAACAAAAACAAACGCAAACGGCCATGCCTTCCTCATTTTTGAGCTTATGTTATTTAAACTCATATTAACTTTTAGATAAACTTTTCAACTATAACCTCAGAAATTTTCAGTTTTCTAACCCAAGAGGTCTCAATGTAATTAGCATTAAACCTAATGCATGTCATTCAATTACAACAACAACTTCCTTTAAAATATAAAAATATCCCATAGAAAAAATATTAAAAAAATTTTCTTTTGTTCTTTTTTCAGTTTTTTATGTTTTTCGCAAAAATTTAAAACAAAAATTAAAACAAAGCTGAGTCATTATTGTTTTAAATTAAGGAATATTTTCTTATATGCATACTGATTACACATTTACAAAAGTCTTCCTAAATTGTAGATATTTGAATTATTTGAGGTGTAAAAGATGTTTGACAATTTTAGATTATAAATTATGTGTAGTGGTGTTGTAGGTATGACGTTGAGAGAACGTTTATTTGCTCTTTGGTGGATTTAATATGTTATTAAAAGTAGTTTTAACCAAATTAAATAAAACTGTTCCGAAATCGCATTGATAAAGTAGTTTCCGTTAATGTATTTAGTTTGGTTTGATAAATTTTTTGGATTATTCTGGACTTGGACTATTCTACTTAAATTTTTTATTTAAATTAATCTGACACATCCAATTCTATTTGTACACAAAGCTGTCTGGTCCCGAAATCTACCTATTTCTAGCGGATATACGTGCCGCTTGGACTTTTTTAAATTGTAATGTAATTTTGCATGACAAAGCGCGGCAAATATGACCACAAGAAAATACTAGCAAAATTCAATGGAAATTTTTTACTGTGTAGTCGAAGCAGAAAAACATGTAAAAATGGCTTCTGCTGTTCCGAAAAACGTTACACAAGCTACATTTTGTGCAAATGAGTATTGGCCACATAAATTAATTGAATGATCTATGCAGCCGTCAAAAATTGCTTTGTTATTTTTTGCTTTAATAATAGCTTGCACTCCTCCATGTATACTACTCATAACAACTGCAGTATCATAACCTTGGGAACGACAATTCTTAGCATCTGTACCGTCATTTTCAAGATTTTTACTCTAAAAAAAAACATGTCCTATTTCCAGTCGTCGAAATGCAGTTGTCTCAACCTCACCGTGTGGCAGATATGGCGAATCGAACTACGAGATTGATTCAACAACTGCACAATTATAAGCCGACAATCACATGAAATATTTATCGGAAAATAAAATATATGTAGTTCAATTAATCTCAAATACTTAAATTTTAAAATGAAAAATTCATGATATAAGGCCAAAGAAATATGTTTTCATGGAAATAGTTATTAACTTTATTCAACTACTGTTATATTGAATATAACACTTCATATTTTAAATAAACCTCATTCTGTTGTCAGGACAATATTACTGAGCACTAAGTAGTTGTCCCAATCACAGTGAAATCGTTTGTAAGTATCTTTTCTTTGCGTGAATAATAAACTGCCAACTTCGAGATGAGGTTATCATTACTTCAATTTTTTTTTTCAGTGTAAGAATTTCATCGCTTAAATCGTAAATGTAAAGGAAAAACTCCAAGGAATACTTCCTTGATTTCCACTTTTCTACCCTCAATTTTCACATCACATCAATTTTCGAATCACTTCTGACATTTGATCAATATGTGTAGCACACCTGACATGCTATCAAACATAATTCCAAAATATTTAACCGATTTAATTTCGTTGACAAGCTTAAGCTTTACGTGGTTCGCTAAAGCATTTATGAACTCATTTTGTATATCTGGTGACAAATATGAAGGTGATTTACCATGCTCCAAATTCAAAATGTGTTCTTTTAACACTGCATCATACTTTGACAATAGATTGACTAGTACAAAAAAATTGCCTTTATTTGAAGAACTTTGTCCTTCTTCATGTCAATGAAAGGCTAAGTTTTGTTTAGATAAAAACAAAGTTATATCCAATAATCTGGATAAAAGATGTTTCCACTACTGTTTTTCATTATATATTAATTGCAAGGCTACGTCTCCTATCGTTTTATGAAATTTTAACCTCATCTCCAAAGTTTGCCACTTTTAAAAATTCTCCAGATGTTCATTTGAAGTTTAATGGTCGGTTACTTTGGGATTTAGCTTTCACCACTTTTGAAATTCAGTCGTAGATTTTGTATTATTACTATTGGTGACAGCAAATATACGACAGCAGAAGCAGTACAGGTTATTATTTAAAGGAGAATAAACCATCCATGACTGCAGAATTTTTTCACCATAAGGCATCACTTTATAATACCATTCTTTAGAAAGATGACGAACATCGCCTTTTATATCTAACCCGTGTCTAGATACAGTAACAAACGACCCTTCTCTATTTTGAAAATGTTCGCTTCCTTTTTTTATGATTTCAATGCGAACATTATCAGAGACGAGTATATTCCAAAGTGATACATCTCTTAAGTCCTGAAGTGATTCACCCATGCAAATACAGTTTTCAATAGTAGAAGCATTAGCAGCATTATCCCTGTCATTTTCAGTATTTCTTTCTAATTCGTCTTCATCATATGTTATCATTATTAGTTCTGTATTGTCGCTGTTACTTTCCGAAGATGAGCCAATTTTCTCTGAAACATTCGTTGCATCAACGTGAGAATCAGTTTCTTTTGATGAACCTTGGATATCATCGAGTTTTGTAACATATTTATAGATGGATTCAGATATGCTCTGAACTGCATCTATTTTAGCCTGTTTGGTCTTTCTCTGCTGGAACCCACTTTTTCTTTAAGAAGTATGAACTCCTGAAATAAGTACACTGTGTTAACGACTAAATACACCGCCAAGAAAATTAATTTATTTAAATTTCCTTGTCACAACTTATATTAAATAAAATTTGATAAAATGGAAGATACAAATCATATGCCTAATATTATAAGGAACTATTTAAAAAAATATAAGTATAACATCCTAAAAGATATTTTATATAAAGAATTGAAACCAAAATTAAATATCCAATTAGAATCATGCTCAATAATTTACAAAATTAAATGTAATTTTTGTGAAAAATTTTACATCGGGAAAACCGGAAAATGTTTTAAAGACTGATTTAAGGAATACCTTCCTAAGAAGAAAAATAAACAAAATTTAAAGTCTATTTTTGCAAACCATGTACATAGTTAATAACAATAGCTACACCACTTTTAAAAAAATTTGAAGGCTTTACATTTATGTAGCTAAGGATTTAAACCCCAACAAAATGTAATTTTAAATGATAAACTTTCATTTAATTCAAATATATAAATATATAAATATATAAAACTGAAAACAAACAGTATGAGTATGTATCTACCTATACGAATTTGCAAAACTGCAGTAATTGCATAACTGCCATTTTATTCCACAGTAATTATTTTTGTGTCCATTGAAAAACGATCTATTCCAATTTATTCCCTGAGTTTCAAGATAAAGGAAAAACAATTATTTTGAGATCATTTACAAACACGGTGGTTTGATTGTTTATTAGTTTCCTTAGATGTTTGCAATTAATTTGTTTGAAATGTAAAACATATATTAGATAGTAAAGTTAAGCTGAAATTTTAGAAATAATTTTGGAATAGAGACATTGTAACTCAAGGGTGTCACCCTATCGACAAAGGGTGCCACATTATCGACTTAAACCACTTTTCCTATACATTATTCAGCATATGTGTTTTCAGACCTGGTCGTTAAAAATAATATACCGTAAAAAAAAAGTCAATATGGTATCTATAGGAATATTCAAAGCTATTCAATGCTCAACATGTTGATTCGATTAAAAAAAAGAAATACACAAATATTGTTAAAATTTTATTTTAAGTAATAACTCAAAAATTTTAAAAAGTAGAATAGATTCTTTTTGAACCAATAACACCTTTATAGGACACCTTTATAAGTTATCACAATTTATAAATTAAAATTATATGGATAACCTGGTTAAATGGTTTCTAAGTGATTTATCGGTGAAAAAATTCTGATGGTTTGTTTTTTACGGTCGGGTGTCACCACAAAACGGGTGAAAATGTGGTGAACATCATGGCTACAAATATTGTCCAGCTCAAAGTCGTAAATGCATGAAATACCAGCGTTGGGGTCATTATGCTAGTGTTTGTAAGTCATCGTACCCAAAAGATGATAAAGCCACTATGAAAGAAGATGTGAAACAAATTAATCAGATGATAACAGGCAAATCCTATATGATTGAAAGAAACAGTGATCCCAGAATGGTTAGCTGTGTTATTGGACCAGTGACATATGAAGTTTTGATTGATTCTGGTTTCACTGTTAATACTGTAACTCCAAAAATATTCGATCAAATAAAAAGAAATGGATGGTTCGCAACTAAACTAATGTTTGTGTATCACCATCAGAAGTATTGAAAGGATATGCTGGAAGTAAACCGATTGAAGTTAGATGTTCTTTCGAAGCTTATGTGAAGCTTTTAGATGGTAACATTCAAGTTTTCACGAAGTTCTTTGTAGTCAGCGGTACTAGTTTGTCCTTACTTGGATATGAAACTGCTACAAGACTTAAGTTGTTACAAATATTTACTGATGGAAAAGAAATTAAAGATGTTCAATATTCAAAAGTTGATCCAAATAATATTTGTGCAATTATCCAGAAATTTCCGAAGATTCCTATCCAAGGAATGAAGTTCAGAATCGACAAGGATGTAAGCCCAAAACAAATAATAAGATATAACATTCCAATCGCCTTCGAAAAAGAAACATTTGATAGATTACAAAGAATGGAGCTTCAAGGAATAATCGAAAGAGCGGATAAAGACAACGATAAAATTAGTTTTGTTTCACCACTAGTACTAGTACCAAAGGGAGTCAATGATTTCAGAACTGTTGTGGATTATCACGAAGTGACCAAGGCAATTATCAGAGAACCGTATCCAATGCCAGCTCTTGATAGAATTTGGACCGAAATTCCTAAAGGAAATAATGGTGAGTTGTATTTTTCAAAACTCGACCTATCAGATGCATTTTTTCATGTTGAATTACACGAAAGTGTAAGACATTATACGACTTTTATGACATCAAACGGCTTGATGCGTTTTCAAAGACTTCCTTTTGGATTATCTTGCGCTCCTGAAATCTTCCAAAAAGTGATGGAAAGGGTTACAGTGGATTGCAAAGGAATCATAGTATACCTCGATGATATACTTATTTTCGGTTCTACAAAAAATGAATTGGAACAAAGACCTGAACATGTCAAAGAAGTATTGTTTAAAAATAACCTTACCATAAATGAAACAAAATCACAATATAACAAAACAGAAATTGATTTTGTAGGACTTACCATTGATGGTACTGGCATCTTACCAACTCGATCGAAGATTAATGAAATTAGCAATTTCGAAAGACCTAAACATGTTTCAGAGTTAAAAAGCTTTCTGGGCATGATGGTTTTCATTAGCCCATTCATAACACAATTTTCAACTCGAACTGCACCGCCTAGAGAATTAACTCGTGTTAAAACACCATTCCAGTGGCAAAGCCACCATGAAAAGGCTTTTGAGGATCTTAAAACTACATCTTCACAAGAGCTTGTAAAAAGAGGTTATTTTTGTAAGGAAGATAAAACAATTCTTTATACAGATGCGTAGAGATTGTGATCGGGAATTCCTGTCTCGAGAAATCTCGAGACTTTTACATATTTTAATGTCTCGTGTCTCGAGAAATTTAAATATTCATGTTTCGAGAATTCTCGTAGTCTCGAGAAATTAGAAATTTAAAAAAAAATTTTCTTTTCCAAAATTTTTATGTTTATTTGAATTTGGATTTTATTTTCCGTAATTTTAATATTGCAATCAAATAATCAAATTTCCTAAAGGGTAACAACTAATAATATTTAAAAGTGACAACAATGTTAAATTGACAAATATTTTTTTTGTTTTGACTCTTAAATTTATACTTGCTGCCATATATATATATAAATGAAATTTATGCATTAGTTAGTTTAAATTTGAGTAATTTATGGCAAAGTGCTAAGTGAAAAGTATGGCAAAGTGCAATGAATTGTATTTTTTTTTCTATATTTTTTTATTATTTTGTTTTTTTTTTTGAATTAGTTAATAAAAGTAAATAATTTTACAAGATTTTTTGTAATTATTTGAATTTTATTTTATTTTATGAAAGTCTCGGGAAATCTCGAGACTTTCGAGTCATAGGAAAAAAATCTCGAATTCTCGAGACCACAAATATAGCGAGACAAAAAAGTCTCGATGTCTCGAGACTTGAAAAATGTCGGGAAATCGCAATCTCTACAGATGCGAGAAGCGAAAGAGCCACAAAGGTTCCCGAACGTCTACAGGACTAAATAGAAGATAAGATACTACAATCGATTCAAGATTTCCATGAAGCAGAGGGAGATTGTGGTATCTTGTTATTCATATAAAAATAGTAGGTTGTGTTTTAGACGTCAGTTTTGAATATTACAATAAACATGGTCGGACGTATCGACATAATTAATATGAAATAAGTGTGTTATTATTCATATAGATTATTAGGATATCACAATGCTAATTGAATAGCCTTATCCAAAACAAATTTTTCGGCTTTCCTTGTCGTTGTTATCGAAGTTACATTTCATAGCTTGTTGATTAGCTTGCATAATGAGCTTGTGCATCGATTCTCCTATTTCGGGCTTTAGTGTACAATACATGAAGCGCTCATACGTTGCGTGATGTTTAAGTGCGAAGTATTCATCGAGTTTTTAAATAGCAAACTCATAAGGTGTTTTCTTGGTTTCATTTACCATGACAAGTTTGTCAATATCTGCTCCAGAAATGGCATAAAAAATATCTTGCAGATCAAAACCTCCCATGGCCAATAACTTGCTCTTTTTAATATTGTCATCTTTTACATTTTCAGCAACACATGATGAAAAGCTCTTCTCCATTGTAGCCATTTATTTCTCAACTCATTTGGAGAAATTCAAGAGCTAATAAACGGTGGTAAATTATTTGTCATTTTTGATATTATGTAAAATAATATTGTTATCTAAAATAACACAAATTATTTGTACCTTTTCAACAATGAATTGCAAAAATTTAATGTTTTAATTTGACATTAGTAAAGTAAAAATCAAAGCAACTTTGATTGTTTCCTTAGATTTGAATTTAAATGTAAAATTTGTATTTGTAATTATTTTATGTATGTATTTTTTTAAAAATATTTACAAATATTTATTTATCAGTTTCGTGGACTAGGTCGTATGGTGACGTTCACTAGCTCTTGGCCTAGCACTATCTCTACGGGTAGTACTTACTCGAGGCCATTACTGTTGGCTAAATAAAGTCCAATCAGTAAATTTAGTTTTAATTTTCACCCATTTGTGACAGGGGCGCACACAAGGGGGGGTTTTCGGGTCCGGACCCCCCACCCTCTCCCCCATAACCGATAATTTTTTAGTATTGTTTTTTAAAGTTAGTCATTATTTAGTGTTTGCCATAAGATATTATAGATTAACTTCTCTGACTATCGTAAGATACGATGCTAACTAGGGATCTAATGTTACTTACTATTGATCAATTCTCTTTGAGGATTTTTTGAACGCCATTTTTAAAGTGTTGTGGATTACAATTATCAAGGGAGACCCACGTCAGTAAGGCATTCCAGAGATGCTAGATTCTGTAAAAAAAACTTCTTTGAAAAGCTACATCTTGTCACTCGAACCTTAAAAAGGTGAGCTGCTAATTGCTATTGATACTCTGTTCAGGTAAAATTGATTTAATCTAGGCAGACACACGCAATCATCCATAGTGTATTTGTGTACCTTCAAATCAGCAACATACAACGAATCAAGCTCATTAGTAAGATTTGAATTCCTGAGCAGCAATGAAAGTCTCATCAAGGTTTTCAACCAACTGTTCCAGATATGTTTGACAAAGAAAGTTTATTTCCCGCCGCTCTTCCTTTACGGAAATTGCATTGTCTTTCATTAAGTATTTTTGACGACTTCAGAAGCTCATAATATTAAAATTAATGAACTTCTCAAATATTTTTGCAACAACCGACAAGATTGATATGGGTTTGTAATTTGTTGAATTGGTGTTAGCAACTTTTTTGGAATTGGCTCTATACTGGCAATTTTTTAAAGAGTATTTATTTTAAATTTTATTGCTTCTTCACATTTACCTGAAACCTAAAGATCAGCCTTCAGAACCATCTATCGGAATAAACCTACACATACCCACGTGTATTATTTCTGAAAAATTAGAAGAAGAAATGTTTGAATTAAACATATATCTCTAAGCCCCTGCCAAATACGGTTTTAGAAACAAAAGATCAACAACTGATCTATTGAACTATGTAGCACATCTTTGGAATAGCATACTGGAGAAAGGTAGTGAAACGTACGTAATCGCATTAGACATCTCAAAAGCATTTGATCGAATCTGGCATGCCAACTTGATCAACAAGCTCGTTGCGTACGGTTTTCATCCCGCAGTCGTGAAGTTGATTCAAAATTTTCTGTCTAACCGATACATCTCGGTATCTATAGATGGATTCTCTTCTGAGTCCAAATTAATTAACGCTGGTGTACCCCAAGGCTCAGTTTTATCTCCCACTTTATTACTAATTTATATCAACGAACTGTTGAAAATCACCAGTAGCCCAATAAATAGTTTTTCAGATGATAGTACACTGCACAAGTCATTCGTCCCCCTTTCTTCAAAGGGTAAAATGCACGAACGAATAAATCCCGCCCGGAAAGACGATGCCAGAAATGTAAACGAGGATGTAAAAAAAGTCGCCGATTGGGGTGACAAAAATTTGGTTAATTTTAATTCCACCAAAACACAGCCATTGATTGTTTACAGATCAAAGACCGAGTTTCCCAACGATATTTCAATTAATATGTGTGACGACCAAATAGACGAATGTGAAAGCATTCGTTTGTTGGGAGTCACAATATCCAATGACTTACTCTAGAACGATCATATAATGGCCATGGCAGAGAGCGCGTCAAGAAAACTCGGCCTCCTCAATAGATGTAAAAAATATTTTACTTCGCATCAATTACTCCACATTTATAGGTCCTATATTCGTCCCTGTATGGAGTATTGTTGTCAAGTTTGAGGCGCTGCATCTGTTACTATCCTAGCTCTTATGGACTCTGTTCAAAAGCGTGCTATACGAATTGTTGGTGATCGAGATTTAACATTAGATCTTGATTCCCTACAACATCGTCGCACTGTTGCTGATCTCGTTGTTTTTTATAAATATCGTCACCAGCAGTCTCGGATGAAATCGGGTCCATAATGCCTCAGACATATGTTTTTCCCCGTTTGACTCGTCAATCGTTTTGTGCAGGTGGTCGGATTGTCGAGATTACTCACTGTCATAGTAATATGGAATGCTTTGCCCGAATCAATAGTCTCGAGTGCCTTCAATCCACAAAGATTTAAAAAAAGCGTCCACCTTTACCTCAAGACGCATGATGTTGTGGGCCCTGTGTCTTAAAAAGTATCTACGTGTTGTTGTGACACATTTTGTAATTCCTACTACACAATACTTTTTATTAAAAAAAAAAAAATCTGCAACCCAAATAAGACTAGGATTAAATTGAAACTGTATAGGAACTTGTAAATTTAAATGAGTGGAAATCAGATTATGGTCTGAACCACCTAAAGGTTCTGATACTTTAAATTGTATCAACGAAAGATCGTTTACCAAAAACAAATAAAGCAATTTACTAATTGGACCAGGAATGTCAGGAGCTCTGGTAGGTTGTTTGGCCATTATATAGTGAAAATAAACATAAAAATGAAGTGCGTAATCTTTACACGCTGTTGATGTAAAACTTCTTTGGCCACTGCAGCAGGTATTAATAAAAATATTAAATATAAAATTAAATAGATATGTCATATTGAAATTTAGAGTTTCTTTCTAATATTCTTGATAATATAATTTACAACAATGTGTACTAAAAAGCCATATTTACATGTTTTACAAAGTCTTACAACGTATTACAAATTAAATTTCACGATGAATACATGTCCACTCAATTTAACAATTGGTACAACAATTGATGCATTTCTCAATAAATTTAGCAAATTTGTCATAAACCTCTAATTTCAGATTTTAATTATGCTAATAATTGAATTGACTTTGTAATACATTATGTAAATATTGCTTTTTATTACACAGTGAATTATATTATCAAGAAACGCAACTCTAAATTGCAATATGACATATTTATTTTATATTTCATCTTTTTATTAATACCTGCCACAGTAGCCAAAGAAATTAATTTCAACTGCGTGCAAAGAATTGATTATTTCAAATAGCGTGCGGTAAGTAAAAAAAAGCGTGCGGTAATGGATTTTCATATATATATTACCGCACGCTTTTAATGAAACGAAAAATTTTTATTTAAAGAAAAATTTGATTTTTAAAAATTAAATATTTCAATTCATTTTGACACAGAATAATGCAAAGCCTACCACAATTTGTAAACTATTTGTATTTAATTTATAATTAGTAGTTCATTTTTTCAAGTAATTATATGCGTTTGGGCATTAAAACAAAGTCGTAGAAAAAGTATATAACAAATCTCAAGTTGTAAAGCATTTTCCATGCTCGTGAAACTACTGCACTCGACGCTACGCGTCTCGTGCGCAAAATTTTCCCTCGCATGTAAAATGCTATTTACAACTCTAGATATGTAATATACTATTACATATCGAGGGCTGAAAGTAGAAGATTACGCCAGCGGTTCATATTGAAGCCCCAGGCGAAGCGAGGGCTTTTATTGAACCAAGGGCGTAATCTTCCTTTCAGCCTTAGTGTATGTACAACGTTTACGCTCAACTGCACAACTTTATTGTAGTATAAACCAATTTTTGAATTTTTTAAACTCGCTAGACATTTTGAAAATTATGCTAAACATGCCATGATTTTCTCTATAAACTTCATACAATAAATTATTTGTTTGTTCTAATTTTATGAATATTTTACGGGTGATTATTTTACGGGCGGTAAAGTAGAAAAATATATTAATATTTCATATAGCAACGGGATTTTATTTTACGGATGTAAAGTTCAACTTTCAGCCACGATAACTAGGATGTAAAATGTGTTTTACGATTCGTTTGTGCGTAAAACAAATTTAATTACCACAAATATTTTTTCCCACCCGGGAAAGCCCGGGATGCAAACTCTAAACACCATGACCACCATGACCACCGTGACACCACCATGACCATCATGACCACCGTGAACACCATGACCTTCATGACCACCATGACCACCATTACCACCATGACTACCATGACCACTTTGATCACCATGACCACCATGACCGCCACGACCAACATGACCATCATGACCACCGTGAACACCATGACCATCATGACCGTCCGTGACCACCATGACCACCGTGACCATCATAACCACCATGACCACTATGACTACCATGACCACCATGACCACCATGACCCTCATGACCACCGTGACCAACATAACCACCATGACCAGTATGACCACCATGACCACTATGACCACCAGACCAGCGTGAACACCATAACCACCACGACCACCATTACCACCATGACCGCCCTAACCACTTTGACCACCATGACCACCATGAACATCATGACCACCATGACCACCTTGACCACCATGACCACCATGACCGCCATGACCAATATGACCATCATGACCACCGTGAACACCATGACCACCATGACCACCGTGACCACCATGACCACCATAACCACTATGACCACTATGACCACCATGACCACCATGACCACCATGACCACCATTACCACCATGACTACCATGACCACCATGACCACTATGACCACCGTGACCACCGTGACCACCATGACCACCGTGAACACCGTGATCACCATTACCACTACGACCACCATGACCACCATGACCACTATTACCACCATGACTACCATGACCACCATGACCACCATGGCCACCATGACCACAATGACCACCATGACCACCATTTACAATCGACACACCCAACTCATATAACATTTAGGTAGTACGAGACTGCATAAGTGAATAAAAAATATAATAACAAATGCACAAATGAATGACTTGACCATACAAACCAAAAAGATTCACTAAACATGCTTCCATTCCTGAACCAGTTATTCGATTTCGCTCAAATTTCAAAACGGTACTTTTTGTCATCTTATATTTCATTATATATTTACCATTTACCAAGATTTGCGACAACTTATTTCTCTGCCTTTAAAAAAGCCAAATATGCTGCCATTTTTATTAATTTACGATTCTAAGCATCCATTGTAAACAAAAATGGAGCAGACATATAATATTTTGAAAACTGATATTGAATTAAATGAAAATACTCCAAAAATTCGGATTGAAAATCATTAAATTTAATTCAAAATTATGTTTTTTCAATTGAATTTCTGTTAAATTTTTAAGCATTGAAAAATATGAACTATTTCTATAATGCACCAAAAACCAGTGAATATTTAAAATATGTGTGTCACAATCGAATTGTATCGTATATTTGCCGAATATTATATTCGTTTTTTGTACTTCCGTTGCAAAATTCTCATATCGCGCCTAAAGAAGTTTTACTTCAAAAATAAAATAATAATATAATAATAATATAGTATAAATTTTGTTTGACTAAAATGTTTTAGTATCAATAAATTCGTTTCCTTCTCGATAATGAAACCCCAACAAAAATATTTGTTTTCCAGCCAAATTGGCCCTTATAGAAACAAACAAAGATTATTTAATATTTGGTTTCATAACAAAAATCTCTTAATGATTTAAGTCCTAATATCTATACAGCCCAATAGTACATTAAACCAGATAATCGAAAACGAAAAAAACAGATATTGACAGAAAGCGACAAAACTTTCTATATCCTAACTTTCTATTCGCTTTGCTGTGATCTCGACTGTTTTAGAAACTCCTAAAGAAAAAATTCAGCCTTCAGGAGTTAATATAACAGATCTTTATTTCAAACCCAAAATTGTCAAAAAAAATCTTAAGGCGGCTAACTACCAACAAGGTCTCTGGTCTTAACATCATTTCTCCTATTATTCTAACAACATTTTCAAAAGAACTTGCAACTTTTCTCAGCAAAATTTTCTACAGACCCTATAGATCTGATATTTCTCTTTCGTGCTGGAAGTAAGTCAATGTCCCGCCCATCCCCATAACGAAACAAAATGTGATATTTCAAATTATAGACCGCAATACCCTTGCTCTCAATTCTATCTATAATATATGAGCATTATATTAATACACACCAGTAATGCCAGATTGAGTGATTTTTTTTCCATTTATGGGATATTTCATTTAAAAAATGAAAGCGGGAAAAAACTTTTCATGTGCGGTCTTTTTCACAATTAATTGTAGAAGCGTTTTAAATTTTAAACTTATTCAAAATGATCGCAACAACGTTGCTTACGATGTTGCTTACTCAATAATTTTGTTTGAATGAATCTGCCATTCATCGCCTTTCGCAAATCGATGAAATTTCAGCATTCTGATGTTGATGTTCTGATATTTCTTAGGGCAATAGAAACAAAGGTGTCGAAAATCCCAAAAGCAATAACATATTTCTAAGTTGCAGGAATATTTTCACACTACGACACGAAAAATAAAATCACCTGCAACTACAAGATGGCTGCTCTCTATGCATCGATGCATTTTGAACATATTAAAAATTGGGATGTTTTGTATCATTATTTCGATTTTACGTATCGTTAAAGAGGTATTGCAATTTTAAAATATTTTGCAAACCTCGAAATCAAGGCATATTTACTTCTTTTAAAAACGTCTTTCGCAATTTTGATAGATTTAATGCTCTATTTCAAAGAAATATTATCTTATTCCACAAGGTGTATGAAGAATCGAAAAAAATATTGTTATAGTGGTGTTTTTTGAAGGTTTTTCAATATAAAATTATGTGCGAAAGAAATTTTTCAGTTAATGTTATAACAAAAATATCGTAAATGAACAGACCCTTTCTATAATTAATTTTGGTGATTTAAAATAATTATTATATTTTTTTAATATTTTTTATTTGTCTTGTTTCATGTTCATTTATCGATATTTTAATTTAATTTTTCATAATAATGAGAAAATTGTGGAAAATTAGCATAATTTTCTACACATAATTCAAATATTTAAATTTTTTGATTTCTGAATTTTGGTCTTTTAAATTGTATCATTAAAAAAATGGCGAAAAAATGGACGCATCCTTTACAAACAAAATAACACTCATACATTTCCTATTTAGAACGTAAATATACGAACGCTAGCTTTATGCATAAAAATGTTTGTCGGGATTGATGCGAAATACATACTTCTAATATAAAAAATTTCAAATATTATATTTACGAAAAAAACGAACCCATACAAACATCGATAGCAGCAAAAACAAAACAAAGATGTTCCAAACCAAAAGATTTAATACGGCGTATTGCTTGATTCTATCACAAACGTATTCAATATCACAATTTTTAGTCTAATCTTTAATTTACCACGTTTGTAGTCAATTGAAAATTAAATCATAATTGACTCAACTACAAACATGGTCAAATATGTTTGTGATACTTATAAAATAATATATCAACAACGGTTAAATTGTTAATTTAAATACGGAGCGTTGGTTGATTCAATCACAAACGTATTTAGATCCCAAATTTTCACTTAATTTTCGATTAACAATGCAACATGTTTGAATCAACCAAGATTTTTTCTTTCGGTGTAAAACACCTACACAAACTAAATATGTTTCTACAAACGTGTTTGCGTTTTTTGTTGCAAAAGTTTCAACGATAGACGATCGGAATACAACGATAATATTTTTTATCCACGACTACTAAAGAATATATACTTTCCATATATTCCGTATATCTTTCATTGTAATTGTATTCATTCCTTTCTATATATCAAATTCTTTTTTATTTATTTCATTACACTTTATTTATTCAAAATTCCCCTAACAAATTAAAAACTTGATTTGTTGGTATAGTAATATAAACCAGATAAAACAAGAATAATACATATTAAATAAACAAACATATTTTGTTTTGTTTTAATTTCATAGATTTATTTCAATATGGCGATATAAACATTTACAGGAAAGCTTGAATGAAATTATTTGAAATATTTGTAGTCGTGGATAAAATAGTATCTTGTATTCGCTTAGGATGAAGGCAATTTTTCACTCGGATGATACCCTCCACTCGCTACGCTCGTTCCGGGAAACTTCATCCTCGTGAAGAATTGCTTTCATTCTAGCTCATACAAGAATCTACTATTATCCACGACTACTAAAGAATACATATATGCTTTCCATGCGTATGTCTTCCACTGTAATTGTATTCATTTTACAACTAGTGAATTTGATTGAAATTCTTTAGCAGTTCTATAGTTTATTAAATATTCTCCTAACAAATTAAAAACTTCATTTGTTGGTATAGTAATGCAAACAGGTTAAAACAAGAACAATACATATATAAAATATAAAATAAACAACAAACTTGTTTTGTTTTTCGCTATTCTTGATGCATTTATTTCAATATGGCGATACAAATTTTTGCAAGAAAACTGGAAATTAAACGAAATATTTAACAGTCGTGAATAAAATAGCATCTTGTTTTCGCTTAGGATGATCGCAATTCTTTACTCGGATGATTCCCTCCACTCGCTACGATCGGTTCGGGAAACTTCATCCTCGTGAAGAATTGCCTTCATTCTAAGCTCATACAAGAATCTACTATTATTCTAGATTTAATTTGAATATATATTTCTTATATATGTATTCGAAAGAGAATGTTTATGTGTGTATTTAGTATATTGGATATTATTATATCAGGGTCTGATCCGGCTATCCTAATTAGAACCTACTAGAGAAAAGCGATACACTTATGATCAGGGACCATTCAGGCTAATATTACAATGCCTGATCCAAACAAGGGCAAACATTGGCAAAGCACTCTTTGAGTTTTCGAAAACGACTGCATTATTGAGGAATATAGTCAACATTTGGTGGCAGAACAGTATTTTTTCCATCAGTTCTTCTAAACCTCAACTTGTTTTATATAGCAACAGAAGAAAACTAAGCAGCTTAACTTTTCCTCGGTTGACTAAGAACAGTATTTCAAGACAACAGCATTTCAGTATTTCAAGACAATGTTATGTTTCTTAGTGTAACTTCTGACAAATTGCTTATATCTAACTTTGAAAATATTATTTTTGCTATATAAAGCAGTTTTTAAAGCTATTGTACGCGTAACAACCGTAGAAAACGATTATATGCTATGGTTAAACATAAAGGGAAATTTAATTTGTCTGGCCGACTGATTCTTGAGAACCATTCACTACCGTTCATTAGGGGTATAGAGATATGACTATCGAAAAAGAATAGATTTGATAATAATTGGCACCAATAATAGAATACTATACGTTAAACATCAATACATTGGAAACACTTACTAACAATGGTGCAGAAACTGCGATCTACTTTAAATCTAAAAATCTTGAGCAGCAGTTTTCACTTGGTGAATATTGTATTGTTCCCGTAAACATAAAGCGAGTAACGAAGCAAAAGAGCCACCCAAGATCATTAATATCTTTAGAGGCATATAGTGTTTTAAAAGCTTTGATTCTCAAGTTCTGGCAGACTAAAGAATAAAGCATTACTGATATTGATACCACAACACAGGAGGCAATCTAAAATAAAAAAAGTCAACTTGTTGACTAGGAACTCTACAGAGTGTGGTTCATATCAATGAATCAGTAATGTTAATGGATAGGATAAGAAGTGCTCGAAAAACGTTTCATGTAATTTATAAACTATCAGTAATCAAAAAGTAGGCCTCCAGGCTCCAGGTTTTCAGTCAAATACAAGGGGCTACAAGGTACCAACTGTGAAACCTTCGAATTTGTAGACTAAAAGTGAGACTCCTGACTTCTGTCATTATACGTGAACAAACACATTGTGAAATACGTACCCAGACCGATTTTATTATAAAAAGGAAAAACAGCCCCGTACCTAGTAGGAGAGTGTGTATCAGATATATCAGGATCAGATTTCGCTCTTTTTAAGGAATGAACATTGGTAAACTTTTAACCGTATAGACAAAAGTTAATGAACGAATTTGGTTAAAGTTCGTTTCAGAAAGATTTTAATATAAAAGGTAAAGTATATTTTGTCCAGTCTCAGTTTTATAACGTTTAAATTTTTTGGATAGCTTGAGATCTAGAGAGAAGTTTTTTCAGATTGATTATTGAAAATCGAATTTGTGATATTTTTTGGGGATCAAGAAAGATTTATAACTAGAGATTTAGTACTTTGGCAGGAAGGAAGCTTAAGTACTTTCAGAATTTGTAATTTTTTAAAAGTTTTACTTCAAAAAAGTTTTTTTTTAATTTCTCGAAACCAAAACACCTGAACATACATAATTTAAGTGACTACATTTTATTATCGAACATTGGTTATCAAATAGAATACAAGAAATAATAATACCTCTTTGCATTTAACTATCAATAATTCTTTTAACTTTTCAAGTTTTTTCCCAACATAACAATTTTATACTAATTTTATTTTATTTTACTACAACAAATAATTGTTAGTTGAAGTGGTTTTCCACCCATTTTCAGTTTTATTTTTTTATTTTATATAATTTTGCTGAAGAAAAAAAAATTGAATCACGCGATTCGCTGTACTATCATAGTTATAAGTTATATGTTTACTTCTTGTTGATGTTCAGTTTTTATATTGTTTTGTTAAATTTAAAAAAAAACATTAAGGATGGATGAATTATAAATCAACTTGTTCTAAGAAAAAAAATTCTTGAATATTGTTTTTGTGTGTTATTTTTTCTAAAGTTTTTTTACAGTTAATTGTATTTAACATAGAAGTTGATTAGAAATTGATGTTCTGGTATGTTTTTAAACGAAATTTTATATTTAATGTTTATAAAGACAACGCAATGAGAAAAGTGAAATCCTTCATATGCATATACCTACCCTACTGTTATTAAAACTCACTCGTTTGGGTTTTTTTTTCTTTGATCTTTGCGACGTAGCACAGTGGGATTTTTTGTGCAATAAGTAATTTTTTCGACACATAAAATTTAAAAATGTAATGATGCAGTTTTGTAGAAAATTGATTCAGTATGAAGAATCCATAAATTGTATCCCAAAAAAACGTTTATTTGTCTTTGAAATAATGAAGTAAAGTCACATGTAAATTTTGGTCCAAAATATTGTAAACTGTTTACGCACTTCTATAGTGTTTGTACGTAAGATAACTTTATTGCTCTAATTTAAATAGTGATCATTTTCAAATATAGCCTTTTCTGCGTATTTAAAAAAAATTATAAAGATCGCTCATATGGTTTAAAAGGTATGATAGAATAAAATTGGTTCTATAATATGCCGTGATTGCAAACGTCCTTGGAAGAAAAAAAAGGTTGCTCGGTCGTGCTAGGTGCTCCCGCTATAATAAAATGAAAGGTAAGACTCCATACTATCAATTAAAAAAAAAAAAAGTTTAAATAATTAATAATCTTTTATAAAATCATAAAATTTATAAAATCATAAAATCATGAAATTTTGGGTTCTATGGGCGGTGGGTAGTGGGCGTGACCAATTTTGATGAAACTTTATTTTATTCTTAATTGAGGTAATAAAAGGCTATGTGCCAAACTTCAAAAACTTTGGGCCAAAAATAAATTTTGGGTTCTGTGGGCGGTGGGGTAGTGGGCGTGGCCAATTTTGATGAAACTTTATATTTTTCTTAATTGAGCTAACCAAAGGCTCAGAGCAAAATTTCAACATTCTACGAGCACTCCTTATATTTTTTGCCAAACATTGTATGAACAAATCCCACTGTGCGTAGCTCAGTTAATTATTTCTCTTAGTACCCTTAATGTAATTATAAGGAAAATTTTTTGCCTTAGTTTTATTTTAATTTAACCCAATGAAATTTTCTAAAATGTAATGAGATCATTCAATTTCACCAATAACATTCGAACTATACTAATAACAAATAGTTATACATCTGGCCTACTGCCATATTAAAAATTATCAAATAATGTTTGAAATAATTAACTGATATCCTAGTAGGCCAACGTATAATTCATAAAAAATATATAAAGAAATGAAAAATGGCAAAAAATTTTCTAAACGAATTCCCCTCGTTCGTTGATAAAATCTCATAATTTTTTGGAAAACTCCTCAAGCAAGTGGTTTTGATAATAGCCCTCGGCCTACGGCCTCGTGCTATTATCAATATACCTGCTTTCGAAATTTTTGGCAAAAAATTATTTCGAATTATCACCGCCCTTGGGAAATTACTACTGATAAATTTCAAATTCAATCATCGATAAAGCATTTGCGGTTTTCCTTAACAAGAAAATGAACTTAATCTAAATATGCAACCTTATAAACACAAGAAAACGTACAAAACTAAACAAACAATCATAAAATTATAAACTTTTCTTTTTAATTAATTATTTATTTTAAAAACCTAAAATGACATAAATAAAAAATAGGATAATAAAACACAAACTTGTTTAAGTGTTAAGGAGAATGATAAATATAATTGATTAAAATTTTCTTTTTATATTTTCCTTACTTCTCTTGGTTCATAGTTTCTTGTTTGTCGTCAAATTTGGAAATTCCTCAAAATTTACTTGTTATTGTTCTATTTGTCACCTTGGAATCTAAAGCTGTTAAAAAGAAAATTGTAATTGATGAGTTGATGGGTGATTGTGATTAAATTTTTGTTGATATTAAGGGCAGCTAAATTGCTTATTTATTTGCTATGGACACATCATTGATTTTGTTGATGATCAATAATTATCTTTTTGGATTGTTTACTTAGTATTTCTGATGAAAAATTTGTCAAGAAAATAAGTTTTTGTATTTAGGCTGGGGCCGTTACCTTTTTGAGATGAAAAATTGACAAAAAATTGAGGGGCACCCTGTGAAGACCCCTGGTCGAAAAAAAAAATTCTAAGAGAACTTGTACTTTTTATTTATCAAAGACTATCCATAAACAAAAAATAATCAAAATTAAAAGGGGTCAAGTCAAAATTTCCCAAAAATTTGCTGAACGTCCGTGAAATTGCTCTTATATTTATTTTTTCAGTACGTTATTTTGTTATGAAACAGAAAAACATTATATTTCGTTATGTTATAACGTTATAGTTGCGTTATTTTAGAATTAATTATTTGTTTAAAACTAACCTATTTAAATGTACAAAAATCGAAAATCTCTAATGAACACTTACTTTTTGCATGCAAAATTAGAAAAATATTAATATGAAATTAACATTTTTCAAATTTCGCATGAAAGAAGTAGTAAATCGTAGTAAAATAACATTAAATAATTAAATACATTAAAAAAATTTGCATCCACCATAAAAATATTCCTTCTTAAAATTATTCAAAACACCTGTGATGCAGAAACGGCTAGTGCAGACTTAAAATTACTTGAAATATACTTAAAATTATATAAAATGTTCATTATTTTGTTACAAATATCAAACAATTTTATAATTACCAAAACCTTCAGTTCAACCGTCCACAGAAATTGAAAAATAGTAGATAAGTTGGATTTTATAAAACCGATTTTTGCGCTTTTATTTGCATATAATTATACAAAAAGTATACCAAAAAAACGAAATAAAATATTAACGTTATCGTTACGTTTTACGTTATTGTAACGCAATTTAATTTTTAAAACGTTATGAAAGTAATTATTACTAATAACGCTATTTCATTTCGTTTTTGCGTTACGTTTCGAGTAACGTTTTGCAACACTGAGAAATAGTAAATAATATTCCAGTAATAAATTGTAATTTAAATAATTACAATATAAGCCCAATTCAACCCCAATTTGAATTTCAAACAATAGATGTTGAAAAAATCAAAACCATATCCACATTAATTAAAACTAGAGTATGTGTTGATGATATAAATATAAAAATATTTTTGGACGCATTAGAGTCAAACTCATTTGGAAAGCAGTACACAGACATTGTAAACAAATCGCTAAGTGTAGGGGTTGTACCTGACAGTTGAAAACTTTCTACGGTTGTACCAATACCAAAAACATCTAATCATAAAACTGCCATAAAGTATAGATAGACCAATAAATATGCTTCCAGTTTATGAAAACATATTAGAAAATGTAGCAAAAGAGCAGTGAATGAAGTTTATAAATCAAAATAATATTTTAGTCGATCAATAATCTGGTTTTAGAGCAGCACACTCTTGCGAAACAGCTCTTAATTTGCTATTATTAAAATACAAAAATGATTTAAATGATAAAATATGAAGGGGCTGAAATCTCAAGGCTCTGAGATATCAAGACTTCGGTCTGGGTTATAACAGATCATAAATTAACATAATTTAGTAAAAAGATTATACAATCAGCAAACTACTCAAAAACCTCTCCATTTAGCATTTCGAGAAAATATTTTAAAATCACAAATTCATATTTCTTTCATATTCCAAAAATATTGTAAAATTAAATAAAATCAAAAATTCAAACGTTTTTCAAACAAAATTCTAAAAATATTTCAAAAATTATTACAAAATCAAAGATTAAAACTTTTTTCAAAAACTCTAAAAATATTTTTCTCTCTCTCTCTGGCGTTTACATCCCATGAAGGGATTTTGCCGTCTGTGCCACCAGCTTCCAATCATCTCGTTCCATGACCAGTTGACCCCAGTTTTGACATCCTATATCACGAAGGTCTTGGATGATGTCATCACGCCAGCGTTGTCTAGGTCTTCCTCTTCGACGAACACCAGCTGGTTGTTGTTGGGACGCTTTTTTTTATCATTCTTTCCAATGGAGCCCTTTCTACATGACCAAACCATCTAATCCGGTTGGATTTAATGAATCCGATTACATCGCAGCCTCCAAGAAGCTGTCTGATTTCATGATTCATTCGGATTCTATACTGATTTTCAGCAACTTTACATGGACCATAAATTGTTCGTATGACTTTCCTCTCGAATGTTGATACAATTCTACAATCGGAGGAAGTCAGTGTCCAGCTTTCACTTCCAAATGTAAGCACAGGTCGTATCAATGCTTTGTAAAGTGTGAGTTTACACGACCGCGAAAGATGTTTTGATCGCAGAAGTTTTGAGTATGCGTAGAAAACTCTGTATGCGGCAGAGACACGGGCTTTGATATCTGCCTGCATGTCATTTGACGATGTTATTACAGACCCGAGGTATTTGAAGTTTTCCACGCGTTCCACTTCATAGTCGCCAGTATCCAGATTTCCGGGAGGTATGTTCTTAGATGTTGTTAACACTTTAGTTTTGCTGGTGTTGATGCATAATCCAAGCCGTTTAGCATTTCTTTCAAGCTGAGAGAGACTATCCTTAATATCGCTTGTTCTACGTCCAAGAAGCACAATATCATCTGCGTAGCCAAGAACTTGACTAGATTTGTTATATATGCAGTTTTGTGTCTCAATTCGGCTTTTTCTTATCGCGTACTCCAGCGCCAAATTAAATAGCACGGGCGCGAGTGCATCACCTTGTCGAACACCTGATGTTATATCGAAAGGATCAGAAACTGACCCTTCGATTACTATTCTACAATTTGATCCCGATGTTGTGAGTTTACACAGAGAAACAAGTTTCTCTGGGATACCAAGGCATATGAGTGCGGACCAGAGGTTGTCGCGGATGATACTATCATATGCTTGCCTGAAATCAACGTAGAGCTGGTGAATGCTGATGTTGTACTCCCAACATTTTTCTAGAATCATCCTTAATGTAAAACATTGATCTGTGGTTGAGCGGTTGGGACGAAAACCACACTGATAGTCACCGATGATAGATTCGGCGAACGGGATGAGTCGAGCAAGTACAACATTAGCTAGTATTTTATATGCAGTGTTCAACAGTGCGATGCCACGATAATTTTCACACTTTAAACGGTCACCTTTCTTATGTAGCGGAACAATGAGAGCTGTTTTCCATTCATCAGGTAGTTCTTCTTGGTCCCAGATTGCAAGAATCAGATCGCATATACGTGAGACCAGAGCTGCTCCTCCATTTTTCAGAAGTTCTGCGGGAATTCCATCGAAACCTGGTGATTTGCCATTTTTCAGTTTTTTAATGGCAGCTTCCACTTCTTCTATTGCTGGGTAAGGGACAAAAATCTCTTCAGTTGATGGAGCAATTGCTCGAATAGGATGAACTTCGTTCGTCCTATTCAGTAGGTCTTGAAAGTGGGATCGCCACACTGCCAGCACATCACGTTCACTTGTTGTAAGTTCATTATTTACATTTTTGATGGCTGTAGATCTTGGGTGGAAATCTTTGGTCAGATTTCGTGCATTGGCAAAGCACTCTTTTGAATTTCCGTTGGCCGCATGTTGGTTGATGTTTTCGATGCAGCTCTTCATGTGTTCGCGTTTCTTTTTACGTAGAAGTTTTGCTGAGGCTTTCCTGGCGCATAGATAATCAGCTTGGGAGCTTCGGGTGTTCCTTGTTAACCATTTTTCTCGCAGTTTTTGTTTATTTTCAACGGATTGGCGGCACTCGTCGTCGAACCATTCGTTGTGTGATTTCGGTGGTCGTTTTCCGATTGTAGTTTGTGCTGCGGCTATAATGGTTGATTGAAGCGTTTGCCATTCTTCTTGTATGTTTAATGGCATCTCAGAAGAGATGTCATGCTCTTCTATGTTTTGTGTTATTATTTCCTGATATCTATTCAGCGTTTCCGGATGTTTAAATGCTTCGACATTCCAGCGCACGGTCTTTTTTGCTTGTCTGTTAAATGTGGATGACAACTTGCACTTGTACTTAAAGATGACAAGCATATGATCGGTGTCCATATCAGCACCTCTGTATGATCGAACGTCAGTTATACTTGTAGAGTGTCTCTTAGAGATCATGACGTGATCGATTTGATTTTCCGTTCTTCCGTCATTTGATTTCCACGTTGCCTTGTGAATTCTCTTGTGAGGGAAGAAAGTGCTGGAAATTACTAGATCATACATCATAGCCAGCTCGGCTGCGCGAAAACCGTTATTGTTGCTGGTATGATGCAAGCTGTTAGGGCCGATATGTGTTTTAAGTTCTGCAATCCTACCGATTTGAGCATTAAAGTCACCTACCACGATTTTTATATCGTGCCGCGGGATGTTATTGATGACTTCCTCGAGTTCTAGGAAGAACAGGTCTTTAATATCATCTGCTTTATCTTCAGTAGGTGCATGAACATTGACGATCGTTACATTGAATTTTTGCGTGCGGATTCTCAGTGTGCATAACCGCATATTAATTGGGCAGAAGTCGATAACATGCTGATTCACGCGACGGTGTATAAGAAAGCCAACTCCAAATTCTCCTCCGTTTTGATGACCGCAATAATACAGAGTGTATCCTTTCGCTGTTTCATGGATTCCACTGCCTGGCCATCTTAGTTCTTGTAATGCCACTATATCCAGTGTGTAGCTCTCGACTTGTTGAGTGAGTTTTAGGAGATCTCCTGGTCTTCTGAGGCTAAGCACGTTCCAGGTTCCCATTTTTAAATCGTAGTCCGGGTACAGTTTCCGAGGTCGTTCCAATAATGAATCCGAGATAATCCGAGGCCTGTGTACAGAATTCATGACAATAATTTTTTTTACGGAAATGGGGTGTTAGCCCTTCGCCCAACCCAAATTTTCGTAAATGGGTTCGTTCTGCATCTTAAGGTCACCAGAAACAACCTTTTTACCCGTTTATATAGCGAGCCGCTTGATCCAAGACAGACGCCCACTGAAAGCCGCCCCTAACATGGAGAACAGACGCTTTCTACACATTTATATAGCGAGCCGCTTGATCCAAGACAGACGCCCGCTCCAAGCCGCCCCTAACATGGAGAACAGACGCTTGAGTTGCATTGGTTTTATGGCGCCAATGACTCGCCATGGTGCAGAATCATTGAGTATAAGCAGTATTTACTCTGCCCCTCTCAACTACACCAACCTAATTCTGTTAGCGTTACCCAGGTAGCACGGCGTGGACGTAGAATTTCGGATTTTCGCTACCCCTCTAAAAATATTGCAAACATAAATTATAACAAAATCAAAAAGTGAAACTTTTTCCAAAATTATAAGAATTATAATCAAAAATTTAACATTTTTCAAAAATCTAAAAAAATTCCAAAAATTTTTTCAAAATCAAAAATTGAAACTTCTTTCAAAATTCTAAAAATATATATTAAATTCAAAAATTCTATTTTTTTTCAAAATTCTAAAAATATTTCAAAAATTAGAATAAAATCAAATATGTAAACTTTTTCTAAATTCTAATAATATTCCAAAAATTCTTAAAAATTCAAATTTCAAACTTTTTCCAAAATTCTAAAAATATTGCAATAATTATAACAATATCAAAATTAGAAACTTTTTCCAAAATTATAATAAAATCAAAAGTTCAAAGTTCTTCAAAATTCTAAAAATATTCCAAAAATTCTTACAAAATCAAAAATTGAAATTTTTTTCAAAATTCTAAAAATATTAATAAAATTCAAAAATTTTTTTTTCAAAATTCGAAAAATATTCCAAAAATTAGAATAAAATCAAATATTTAAATTTTTTCTAAATTCTAATAATATTCCAAAAATTCTTAAAAATTTAAAAATTCAAACTTTTTCCAAAACTCTAAAAATATTGCAAAAATTATAACAATATCAAAAATTGAAACTTTTTCCAAAATTATAAAAATTATAATATTATAATAATAATTTAAATTTTTCAAAATTCTAAAAATATACCAAAAATTCTTACAAAATCAAAAATTAAACTCTTTCAAAATTCCAAAATATTTCAAAAACTATAACAAATTCAAAAATTTCCATGTTCAATTATATTTACGTAAACAAACAGCTAAATATTTTCCAAAAAATTATCAAAAAAAAATAAATGAAATCGTTTTTTGACACACTTGACAATATTTTTTTGACAAACTTATAGTGCAATAAAATTCTCAATAATAATAATTTCATGTTAATTATACATTTCATTTCATACAAATAACTAGTTTTATTTTTTTCTAAAAAAATAAATGAAAATCATTCTTTTGACACACTTGACATTATTTTTTTGACTCACTTATAAGAGTAATTAAGAAGAACAATAAGAATAATAATAAAATGTCATGTCTTACAAATAATTAATTTTATTTTTCCAAACAATTGGGTAAAAATATAAATAAAAATCTTTAATAATTAATAATTTTTTTGATTAAATCTTAAATCTTTAATAATTCTCAATAATAATAATAAAATTTCATGTCAAACAAATAATTCATTTTACTTTTTTCCACAAAATTGGGATAATAATAAAATTTCATGTCATACAAATAATTCATTTTATTTTTTTCCAAAAAATTGGGTAAACAATTAAATAAAAATCTTTCTTTTGACACACTTGACAACATTTTTTGACAAACTTATAATACAATAATCTAGTTTTTGATCTCACATACCAAACCCGACCATCCTGATTTCCCCACATTCTTTGTTCCTACTCATCATCACTTAAAATGAACGTTTTTTAAGCAAAAAAATATGCAAATTTCCTTGTTTTGACACACTTGAAGATTTTTTTGACACTCTTCCGGTACAGTTATCGAACAGATCGCCCTTCCGGCTCTTACCATTGAGTTTACCTATTTTAGAAACCAAACTTTTCAAAATCCCTTTAGCCGTTTTCTAGATTTCGTCGGTTGTGACGGACGGACGGTCGGCAGACAGACATACATTTTTTTCTGCTTTTTTAGAATCAGTAGGTCTTAATACGTCGAGAAATGCCAAAAAAAGAGGCGGTGAGAATTTCACTTTTAGCACATGAATGTAATACTTAGGTCTTTCAGACCGAAGTAACAAGTAATAGATTAGATTTAAAAAAACTTTTGAAACAATTAGCATAGATATAATGATTGGCATATTAAATAAAATTGGGGTAACTGGTATTTCTTGACAAGGTTTTATTTAAAAGTTATTTGTCTAATAGGAAACAAAAACTTCCAATAAATGACCACTTCTCAGAAGAAATTAACAACGATCACGGTGTACCTCAAGGATCTGTTTTAGAACCACTGCAATTTATACTTTATATTAATGATATTGTAAATGTAATCAAAGAATCAGAAATATATATATATTTGCAGACGACACAGTTCTTATAGTTTCATCTGACACAGATATTGATGCTATAAATAAAATTAACAGTGATTTACAACGTTTATCAGGTTGGCTCAAAGTTCATATATTAGCATTAAATTTATCAAAAACAAAGCTAAGGATGTTATCATCCAAAAACATCAGTAACATTAGTGTCTTAATAGATGGGCAACGTATCGAAAGAGTGTCCCAAACAAAACATCTTGGTGTTATCATTGATGATAAGCCGAACCTTAAAGAACACCATGAACATATATATAAAAAAATAAACAAAAAACTAGGTTTATTAAAACCTATACGAAAGAAACTTACATTAGATAGTGCAATTATTTATTATAGTGAGTGTCCCCTTGTGTCGCCTCATATTGATTATGGCAGCACAATGCTTTTTACTTTAAATAAAGGTCAATTACGACAGTTACAAAAACAACAAAACAAATTTATGAGAGTAATTTTAAGAGTGAGTCGTGATAGACATAGACTTAATATGTTGAATGCTTTGAGTTGGCAGACCATAGAACAACGAGTGAATTTCAATACATTGAAACTCTTGCATCGTATAACAACTGGTTGAATTACCACAGTATTTAAGACGTCATCTAGTATCCAATCGAGCGAGACCAGCATTCATATAACACCAGAAATACTCATTATGTAGTTCCACTAAAAACAGAAAGAGCAAAAAACCCAATTTTTTCAAAAGGACAAAATTTGTATAATGAATTAAAAGGAAATGACGAATTTTTTAATTTTCGTGATTTCAAAATAAAATTAAACACTTATGTAAAAAGTTACTAGTATTAAAAAAAGGAAATCAGATAAAATGCAATGAGCTTCTTAAGATTTATTTAAATCCAAACAAAATGATATTAATTGTACCTGTATCAATTCTTTAAATTCTGGTACAAAATCTTCTATTCCTCCTATTATTGATGGTATTGATGGCGAAGAAAAGCTAACTTGTTCGCTGAACGCTTTGCTCTGAACACCACTGTTTTGGAAACTCTTAAAGAATTACCCCAAATCCAGTCTTCAGGAGTAAATATGAATGAAACACTTCAAACCCAAAATAGTCGCCAAGCTTTTAAGGGGGTTAAACATCAACAAAGCCTCAGGAATGGATAAATATTTCACCCATTATTTTAAAAACCTTTTCCAAAGAACTTGCACCAACTTTGTCTAAAATATTCTACCAATCCTACAAATCTGGTATATTTCCCTCCTGCTGGAAGTTGGCAAATGTCCAGCCCGTCCCCAAAAGGGGACCAAAATCCGATATCTCAAATTATAGGCCAATAGCTTTACTATCGGTCCTATCCAAAGTCTACGAGCATTATATTAATACACACATTTCAAAATTTCTGGAAGTAAATCATTTAATATCCGACAGCCAATACGGTTTTTGAAACAGAAGATCAACCACCGATCTATTAAACTATGTAGCGCATTGTTGGAACAACATACTTGATAAAGGTGGTGAAACACACGTTATCGCTTTAGACATCTCCAAGGCATTCGATCGAGTCTGGCATGCCAACTTGATCCACAAGCTCGTTGCGTATGGTTTTCATCCCAATATTGTGAAGCTGATTCAACATTTTCTAACCAACCGATACATTTCGGTCTCCTTAGACGGATTTTCTTCTGAGTCTAAACTAATTAACGCTGGTGTCGCTGCCCTCAAGGCTCAGTATTGTCCCCAACCCTATTTTTGATTTATATCAACGAATTGTTGAAAATCACCAGCAACCCAATAAATAGTTTTGCAGATGATAGTACTCTGCACAAGTCGAGCCCCTTTCTTCAAAAGGTAAAATGCACGAACGAATTAATCCCGCCCGGAGAGACGCTGCCATAAACGTGAATAAAGACCTAAAAAAATGTAAATGTCGCCGATTGGGGTGACCAAAACCTGGTCAATTTCAATTATACCAAAACACAGCCGTTGATTGTTTCCAGATCAAAGACCGAGTTCCCCAAAAATATTTTATTCAGTATGTGTGATAAACCAATAGGTGAATGTAAAAGCACTCGTTTATTGGGTGTCACAGTTTCAAATGACCTACTCTGGAACGATCATGTAATGGCGATGGTAAAAAGCGCGTCTAAAAAACTCGGCCTCCTAAATAGATGCAAAAAATTTTTCACTCCATACCAATCGCTCCATGTTTAAAAGTCCTATATTTGTCCCTGTATGAAGTACTGTTGTCAAGTTTGGGGTGCTACTTCTATTTCCATCTTGTCCCTCTTGGATTCTGTTCAAAAGCGGGCTATACGAATTGTGGGTGATTGAACTTTGACATCAAAACTTGATTCCCTACAACATCGTCGCACTGTTGCTAACCTCGTGGTTTTTTACAAATATCGTCATCAACAGTGCTCAGATGAAATCAGCAGCATCATACCTCAAACTTATTCTTACCCCCGTTCCACTCGACAATCGGTTACCGCAACCAGTCAAACGGTCTAGATCGCACGCTGTCATACTGGCAGATTGCAGAAAGACTTCTTTGTCCGAACTGCATACAAATGGAATAGTTTGCCGGAATCCTTAGTTTCAGATGACTTCAACGAGGTTTAAAAAAAGCGTCCATCGTGGCCTTAGAACGCCAGTTGTTGTGGAACCTAGGTCTAGACCTAGGTCTTAAAAGGTATTTGTGTGTTGTTGTGACACTAATTGTAAACCCTATAACACAACACATTTTATTAAAAAAAAAAAAATTATAAAAATATCGTTTCTTACAATAAATTATTATTATTATTATACCTTATTCTTTTGTAAGGACAAATGTTTACCTGTTATTGTCCCAGTCTTAACCCTTTGAAATTGTTTGAAAGTGTTTTTATGAGTTTGAATATTATACTGCTACCTTCGAGATGAGGTTGACACTACTTTAATATTTTTTTCAGTGTAGTGCAGTCAAGGCAAAGTTATAATCACGCAAATTTTCGTGGTAAAATCCTAGTCTGATCTAATAGCGTTTTCTCCAATTTTGATGTATAACCTTTTAGGTAACTGTTGAGTAGTTGTTAAGTCGATTATACACTAATAAGTATATTGTGTATACTCTCTTGTGAATTTTCTTGGTTGGCGCCGTTTAACTACAAAACTTTAATGTTTATTTAACACGATTAAACATATAACAAATATAAATATTAAAGAAAAGAGCTTAAACTTATTTAAAAAAATATTTAATAATTTTCACAATCGAATAATAGCATACTTTTATATTTTTCAGAGTCGATTTCTTGAAGATGCTTCATTAATGTGTAATTCATGGTCCTCAAGGCATAATGTAAGTTAATTAAAAAATAAACACTAATCAAATTGTAATACTATATACACAAATTACATTGAATCGTGATCAATCAAATTATTTAAAAAACAAACAAATAAAATTTTAATATCAAGAATACGGATATGTGACATATTTTCCAGTTCGCACGATATTCACATGCTTTTAGTTATTGTGTCTGACAAAACACACTAAAAGAACATTATTATATTGATTTGACCAATATATTGGTAGTAAAATTAGGGCGGATTTCTCTAGAACTTTGTTTCAACTTAGATAATAATTTGTTACCAGAGATGCCATTAACTTAATTACTTGCTTTGTAGAATTCCTGTAGTAAATATATTTTCAGGAAAACAATCAAACAACTATTGATAGTTTTCGAACAAAAAGTTGCGAATTTAAATTGATTTTGAACGGTTGTATGAAGTGCTTTTATTCTTAATTCAACAAACGTTTATGCAACAGCAAACATATTAACGAAACAACCCTAAACAACACCACAACTTAAAATAAAACAAAATTACAAACAACTTTACTAATTCACTCAATTTTTCAAGTTGGTAGCCACCTTCCACTTTTTTCATGGCAAACTCACTAAAAATAGTATATATTGAACAATAAATTGTAATAGAAATAACAATAATAATAGTTAATTGTTATAATGACAGACAAGACAAATAAAAGTTCACTTGAAAACGAAAAGGAAAAAAGAAATTTCCTCCTTCATATAATTAATTAAATGACCATAATTTATATTTTACTGAAATGAAAACCACAAGTTCATGTTCTTTGTAAAATTTTATTTGATTTTCTAGCATATGTTGTGTTTTTTCAAAAATACATATTTGAAAATATGTTTAAAAAAATATTGAGGGATATGTAAGTGTTATTTACGCAATGTGAGTACATTGTAAATTTAATTTAGCACAATGTTTTAAGATTGCATTGTATTAAGAGAATGTTCTAAAGAAATTTTTTTCAATTAAAAAATTTGTGCCAATTATGTATAGACCAAAACTATGTCAAATTTCGAAACAAGTTCTATTACTGTCATATAAAGGAGTAGCAATGGGCCATAGGCGAAGCGCGAGTTTTTAAGAATGGGATGCTGCGTTCTAAATAATATTCCACAATAACAATTATTAAGACTCAAAAATATAGCCTATTTTAAGAAACATAGTACATTTTGCTACAAGATATGGAAACGCTGCTTTTTCGTGAATGATATTATAAATTATTTGATTGAAAATCGACGACATACCATTTAAAATTCATATTCTATTTTTCATGGTTACTTTGTCTTAAAAACTATTTGATGAAGATACCATAGCAACTACAATTTGTTATCTAGCGAATATGATTTTATACACTAGAGGAAAAAACGATTTTCAAAGGAGATTAAATCTGCATGAAAATAGAATTCATTTGCTATTATAGAAAAATATGCTTTTTGCATATTTTTCTATTACTTTTAACTAAAGACGCTTAGGCCCGCTATACACCTGAGCTAAGCTATGCGAAATATGCGAACTATGTTTTTAAAAAAGTAATGTTTTAAGCGAATAAAGCTTTTTAAAAAAAATGTAATGTTTCCGTTTTTCTTTTCTTTTTTAAATGTTTTCTTTCCGTAATGTTTTTTTCTATAATTACGTTATATACATTATTTTTTAAAAACATAGTTCGCATATTTCGCATAGCTTAGCTCAGGTGTATAGCGGGCCTTACCATTGAAGATCAAACTTGTTTCACTTTAATCTACTCTCCCTCGAGCAAGTTGTGTAATTGAAAAGCATTTCATTTTACTAATTTATTTAGATCGGCGGCTACAAACATGTTTTTGTATTTTTTATAATAAAATGGACTAGTCAGATCAAAATAATAATGGACTAGTCAGATCAATCATAAGCTCAAAATAATTATTTTAAAATAAGAATAAAATTGTGTATTTATATTTGAAATATTTTTAAAGCTTATGCGTTCCATTTGTGATCTACTCAAAGCTTTTAAGTTATTTTGTTCTAACGGAACAGTTTTTATTTAATATCCGAAGCAGTTGTTTGCTATGAAATTATCAATGCACAAAACGGCAAGGAAAATAAATTTTGCGGTAAAAACTTGATCCTCTGGTTTGAAACGCAAAATTCAATCTATTTTAAAAATTGCATTTATTTATATGTACTAATATTGGAACATAAATATGGTTGTTACAAAGCAGCTCATCTCATCAGATACATGAACAAATTTCTTTGCTTAATATATCAAAGTATGGACTATGGTTTTATATTATTGAAATTCTCCAAGGGAAAAAATTATTGTATTTGTTGATTGGTCCTATCCTAACAAACAATCGAGAAATAGAACCACAAAAATGGTTCAAAAGAAGACAAATACCAACATAATTTAGAAATCAGTGGGTCTTCTATTTTCTTATTGAAAAATATGTTGATATATTAAAACAAAACTGTTTTGGAAACTGTTCTGCAATAATTTTTAATTAATAATGCACCATAATTATTTATTCAAACATTTGTAATTCAAACAATAAATCCAAATTTTTATTAAAAATCAATACATACTTTGATATAAAGTAGCAAAACTTAGCTAAAACAATTAAACCAGTACATATAACCAGAGATATAAGCTAAAACAAAACAGATTTACCATAGTACTACTATGATAGTATATGATATGCTATAAGCAACATATCATCTACTGCTATGGTTTTTGTTTGATTTTTTTCGTTTTTTCTTTTCCTATTTGTGTTTTTTCTTTTTTTTTTGCGTACAAATATTATAATTCCGTACGCTGCAAGTTGGACAGCTTCTTGTATATTATGTGGACGAAATAAATAAATATTTTGATTGCGTTGAAGTTTTTTATAAATATTAGGAATTAATATAATTAAATAATAATAATAATAAATATTTATATGGAAATATTTGTATAATTTTACAGAAACTTTGAAGATTTATTTTAAATAAATACTAAAGTATTGAAAATTTATTGAATGATGGTTGATAAAACCCTTTATTAAAAAACAATCGTGAATTTGAAAATGAGCGGCCTGTTTCAAAGGGAAGCAGTGCTTCCCTAGCATCCAAAGACGCTTCGCCTATGCAATGGGCAACCCAATATCGAGTTTCATAACTAACCTATATATGTGCTACTTTGAAAAAGAGTTAAGCCTGTCTAACAAATTTCCATGTATATGGCACAGATATGTAGATGAGATGCACTGTCCATAACCGAAAAATCAATGATACTCTCACCTTTTCAAATTCTAGAGAACCCGCGATCCAGTTCACCATCGAAGAAGAAAAAGACAACCAGATTCCATTCTTAGAAGTCACCTTTTACTGAAAATTAGACAACAACATAGGCTTCAAAATATACAGAAAACCAACAGCTACAACAAGACTCATTACTTCAAACTCCAGCCATAGCAAACAACACAAAAGAGCAGCATTCAATAGCATGATATATAAACTGATAAACATACCAATGGAAGAAATGGATTACCAGAACGAGTTGTCAACTATCTACAAAGTAGCAGACGCAAACGGCTATACGAAACTATGGATAGACCAGATTCTCCACAAAATGGCTAAAAAGAAACATCGTTCTAACATCATAGCTCTATATTAGATGCTTTTGTTGTTTGCTTTAATGCAGCTTTTGAATGAGATAATTTTGTGCTCATGGAAGTTTTGTATTCCAATATACAGCGTGCTCTATAAGAATATATATTTTAGCTCTAAAAGTGGTTATAGAGCTAATTAATAAAGCTAAATGCTCTACAAGCAAAAAGAGCTAGAACTGTGTGACAACAATGATTTAGAGCAGTGTCAATTTTGTTTAAAGCTCCGAATCGCATTTCAGTACGTTTACGAGCTATCAGGCTAATTATTTTAACTTAAAGAACTGTAATCGAGCAGATTGCTTCTTTCAACTCTAACAATTGTTACTTGGGAACTTTAAAAGCACCCAAGAAAACAACAAAGAACAGAGCCGTGTTTTACTTATTTATTTATTTATTTATTAAATAAATAATATTATTTGACATATCTACCTTGCCTTACTGAAGCTATGTCCAACATTTTCCACAAGAAAGGATTTGATGTAAAAGCAAAAATCTACCAGTAAAATAAGTAGTTTGACCTCATCTACAAGAGATAGAGAAGAAAAAACTCATAAATCAGGCATTTACTCCATAACATGCAACACCCACGATTGTGGAGCGGTATATATTGATATAGGTCAATAGGCACTAGATTCAAAGAACATGATAGAGCAACGAGACTGGAAAATCCAGCGGAGTCATCAGTTGCAGAGCACATGATCACATAGACACATGAATTCAACATCGATAACCTAAGATTGGTAAAAGAAAGCACAGATAACCGCAGCTTAGAAATAATAAAATCCATAGAGATACAATCAAACAATAATCGAATGAAAAAATGTGTAAAATGCGTAAATAACGGTCAAATCTATTCATTATTATTTCAATTTTGCAAATAACAATAATTAATAAATAAACCTTAAAAATCGTACCTTATGTTCAAAAACCATAACATTATTACCTTTCAGTTGGCTTTTTGTTTGATTGTATATCTTAAAATTTAGTTTAATATGCATAGTTTTTGAAAAGTATACCTTTACCTTTACCAAGTAAATCTTAATATTACAAAATACTTTAATTTTAAAATCATTACATAATCTAATCTTGTTGACCTTTCAACAAAGTCTCAAGTTTATATAATTAATTACCAATGAATGAATAAAACGTTTGTAACTTTTATTGTTTTAATATTTAAACCTCGTCCCCTTTCTTAACACAAATTTTGACCACTTGTCAATGATCTATATAAGAATATGTATTTACAGTAAAGTATTAAGTATTAATAATTGTTAGATTTACGATTTTGAATAATTTTTATAATATTTTATATAATTGATAAAAACATCTCCTCTCCCTTTTCGGTTAAATAACTAGTAAAAAAAAGTCAGCATCATATATCCTTTCTCAATATTTTTATGATTACATAATTTTCCTTTAATATTTTAACTTATTATTAGATTAATTTAAATTTATAATTACAAAAATGTCACAATAGAATAATTTTCAACTTTTATAACTTTTAGTTTACAACGATCCTTGAAAATGAAAGCTTAGCTTTCGAAATCGATCGGTTGTATTAAATATAAAGATATCAAAACCGTGTGTTTTATTTAACTAAACAATAACAATTATACAAATTTTTTCCTCGATTTCTCCTGATTTCTCTGAATATTTTATTTCTATTTTCTCAAGAAATATTTTTTATTTCTTTATATGTAGTTTGTAAAAAATTACAATTAAAATTTAAAAGACAAACGAAAACCACACATTACAACAGTCAAGCTCTTTTAAATTTTGCGAAGCTTTCTGTCGGAATTATTTATTAAATTAAACGGAGAATGTCTTTCACCTTATACTATACATATATATGTTCTCTATTCCATTGCAAAAATACTAGCAAAGAATAGTAGATTCTTGTATGAGTTTAGAATTGCCATCATCCTATATATAATTTGCAGCACTTGAATGGTTACAAATTACAGTTTTTATAAATCATAACTCTGTACCAAGCTCAGTATAGTAACGACCAAGTGTGCATAACGGTCAGTTATAATTTATATTTTATTTGATTTAATTTAACCCTATACCAGGCTCAGTATAGTAACGACCAAGATGTCTAAATGTTACATAAATATTTCCACAATTTAAAAAAAAAATTGTTCAGGTCTAAAGGTTAAGACCCTAGGGCTGTTGAAATGAAAACAAACGCAAAACGCAATGCTTTCATCATGTTTCAGTTTATGTTATTTAAATTCATCTTAACTTTTAAGCATACTTTTAAACTATAGTCTCAGAAAATTTCAGCTATCTAACCCAAGAGATTCCAATTTTATAAGCGTTATAATGACCCTAAGCAAGAAATATTTAGCCGAAAAATTTAGAAATATTAGAAAAATTATCAAATTCTCTTTTGTTTTTATTTTTTTTACTAAGTAACCGTTTGAAAAAATATTAAATAAGTACAACAAAATACAGCAACAAAGATGGTTTTGAATTAAAATTGTTTGATAATGTTTGATTATATATTATGTGTGATAAAAATTGTAGGAAGGTAAAATTGTAGTTGTGACGTAGTTCATTTGATCTTTCGTGGACGTTTATTTGATCTTTGGTTGGATTTAATTTGTTATTTAAAGTAGTTTTAACCAACTTAAATACAACTGTTCCGAAATTGCATTGATAAAGTTGTTTCGGATAAAGTATTTAATTCGGTTTGATAATTTTTTTGAATTATTCTGTTGCTACTTAAATTTTTTATTTAAACTAATCTCAAATCTGACACATCTTATTTTATTTGTACACAAAACTGTCTGACCCCGAAATCTACCAATTTCTAGCGGATATACCTGCCGCTGGACATTTTAATCTCTTATTGACAAATGAGACTATGGCAAAGTATTGATCAAGGTTGATCTACCCATTTATTCATCAAAACCTAAGTTATTATGAGCAAGCTAATCGTTGCGTTTGGAATTATTAACATGGTGACTACATAGAAGGGCTTGAAATAATTTTATTTGCAAATAACATGGATTGTGGACTGAGAAATGATTGTTGTACACTGAAACAAAAAAAATTTATCATTCGTTTGGCACACAGTAATTATTTGGTCAAGATGATATCACATTCGGTTGTTATATCTTCAAATCGGATGTTATGTCTTTAAATTTGGTTTTTGAAGATAAGACAACCGAATTTGAGGTCATCGTGACAGGAAAAATTCGGTTGCCACAAAGTAGGTTATAGTAACCGAATTTTTTCTTTCAGTGTACAGACTAGGCTCCTAAACATCAGCAATAAGACTTTCTAAAGTCATTGGAGATGAAACTCGATAATTTGTTTAAAATCGACTATTCACTTGCATTCTTAATTCAGGCAGAATAATGGTGAGATTGAGCGTATTAGAAAGTAATGAAGTATTTTTAAAAACGAAAAAAATTTTTACGAAAAACATTGCCATTCCATAATTTACTGTAACAAACAAAGGCCTGGGAAAGCGAAATTTTGTTGAGTTTGATTTAATCAGTTAAAAATTAAAAATGCCATTTGACATCAACCATAGCAATTTAAGCACAAAATCGCCATATTCTATTCAAGCATTTCTGGACCAAACCATACAAATTTTAAAAACCAAGATTTAAATTAATTAAAAGTCAGCATTTTATTTCAAAAGACTCAAGGTGTTTAGATAATTATCGGTACTTATTTAATTCCCTCAACTAATTCCAATTTGGAATTGACAAACGAAAATTATTTTTATATCGTCGGCTTAACAGTGCGCTGGAAGAAAAAATTCGGTTGCTAAAACCTACTTTGTGCCAACCGAATTTTTCCTGTCACAATAACCTGAAATTCGGTTGCTTATCTTTAAAAATAAAATTTGAAGACACAACAACCAAATTGAAGACACAACAACCGAATGTGATGTCATCGTGACCGAGTAATCATTGTGCCATCCGAATGATAAAATTTTTTCTTACAATGTGAAAGAACGTATGTGCAAAAACACGATTTTACAGGAGGAATAAAAAACGTTTTTGTAACACATGCATAAAAAATATTCAATTTTGCACTAGAATAGAATAAAAGAAAAAACTACTTTTCCGCACATATGACCACAAAATATTTTGTATGCCTGGCACGCACGCCGCCTGCATGTCAGATTTGTAGTTAAATCTATCACATATATAATATTTTTATAGCACTAAAATATCGAAATGATAATTTAAATAACTTACTATATAGTAAAAACAACTTAAACACATTGCATCATTTGAAATTGCAAGAAAAAACATTTTATTTGGGTTTTCAAACTTTACAATTTTGACAGCTCTTATTGGATTCCTATGTTTTTTTAGAAAACCGGTAGTTGGATTCTTATAATTTACAACTATTACAACGAAGATGGCGCACTTTAATTATTTTAATATCTCAAATTTGTTGATAACTTTGTTAAATAAATGATTAAATTAACAATTAAATAAACATTTATAAATTTTATGCAATTGTTACAAAAAATAGTGTGTATTATTAGTGCGAATGCGTTTTACAAACAAGAGTTAGTTTGCCACACGACTGTAGGGAGTTTAGAAAACGCATTCGCACTAGTAATACAATCTACTATTTTATTCGTAATCTATTTTCTAAACATAAAAGTTTTTTTGTATTATTACGCTTTTAAATATTATTCGTAATAATACGAGCGTAATAATACAAAAAAACTTTACGTTTAGAAAATAGATTACGACTAAAAACGTTTTTTATTCCTCCTGTAATGTTACTGTTTTTATTCCTCCTGTAATGTTACTGTTAAGCCGACGATATATAACCTCCTATCTACAACAAATTATTATGCGTGAGTAAATCCACCAATTGGTGTATACAACTCACTTTTATTATTTCTTTAAAATTAATGATTCAACTGATCGCAGCTTACACTATTGTAAATTAAAATTTCACTTTGAACTTACTTGCTATACATTTTTTTTTCAGTACGCATATAGCAGTACACTGATATCCTAAAACATCTCTCTCTCTTCATAAAAAAGTTAGTCAGCTTTCGTTTTAGATTGTTGCCATTTTTATTTGCCACAAAAACATGCATTGAGAATTTCATTTGTGTCTTTTGTAATGTTTACATTTATAAAGTAATTCTTGTCTTTGTTTTTTATGTGTGGTTGAAATGCTGTTCTTGTTTTACGAAAACACAATTTTGTGATTTCTTAATGATCCCTTTGTTTTTTAGTTTTACATGTTTTCTTCACTCACTCGTTCTCTTCATTTTAATCATTCTCACTTCAGTAGTTACCGGCAACACGGGTGCTGAATTATCTCTTGGTCATTCTTCTTCTATGTTGTTGTCTTAACAAAATTCAACTGCAAGAAAACATGTTTACAATACAATAATACACACTGAAAGAAAAAATTCGGTCACTACAACCTCTTTTGTGCCAACCGAATGTTTTCTGCCACAATTACCTCAAATTCGTTGTCCTTTTTTCAAAAACTATCACTGAAAAAAAATTGAAGTTCATAAGAATCTCATCTCGAAGTTGGCAGTTGATTATTCATGCAAAGAAAAATTATTTGCAAACAATTTCACTGTGATTGGGACAACTACACGATAACATTTTCCTAACAACAGAATGAGGTTTATTTAAAATATAAAGTGTTATATCCAATATAACAGTAGTTGAATAAAGATAATAAGTATTTACCTGAAAAAAATTTTCTTTGGCCTTACATCATGAATTTTTCATTTTAAAGTTTAAGTATTTGAGATTAATTGAACTATATTTTATTTTCACATAAATATTTCGTGTGATTGTCTCAACTTCATCGATTTATAATTGTAGAGTTGTTGAAGCAATTTCGTAGTTTGACTCGCCATATGTGACCGCACGGTGAGATTGAGGCAATTGCATTTCGATTGGAAATAGGACATGTTTTTTTCAGTGTATATTTGAAGAATCAACAGCCGAATTTGAGGTTATTGTGACAGGAAACATTCGGTTGTCACAAAAGCGGTTGTAGTGGCCGAATTTTTTCATACAGTGCAGATATTAAAGTGAATGCTTTAGGTTTAGCTATTTACAATTTTTTTTTAAATTTTGGTGCTGATTAGAATGATTTGGCCCATCTCTTAAAACCTTTCAGTGGTTGTAATATTTTCAAGAAGTTCATCCCGAATTTGTTTAACAATTCAACAAAATTTTAGTAATTTACTCTCTGCATTCCTGAATCACCTCAATCAAATAAAGTAATATTTAGTAAACTTTAAAATTTAAAATTTAAACTTAAAAAAAAACAATCTTCTGAAATTTGTAAATTAGAAGTATGTTTGTACAGTAATAGTTTGAGTTCCTAAGAATTGAATCTCAAGACGATTGATTTCAAGCCAGTGAACTTAAGTGGAAACTTAGGCAAATCTTCTACCAAAACTTTGTGAAATAATTTGGTTATTGAATGGAACTTAGGCGGCAAAGGTTACCTTCGCCGGAATTATGTAAAAATTGCTTGACAGTTATTTTCCTTATTGATAGTTATTATTTTTTTCCGGAAAATTGCTTCTAGTTATTTATGGCATTTTCAATACATTATCTGAGATCAGGGGCAATATCACCGAACACATATTTGTCAATCGGCAATATTGTCAATTTCACCAAAATGCTTAACAACTTTGTTTAAAAATGGTATTCTGTAACTCATATTTGTGTCAAACAAATTATAACAAATTTTCCCAAAATTATAACAGATTTTTGGTACTAGATTCGTATTTTTGACAACTAACTTTTCAAATCTTAAAAGATGCAAAATAAAATAAAAATATATTAAATAAATAAATATGTTTCAATGATTTTATATAAAAATATGATTGTTTAATATTATTAAAGACTTAATTTTGAGTTATAAATTAATTTTTACGCCAATCGATGAAATTTGTATAAAAAAGTCAACAAACAAAACATAAAGCAAAAGTGTGATTTTGACAGAACTATATTGTTCTTGTCAGATTCACAATATTGTCAATATTGTGTTGAATTTTCACCAAATTGGTGTTACATAATACGAAAATCACAATATTGTGTGAATTTACAATATTGTGATGACATGTATGTGTTCGGGAATAGGGCCCCAGATTACAAAAATTTAGGTTTGAAATAATATGTTTTTGTTAGTGTTTTGCATTAATATTTTTGAAATGAAACTTCTGTATGAGCGAGGAGAGTAAAATTTAAGAGTTGCGACAGACAAAAATTGTCAGAAAAATCTATAATAATTAAAATTAAAGTAAAAATCAAAGGCAACTAGAATAAAATGAGTTTATGAAAGAAAATTTATATGAAATGAAAATGTACAATTTTCGCCTGCACATTTAATCATTTCTAATCATTTATTTTATTTAAAATAAAACGAAATAAAAATAATAATTGTATGTGTAAAATGTCCATTTAATTTGTCCCAAAACAATCCAATAGTAAAATTATTATTAAAATGATTTGGAAAATAAAGACTAACAATAAAATTAAGCATCAATGAATATCAATGAATCAATGAATATCAATGATCAATGAATTTCCTGAAGTAAACGAAAATATTTAAAAGAGGGCTTTTGGTAAAAAGCAAAAACAGATGATTTGAGTTTTTGAAATTTGGAGATTATCTTATTTTAAAGAGAATTTTAAATCAATGAATAAAAGGATTCTTTATATTTTCTTTGATAATTTCCTATTTTGATAATAACAATAGGTTACGCTTAAGTATGAGTCTTATATTGTTGTAGCCGATGATAAATGTATAACATTCGAAACGCGTCAAATAAATATATATAACTATTGACGACTGGTAAAGTGATAACAGCGCACTCTCTTAGCAAAATTTAAAAACTATTTAAAGAAATCAAAATTCAAACGAACAGTAAGTAAATATTAAAATTTATTCTTTTTGATTTGTTTTGGATAAATAATTTAAAAAATATGAGTATAAAAGATTTAAATTGAAGTAACAATTAAAAATTTTTAGGTTTTCTTCTCGAGTCTGCCAATATATGCAACATTTTAAAACTTTTGCTAAGAACTGCACACAATCGGTAAAATAATTTTTAGCACATCTTGAGGAGATATTAAATAGTATAGCGTTTTGTATATTGTTCATATTCATCTTTATTCGACACATTGTCAATATTATACTGTTTATTTTTAGACAACCCAATATTATAGGGCTCTTCTGACCTTATTAATAAACAGCACTTATGTAACCGTTCTAACAAAGTTAGAGTTGGAATTTCAGTCATGGAATTTAATTTTTCGTCAGTATCAATAAGGAACGGTAGTTTATTAAGTTTTTCTGTTTCACCATTAATTTCCACAGATACGCCGCGCTCGTGAATGTTGAATTGAGTACCTATGCAAAATTGGTGTATGGGTGGCACCCTTCATCATCCTTGCTGTTAGTAAGATAAATATGTCCAAAGCCATCTTCTGTTCTACTGTACGTATCAATTGATAAACTAAAAAATAAAATATAAGTACATACAAGATTTATAATTATACATTTATTTTCAAAATTGTACATACTTGTTCATTATATTTAACCTGAGTTTTCTTGCCTTTGGCTTCCTCGTCATTATGCTTGATTGTGGCAAATTTCTGATGGAAAAGCATTTGATGTGATGCCCTTTTTCGTATATGTTCGCCCGTGGTAATGGAATTAGAATCTGTTCTTTCTTGCTACAGAACACAAAGTTTTTGTGAATCTTTTTTCCCATCCTTAGTACATTTTTCCATTCATTTAATGTTATTTTATTTAACATGACCTTACGGGGAATATGATGCATGGACACGCCGTCAATATCATATATTTTGCACTGTGGTGCGACTTAAATATGTTTTGCACTGTAGTACGACACTAATAGGGACCCAAATATTTCGCAGTTTTACGATTACTTTCCATTTTGCTATTAAAAATTATAAAATTGCGATCAAATTATAATAGGTAATAGTGTTGTAACTTACATTTGAATAAATAAATACACCAATTGTTGCCCAAATTTTAAAAATATTAAATTTAATATGGTTTAAATATTTTTGTGAGTAAAAATATATGGTATTTGACATATGTTTACAATTTGATTTATTTAACTTGTTTAACATAAAATCCGCTAGAGCACATGGTGTATGTCGTCAATTAAAATATTGTTTTGTGGATTTATTTTTACAATAATTTAATAATTTAAATTATTGATATAATTGTTAAATAAATATATGTGTGTTTTTTGGGAAAATATTAGTCGTCGCATTAACGGATCAGTTTTTGTTGATATGTAAATTTTCGAGTAAAACCTTGTGAATTGAATTTATACATAATATAATTCAGTATCCATGCGAATAAAATATTAACATCTACGTTAAAAATAATATGAATTTAAACAGAATTGTATCGTATCTCATTACACTTAATTTTAATCTTTATCAAAATGTTATTAAAGAATATGAATTTAACTGTTTAAGCCTTAAGAAGTTTCATTTCATATATGCGTACCTTGTGCACACAACTCAACTTTTTTACTTCACCACAATTTTAAATTGTGTGAAGTAATGCAATCTATCGAGAAAAAAAATCTTACATACCCCAAATTTTGTTTTTCCTTTTGTTTTGGACCATTCTCTATTTAAATAGCCAATAAAAATTTTGGTCTACGTCTGTGTGTGGGTAAGTGGGTGGGTGCGTGACATTCCTGCTCTTGGATCTTGATGAGGATCTTGATGAAACTTTGGCAAATGATCCAGGTTAGCTTGAAAATGGAAGATCTGGATTCATTTCAAATATGGACAAAATGGCGGTCTCCCGAACCTTTAAGCTTAAATCTAAAATAACTTCTAATCCCGGATTATGATCTCATTGAAACTTGATTTATAAGGTTTTAGTACTGTTTTCAATATTTCTGCATACCAACTTCCGGTTTGTCACTTCCGGCTAAAAAGTTTTTTTTTCAGATGTTTATCCCTGCTGTAGCCTACAATTACCGATCGATTGTCATGAAACGATGGAAAATGCTTTCAAGTAACATAGGAAAGATTTTATCAGCTTTTGCAGTACATTGGATATAGGTTTGGGTGGTTCACCATACAACAGATGGTTTTTTTCACCATGTTTTTTCTGTTTGTTGGGAGCATACCACATTCGTTCGTGAATGAATTGTGATGACACTTTGGAAAAAGATGCAAATATGCATGGCAAGAGACTGATTAGTTTTAATGTGAACATAGTGAACAAAGTGGTGGGGGGTTCCCCGAGCACCTGTTTTTTTTAAAGCTCAATAACATCTGTACCTGATAATCGAATTGGATGAAACTTGTTACATAAGCATTTAGTACGGTTCAAAACAGTTATGCATCTCAACTTCCGGTTTTTCACTTCCGGTAAAAAGTTTTTTTTTGTAATTTTTTGAAGTTTTTTCAGTATCTTTATGCACACTACAGCCTACAATAATGAATTGACTATGATGAAACTTATGAAAAAGGTTTCAATTAGTGTGAGAAGATAATACACATCTTTTGGAACACATAGATAAAAGTGGCGGGGGTCTACCATACAACTGCTGACTTTTCACACTTTGTTTTTAAATTTTCTTGGGAGCATACAGACTTCATTCATTAATCAATTTTAATGACACTTAGAAAAAAGATGGAGATTTAAAAGACAAAGAACTGATTAGTTTTTGGACAATATTGGGATAAGTGGTGGGGGCCTCCCGAACACCTGTTTATTGTGCCGCCATTTTTTTAATGTTTATTGGGAGCATATCACATTCGTTCGTTAATGATTTTTGATGACACTTTGGAAAAAGATGCAAATATATACGGCAAGGAACTGAATAGTTTTTGAGCGATAGTGAGCAAATTGGTTGGGGCTCCCCCGATCACCTGTTTTTTTTAAGGCTCAATAACATCTGTACCTGATAATCGAATTTAATGAAACATGGTACATAAATATTTAGTACCACTCACAACAGTTCTGCATCCCAACTTCCGGTTTTTCACTTCCGGTAAAATTTTTTTTTTGCAATTTTTTTCAGTTTATGCATACTACAGCCTACAATAATGAAGTGATTATAATGAAACTTATTAAAAAGGTTTCAAATAGCTTGAGAAGATAAATATCATATTTTGGATTACATTGATCAAAGTGGCGGGGGTCTACCATACAACTGCTGACTTTTCACACTTTGTTGTTAAAGTTTGTCGGGAGCATACAGACTTCATTCATTAATCAATTTTAATTGCACTTTGAAAGAAGATGACGAAATAAATGACAAGGAACTGATTAGTTTTTGGACCTAATTTGGATAAGTGGTGGAGGGCCTCCCGAACACCTGTTTATTGTTTTAAATGTTTGTTGGGAGCATGTCGCATTCGTTCGTGAATGATTTTTGATGACACTTTGGAAAAAGATGCAAATATATATGGCAAGAAACTGATTAGTTTTTGAGCGATAGTGAACAAAGTGGTGTGGGGTCCCCTTGAACCTGTTTTTTTGAAATCTTAATAGCACATGTGCCTGATAATCGAATTAGATGAAACTTATTACATAAATATTTAGTACCACTCACAACAGTTCTGCATCCCAACTACCGGTTTGTCACTTCCGGTTAAAAAATTTTTTTTACAACAGAATTTATGTTGCTGGGATACTACTGCTTCCTTTAATGTTTTTATAATTAGAACTACGCGAAATTTATAACATTAGTTAGCCTTTAATTAAAGTATTTGATGGATATTAGCTCACAATATATCCAGAACACTATGTTTCCAGAGCTGTGATGAAGTCAGCCTATGCATCAGCGTCGCAATATTTTTTCAAATTTACATTATATATTAAACAGAAACGGCTCAGATATAGTTACAGACAAGTTTTGAATTAAGATATTATCATTATATATTAATTTATTTATATAGTTGCTATAAAGTTCATTAGTGTAAGGCTTAATATACTTCATATTTGCTATAGAGAGTGATACCTTGAAATGCTATATTTAATTGGTAGTTGCAATATTATTTTTAGAAACCTGTTTTTGAATTCCTTGAAACTTTTTTTGGTGCACGCTTGCCATTTTACACCATATGGGACAACCGTACATAATAGCATTTAGTACCATTACTTTATATACATATTAACAATTTATTACTTATACTAAGCTTAGATTTTTTGTTTAGCAAGGGGTAAAAATTTACGGTGGTATGTTCTTTAATCGTAAGACGTTTATTAAATGAATACCTCAATATTTTACTGTTACTGTACTTATTTTTATTCAACGAGGCATACCATCAAGTTTTTCATTGGGCTTAATTTAAGTTTCCATATTTGCTACCACAATTTTTTTAACTATGGGGAGTGGAAATTGGTTTTAGAACACGAGGGTAAAGAGTTCTGACAAAAAATTGTCTGCTATTGTCAAATCCGACAATTGACATTTTGGCATGTTAAGGTTGTCGGACTCGACAATATGAGACGGAAAAGGTAACCCTCGAGTTCTAAACAAATTTCCACACTTCATATTTAAAAAAAATTGTGGCAGCAAGTTTACAATATCCCGGGCAACCGGCGTTTGCTGAACGAAAAAGCGGCCGAATCGAGGAAAATGGCAGCACAAAAGTTTTCGGACTCGTCAAGGACAGGCGCCTCACGAGGTAAAATATGTGTTAATCATCAAATGAAATCGGCGTTGCCCAGGGACTAATATATATTGTAATATAAAATTTGTTTTCGGTCAGAACAATTAACAAAGAGTTTAGTTAAAAATAAACAGAGATAAGCTTTAATTAATCAATTATTAAATTTAATAATTAAAAGTAATATTATTTTTCTAACAACTTTTATTAAAAATATAAATTTCAGACGCGTTTCGGATATAAATATCCATCATCAATGAAAGAATTTATATTTATGACAATCATAAGCTTTAACATTTCCTTTTCTCCAGTTTTAATAAAATAAGGAATTGAATTTAATTTTTTCAAATATCACCACAAAACTCAAACCTGCGAGTAATTTATTTTTTGACAAATAAAGATATTTATCACAAAAAATATTTCAAGTCATCAGCAAATGCTGGAAAATTAAGTTAAAATTATTCCCCTTCATGTTAACACCTTCAACGAAATTTTCTTTTATTCATTCTCAAATCAAAATATTTAATAGCAAAACAAAAACAATCACCTGTACAAAATCTAAATTAAATAACATTCACCCTAATTCTCAGTCGTAAAATTCATTCAACCGTATCGAGTACCTACTCAAATTAAACCTTACAATAAAAAATAGCTATCAACCGCAAATTATAGTTTTCAAAATTTCCAATCAATTGATTCACGATGGTTCAAGTGGAGAGAACCAGTATTTTCAAGTAAACATAGAGTTTCAATATTAAAACACGTGACCGGAAGTAGTTAGCAGTAATATTTATATGTTTATATTTTATGTTGTTCTTCTATTGTTTCTTTTATTAAGGTAGTGTATAAATACTAATTTCCTGCGTTCAAATTTGTCATATGCATGTATTTAGTGCGAAAGAAAAATAGTAAGAATAAATTTCGTGTAATAAAACTTTATTGTTTTGGTTTTATAAAACTACCCTTTTTATATGGGAGGGAAGGATTTAATGTTGATTTAATTATGTAATTTAATCGATTAAAATGTTTTAGGATAATCAAACTTGGAAAACTTGAAGCAATTACAGTACAAATATTTTGGATCTCGTAATTTGTGAAAAGACACAGTGCATTTTGATTATACATATCGCCCAATCCAAAGTTGCGGGTGTGGCATTTACATGATATAAATTGCCCATCAGCTAAAATATTTTAGAGCAATGGTTTTAATTTTTATGGATTTCAATGAAGATCACTTATATATACATTAAATATGAATCTGCAGGTTGCAAGATATTTTATTTATTTTTAAAAGGACATGCATTTTCATCTTTCAATACAAAAACTCAAAATTCTGTGAATTATAACAACTTTGTGAACTGGTTATTTTATATGGAGGTTATTTTATTTCCCGCATGGAGGGATCAGTTTTTATTGTTTTGAAAATTTTTTTTATTTTTGATCTACGGGTGTGACAACCCCGCGTACTCCAGTCCCTGCTATTGACATACGAATTAACGTGAGATATCACATACCACTGGCAATAGCAGTGAGATATCACTAGCCAAGGTGACGTCTTAGGAGTAGAGGCGGATGAACTGTACTCAGTCAACGGTAGCACCCTCAATCTTAGCTGTGAAATAATCCTTTATGATGAGACGCTATTGCTTCCTTGAAGAAACGAGCCTTCATATAACTATGTGTGGGCTTTAATCTTTAAGAAAGACGGTGCGTCATAGGATCAAGGAATATGCAACCGGCTGGATTATTGGCAACTACATTTTTGTTTTGTTTCAGCAAATTTTTGTAAAAATTTGCTATTTACTTTTTAATGTACTTTTATTTTCTCTATTCTATCATAAAATATTGGCCTATGTCATATTTTGTCAGTGATAGGATTTTTTGTTTAGTTATCCATTCTTTAACAAAAAATATAAAAAAACAAAAAAAAGAAAGATTTACGTCCATCAACACCTTTGAACGTATGTTGTTGTGGGACCTTATTCTTAAAAGGTTTTTATGTGTTATTGTGACACATATTGTAATTCCTACTACACAACACATTTTATTTAAAAAAAAAAAATATGTTGGACAGTAATACTTAAACAATTAATCTATGAAAAAATTAAATTACTAACTCAATTCTTGCTTGTGTAGGAAATATTCAAAACTTCCGTTGCGGGTGTGACACCCGGTTGCGGGTGTGATATGTATGACCAGTGAAATAGACAAAACAGATTAATTTTTAATTAACATATTATAAAAAGTTAATTAACATATTATAATTACATATTATTAAATACATTAATAATATCAGATGATAATATATCAAATAATATCAAATAAATTTCATCCCCAATCTGGAATTAATAATTTCAAACAAATTCTGTTATGTGCACTTTCTTTTTTCAGTGCTACATCAATTGTTCCTACATCAGTCGGAACAAAATGATGTACAGATTGTATATTTGGTACTAAATCGAGCATTTTCACAACTTCTTTTGAAATTTCAACTTCAGGAGAATAAATTACTTTTATTTTTTTAAGAACTTTTTCTGCACACATGGCCAAAATCTGATGCTCAATTAATTGTTGCAGAGCGTTGAAGCACAGCTAGCAATACCATTTTCTTTGCAACCGCACCGAGTACCGACGCCATCCACAGCAACTTTACCGCGCGATGTTGCAAAATAGTATCCTGTGATTTGTATGTCATAATCTTCTTGAATGTATGATATGGACAACATATTTTGCCTATTTTTGAATTGGGCTGCACAACAATTGGAAAATACATGTGGAGTTTCTAATTTATGGACTTTTTTAATGTCTTTGATTAAAGTGTCCAAATATACCTTTGATTAAAGTGTTCCCATGCTTTAAATTGTCTGATACAATGATAAATTGATATATGATTGGTCCTTATCAAAGTAAGTGGCAACGGCAGTAAATATAGTAACTTGCGTATGTGACCAATGAGCACCTTGGATTTCATCTTGTATGACAGTGGAATCATTTTCGGCAAAATCAACCTGTAAAGCGACTTCACCTTCTGCTAAGACTTTCATGTTTTCATGATTTGTTGTTGTTGTCATAATATTGATTTTTTTTCGTGTTAAATAAATAAACGATAACGTAAACACAAAATGAAAATAGTTAGTGCTGCCCTCTACATGCTTTCAGCATGCTATTCTTACATTAATTTACATAAAATTTGTTTAGATTTTGTAACAAAGATTAATGAACACTTCTTTGCAGGCAAAAACTGTTAATGATAGATGTCAGATTATATAGAAAAGTTAGGAGATTTACAGAACTATTTGTTCAGCTGAATGAGACCAGGAAACGTAAACATAATTTTTTATTATTTATTTAGAGCGCTAGATATCATTAATATATTATAATTGTTATTGTTTAGTTAAAACACACTTTTTTGATATCTATATATTTATTACAACCGATCGATTTCGAAAGCTAAGCTTTCATTTTCAAGGATCGTTCTAAAACTCATTTTAGAACGATCCTTGAAAATGAAAGCTTAGCTTTCGAAATCGATCGGTTGTAATTAGGGCATGGTCGATTAATCGATTGGGACTAAATATCGATTAACGATTAATATGAACATTTTAACATCGATTAATCGATTAATCGATTAAATAAAATTTTTACTAATTCTAATATTTTTATTAATTTTTTTAAACGCGCGTTATATCATATTTAAAAATACGCGCGTTATATCATATTTAAAAGTTCAACTTTTACAATGACATAAGAATAAACAAAAATTTAATAGCTATCTATGTATTAAGGGCGTGAAGCAGGTCTTTTTTGCATAAGAGTAACACTCTTGCTCTAGGCGTTAGCCAAGGATTTGTATCTCCCTCTCTGTCATTGAAGTTTTCAGACCTTACAAAATTATGTGTTTGAAAATATACTGTACTAATTGAAAATGATAAGGAAGAAGCTGTTTCCTTCGGAATTGAAAGTAATGGAGTCCAATATACTCCAAACCATAGTTTACTGGTTGGATTAATAATAAAAATATTACTTAAGGCATAGTAAAGATTTTTGTATTGGAATCAAATTTTGTTATTAATGTACTTTGTGTTATACCCATGACAACTAAAAAAGTAATTCGTAAGAAAAAGAGAATACATCTTCAGACAATAAACCTTTTCACAATTTAATACAAAATTCGTTAAATTAATTTGTAAATTTTAAACATTTTCGTAAATTTAGATTAATCGATTAATAGTTTTTTGTTCGATTAATCGAACAATTTGTAAAATGATCAATTATTCGAACAATCGATTAATCTAACCATGCCCTTGTTGTAATAAATATATAGATATCAAAAAATTGTGTTTTAACTAAACCATAACAATTATAATACATTTTTCTTAAGTTGACCGACCTACTAGGTCATTCAATAAGTCCGTAGGATGACACATAGATGGCGTTACTAGAATTTTTTCCATATGATTTTTATTTAGTACTAACCTTCAAACGATAAGTGTATAAATTTGACAGCAATCTGACTATTTATTCGTGAGTTATAGCATTTTGTGTGAAGCAACTTTTGTTTTTGAAAAAAAATGGAAAAAAGTGAATTTCGAATTTTAAGAAAGCATTGCTTTTTGATGAAAAAAAATACAGTGGAAACCAAACAATGGCTTGATAAACATTATCCAAACTCTGCTCCATCGAGACAAATGGTAGAGAAGTGGATGGCTGAATTTAAATGTGGTCGTACCAGCACAAAAGATGCAGAGCGCAGTGGACGCCCAAATGAGGCTGTTATTCCAGAAAACATAAAAAAAATCCACAAATTGGTTATGAACGATCGCAAATTGAAGGTGCACGAAATAGCTGACATTGTAAAGGTAGCAGATGGTAGTGTTTTTACCATTTTACATGAACATTTGGGTATGCGAAAGCTCTGTGCAAATTGGGTGCCGCGTGAGCTCACAGTCGACCAAAAACAACAACGAATCGATGCTTCGGAGTAGTCTTTGGCACTGTTAAACCGCAATAAAAGGGAATTCTATCGTAGATATGTGACAATGGATGAAACATGGCTTCACAATTACACACCAGAATCCAAAAGACAGTCAGCTGAGTGGACAGCAGTCGACGAACCGAATCCAAAGCGAGCAAAGACGCAACAGTCGGCCGGTAAGGTGATGGCGTCTGTATTTTGGGATACGAACGGAATAATATTCATCGACTATCTCCAAAAAGGAACCACCATCAACAGCGAGTATTACTGTGAACTTTTGGATCGATTGAAGGCTGAAATCGCAAAGAAACGGCCACATTTGCAAAAGAAAAAAGTGTTGTTTCACCAAGATAATGCACCGTGTCACAGATCGATGAAAACGATGGCAAAATTGAATGAATTGGGCTTTGAATTGCTTACCCACCCACCATATTCTCCAGATTTAGCCCCCAGCGACTTTTTCCTGTTTTCAGATCTCAAGAGAATGCTTGCTGGAAAGAAATTTAAGTCCAATGATGAAGTAATCGCTGAAACTGAGGCCTATTTTGACGAGAAAGAGAAATCGTACTATAAAAGTGGTATAGAAAAGTTGGAAAATCGCTATACTTGTTGTATCGCCCTCGAAGGCAACTATGTTGAATAAAAAAATCGAGTTTTGTCAAAATGTTGTTTTTTTCTTACTTATCCTACGGACTTATTGAACGACCTTATTTCGTTCAAATTATTTTCATTTCGATATTAACAAGAAAACTAATTATTTTTTTGACAGGCATTGCTAAAAATCATATAATAGTGGTTTCTGATAATTATTTTCCATAATTTCATTCCTGTGAACTAAAATAAGGAAAAACAAAAACTACTATTTGAGTATATAGCACTTAGCGTTTGATTTGACTGAAACAACTGAAAAAACAACAATAATTGCATTCAATTTTTCAGTTGTTTCAGTTGCTCCAGTCAAATCGTACACGACTAATATGAGATAACAGGTGCGATCGATTTGACTGAAACAACTGAAAAAACAACAACAATTGCATTCAATTTTTCAGTTGTATCAGTTGCTTCAGTCAAATCAAACACGGCATTCTAAATTTTACTTCGTAATGACGTCACACGATCTTTTGTGATGAATATGTTAGCCGATCAGTTAATTATTTCAAAATTAGATTGAAATTTTTTTGCATTAGTTTTATTTTATTTTAAACCAATGAAATTCTCTAAAATGTAATGACATCATTCAATTTCACCAATAACATTTGAATTATACTAATAACAAATATTTATACGTCTGGCCTACTGGGATATTAAAAATTATCAGTCTAATTTTGAAATAATTAACTGATATCACAGTAGGCCAACGTATAATTCATAAAAAATAAATAAACACTGAAAAAAAATTGAAGTTCATGACAACTTCATCTCGAAGTTGGCAGTTGATTCTTCATGCAAAGAACTATTTTTTCATGAACTGCCAACTTCATGATGAGGTTGTCATGAACTTCAATTTTTTTTCAGTGTATGTAAAATTTTTTTTTAGCTAGCACATTAATCTATATTTATTTTTTACTATTTTTGTTCATTTTTTATATAACATAATAGTATATTCTTGTATGAGCTAGAATGAAGGCAATTCTTCACGAGGATGAAGTTTCCCGGAACGAGCGTAGCGAGTGGAGGGAATCATCCGAGTGAAGAATTGCCTTCATCCTAAGCGAATACAAGATACTATTTTATCCACGACTACAAATAATTCAAATAATTTCATTCATGTTTTCCTGTATAAGTTTGTATCGCCATATTAAATGAAATGAAAAACAAAACCAAACATGTTTGTTTATTTTAGATTTTATATATGTATTGTTTTTGTTTTAACTGGTTTATATTACTATACCAACAAATCAAGTTTTTAATTTGTTAGGGGAATTTTGAATAAATAAAGCGTAATAAAAGAGATAAAAAAGAATTTGATAAATAGAAAAGGAATGAATACAATTACAATGAAAGATATACGCATGGAAAGTATATATTCTTTAGTAGTCGTGGATAAAAATTATTCCCTTTTATTCATAAAAATTCCCTTTTACGGGTTTTAAATTTTTCGATAATGCATTACAAGTATATATTCTTTAGTAGTCGTGGATAAAAATTATTCCCTTTTATTCATAAAAATTCCCTTTTACGGGTTTTAAATTTTTCGATAATGCATTTTTTTAAAATTATTGCTATTGTCTTTTAGCCGTTTCGTTTAAATCAAATTTAAATCATTTCGATATTAATAAGAAAATTAATTACTTATTTGAGAGGTAGTGCTAAAAATCATTTAAAATTTGTTTTCCATCATTATTTTTGCATAGTTTCATTTTCTGAAAATAAAATAAGGACAAACAAAAGCTGCTATTTCAGTATTTTCTTATTATTAGTATTTCCAACCATATGTTGATTGATCGTATAAAAATTTAGAGTACACCTCACGATGTATTTTTGTAGGATTAGTTATGCAGAAGATGCATACAGAATAGATTAGAAGGGGTTGGATTATGATGGATAGTAGTTGTATCAAAGCCGGATGAAAGAAAAATATTGTGTTGGCGTTCGGGGGGGAGCAAGGGGAGGGGGGGGAGCCCGCCGGATACACCCTAGTATTATATATTTATATTAGATTCCCCATCTACATTTTTTCGACTGGTTTTTTGATTTCTATTCAATGTATATAATCAAATCAAAATGATGGCAGACTTAAAAAAAATCCAGACGTCTCATGAATAATTCAAAAATTCGCCCGCTTTTTACTTGTTTTCATACAAATTTATTTATCATTTACAACTTTTCTAATTTATTTATTAAAGAAAATATTATTATATATTTATTTACCCACTTTCAGTTTTTATTTTGGTCTCTATTCATATGAAAGTATTTGTTTGTCAGTTTGTAGATATATGAGTTTCCATATAATTTTACAACCATCAAAAATCTAGAAAGAAAATTCCTGTGGTATAGTATTGTAGTATGTATAGATATAAAATAAAAGATTAGGTAAAAGAAAAAATTGTATAAGTAATAAGGAAAATGAACCATAACAATTTTTTAAAAAACTTTTATTTAATAACCAAGAATGATTTTCCTTGTTTAACGTAAAAAATTGATGAGTGATGAGATTGTGTCAATTTTTTGTTTTGCATAAAATATTTAAATAAAAACAGATACTCATTTTTGCAGATTTAAGAACTAGAGACTGTTGTAGAATGAAATATGAGTAAATTAGTTTTCAGTGAGAAAAATTCTTCAAGTGGTAATAATGATGGGCGTTTATGATATTTATAAATATCATAAAACTGAGCTAGTTTAATAGCATGTACTGTCTATTATTGTTTTTATTTTGCTTACCGTCGTAAGTTAAATTAAAACAATTATAAGCCTTAGATCAATGAAACTAGTGTTCTTTTTATTGCTTTTCACATATATTTCTGGGATTACTTGTCCCCTTCATCAGTGTTCTATAAATCGTGATATATTTGAATTAATTTTAAGAAAATTTACAATATTTAAAAAAATGCAATTACTTTACTAATATTTTATCATAATTTTTAAAAAACAATTGGTCCTAATACGCTAAACATGTAGTGTTGAAATAAATTGATAACATTGAACAAAAACATAAATCTATGATAAAAAATAAATTAACACAAACAATTTTAAAATAATTCATCTATAACATCTAAACCATCAATTTGCACTAGGACGATCAACATTGCGCTACTGTTGTATATTAATTTTATATTGTCATTTATTTTTACAAAAAAATTATAATAATTTATGACTACTCATCTACCAACTATGGGACATCATAAAAAACAGAAAACATCCAGAAAAACATTTTGAAAAAGATTCGCTTAACATCATCTAAATCTGTTTGAATTTATACTTCGTTCATTACTGTTTTTGAAAAACCGTTTTGCCATTTAATGAGCGAGTAAGTTTATTTTTTAACAATAGCAATAATATAAATTACTAGATATTAAACAGATCAGATATGTTTAGCAGATATTTGAGTTATTAAATGAAACGAGCTCTGTATGTATTTCGCTCAAAACAGTTTGAGTTAGGATTTTAATTAGAGATTATGAAGTTACGTTTTTAGAATAAAAAACGTAAAGACAATGAAGTTATGGTTGAGACTTGAGTGTCTTTAGTGTCTTCAGTGTGCTTGTCTGTCTCTTACCGTTCCTTATCATTTGTTCGAGAGGGTTTGAAATGAATACGTTGAATAAATAACAAATTATTAAAAGGTAGTAAAATTGAATAATATTTCTCGGACGGAAAAATTGCCGCACGAAGCCCAAAACCAAGAGCGGGAAACGAATGAGAGCAATAATCGGCGTGATTGAGTTGCACACGCTTTTTTGTATACGTGATGCATGCAACAGTGTGTGAGATCAGAAATAACAAAAAAATATTGAAAGTTGGTTGTGGAAAGTGGTCGTTACGTTCGGATCATTAGTTTTTTTAAGTAACATTCTCTTTCATATATTTATTTAAAACACTTTTTTCTAAACACTTAAACGTAATAAAACAAGGCAAAGGGACAGAAATTTGCAGCATCAAAATTCAAAGTTGTCCTTTGACTTTGTTGTGAATAATTAATTGCATGCTTTAGTAGTATATCTGGTCCCATGAAACTTCAGGAATCTGTTTTGTTCCAATAATAAAAGAAACCTATTTATTGTATCCAATTGAATTCTGTTGCAATGAAGACGTTTTTGAGTGTGAACAACAGTGAACAACATTATGTTTGTCCACCGGTTTGGTTTATACACTTGATAAATTTTTTTTCAATGAAATTTTATTTTACTGTTTTAAAATTTCATACAACTATAGAAGAATAACAGAAATTTTTGAATAAAGGTTTTACTGAATGGACCCCAATACTTTAAAACTTATTTATTTTATTACAACACTGCCTTTACAATCTTTTAACAATTAGACCCAAAGAATTACGGATTGTACGTGTTGTTGTCGGGTACAGGTCGGATTTTTCTAGTCTCTGGGCGAGGGTACTCACATAATGGACCTGCCGAGTCCCACTCGCTCGAAATCTGGGGACTGGAGTTATTAAATAAATTCGGCTGGAAATGTTTTTTTGCTTCCTTGTAAGCTATATAACTCGTAAATGGTGCACTTTAGGATACTGGTGATATGGAACGTTCTTGTTCCTTAAATGTTTTTCTATAACTTAAAATAAAAAAAAAGAAAACAAAAAAATTTGTTTGTTGCAAATTTTTGCAAAAAACTGCGAAAAAATGTATAAAAAACGATTTTTTTCATTTGAATTTAGTTATTTGCAACTAATTGTTTATAATATAATTGACCCCTCTATCTTGTAGCTGAAACCTCAACAAAAAATATAAGCTTGGAACGTTTCATTCGGCTCAATAGTTTTTGCACAATTCCTTTTTGCACTTAGTATCTGAAAAAATTGTTAACTTTGGGCAGGCCGCAAGGTCTGAGTTTTTATCTGAACGCAATCTGCTTGACGGCAGTCAAAAGGGTAAAATGTCAGCTTTAATTAACAACTGGGTTGCCTATGTCCATATTCAATATTAACAACAATTGCAGCGGTTCAAAAAACGGCGAAAATGCCTTAGTTCCAAAATTAAATTTCTCAACGAATTTTCAACTTAACGAGATGCGGCTTTAAAATTTGCAAAGCGCTTAGAAAACCGAAGATTTAAAAAGAATAGACAAATTGCGATCAGATAAAAACTGAGACCTTACGGCCTGCCCAAAGTTAACAACTTTTTTTCAGACACTAAGTGCAAAATGGAATTGTTCAAAAACCATTAAGCCGAATGAAACGTTCCAAAGCTAATATTTTTTGTTGAGGTTTCAGCTACAAGATAGAGGGGTCAATTATATTTTAAACAACTATTTGCAAATAACTAAATTCGATTGAAAAATATCGATTTTTATACATTTCTTCGCAGCTTTTTTGCAAGAATTTGCAACAAACAAATTTTTTTTGTTTTCTTTTTACTTCGATCTGAAAGACCTAAGTATTACATTCATGTGCTAAAAGTGAAATTCTTACCACCACTTTTTTTGGCATTTCTCGACGTTTTAGGACCTACTGATTCTAAAAAAGCAAAAAAAAAATAATGTATGTATGTCTGTCGGCCGGCCGGCCGTCCGACCATCACAACCTACGAAATCTAGAAAACCGCTGGACGGATTTCAAAAATTTTTTTCTTCTAAAAATAGGTTTCTATTTTTTGCTTATAAAACTTTCATTTTAAGTGATTACGAGTAGAAACATTGAATTTGGAGAAATCTTGATGGTCGAGATTGGTATGTGAGACCAAAATCTAGATTATTTCATTATAAACTTGTCAAAAAAATGTTGTCAAATGTGTCAAAATAAAGATTTTAATTAATTTTTTTACCCAATTTTTTGGAAAAAAATAAAATTAATTATTTGTTTTTTTTTTTTTCAATAAAATGTGTTGTGTAGTAGGAATTACAATATGTATCACAATCAGAGACGGAAACCAAAACCACTGAACCAACGAAATTTTACCGAACCCGAACCAAACCAAAACCAAACCAGTTTTTTAAATAATAGTTCAACCGAACCATAAACCAATGTTTTTCTGTTTGGTTCACGGTTCGGTTTTAAAGTAGAAAATTTGGTCTAGTACCTACATAAGGTCGTTCAATAAGTCCGTAGGATAAGTAAGAAAAAAACAACATTTTGACAAAACTCGATTTTTTTATTCAACATAGTTGCCTTCGAGGGCGATACAACGAGTATAGCGATTTTCCAACTTTTCTATACCACTTTTATAGTACGATTTCTCTTTCTCGTCAAAATAGGCCTCAGTTTCAGCGATTACTTCATCATTGGACTTAAATTTCTTTCCAGCAAGCATTCTCTTGAGATCTGAAAACAGGAAAAAGTCGCTGGGGGCTAAATCTGGAGAATATGGTGGGTGGGTAAGCAATTCAAAGCCCAATTCATTCAATTTTGCCATCGTTTTCATCGATCTGTGACACGGTGCATTATCTTGGTGAAACAACACTTTTTTCTTTTGCAAATGTGGCAGTTTCTTTGCGATTTCAGCCTTCAATCGATCCAAAAGTTCACAGTAATACTCGCTGTTGATGGTGGTTCCTTTTTGGAGATAGTCGATGAATATTATTCCGTTCGTATCCCAAAATACAGATGCCATCACCTTACCGGCCGACTGTTGCGTCTTTGCTCGCTTTGGATTCGGTTCGTCGACTGCTGTCCACTCAGCTGACTGTCTTTTGGATTCTGGTGTGTAATTGTGAAGCCATGTCTCATCCATTGTCACATATCTACGATAGAATTCCTTTTTATTGCGGTTTAATAGCGCCAAAGACTCCTCTGAAGCATCGATTCGTTGTTGTTTTTTGGCGACTGTGAGCTCACGCGGCAGGCAATTTGCACAGAGCCTTCGCATACCCAAATATTCGTGTAAAATGGTAAAAACACTACCATTTGCTACCTTTACAATGTCAGCTAGCTCATGCACCTTCAATTTGCGATCGTTCATAACCAATTTGTGGATTTTTTTTATGTTTTCTGGAATAACAGCCTTATTTGGGTGTCCACTGCGCTCTGCATCTTTTGTGCTGGTACGACCACATTTAAATTCAGCCATCCACTTCTCTACCATTTGTCTCGATGGAGCAGAGTTTGGACAATGTTTATCAAGCCATTGTTTGGTTTCCACTGTATTTTTTTTCATCAAAAAGCAATGCTTTATTAAAATTTGAAATTCACTTTTTTCCATTTTTTTTCAAAAACAAAAGTTGCTTCACACAAAATGCTATAACTCACGAATCAATAGTCAGATTGCTGTCAAATTTATACACGTATCGTTTGAAGGTTAGTACTAAATAAAAATCATATGGAAAAAATTCTAGTAACGCCATCTATGTGTCATCCTACGGACTTATTGAATGACCTAGTAAATTGGAAAAATCTATTAATTTCTTTTTGAAACTACTACATTATTTTTTCACGGCTACTACATTTTTGTATTCAAATTTAAATTACGTGTATTTTTTGTTTTGACAATTCTTGGGTTTTTAGTTTATTAAGCGTAATACAGCGTGAAATTAGTCTTTTATTTTCGAATTTAATGAAATTCATAAAAACAGTCTCTTTAATGCGACTTATTAGGGGAATACAGCTGTTTTTATTTGAATATCGAAAATTAATTAAGAATAAAAATGTGAATCTAAATTCTGAAATTGAACGAAAACCGAACCAAAACCGAACCAAAACCAAACCAAAACCAAGTTTTGAAATATCAAGAAACCATAACCAAACCAAAAACCATAATAAAATTTTTTATTAAACCAAAACCGAACCAACTGAAAAAAAACTTTGGTTTCCATCTCTGATCACAATAACACATAAAACCTTTTAAGACCAAGGTCCCACAACAACATACGTTCAAAGGTGTTGATGGACGTAAATCTTCCTTTTTTTGTTTTTTTATATTTATTGTTAAAGAATGGATAACTAAACAAAAAATCCTATCACTGACAAAATATGACATAGGCCAATATTTTATGATAGAGTAGAGAAAATAAAAGTAAATTAAAAAGTAAATAGCAAATTTTTACAAAAATTTGCTGAAACAAAACAAAAATGTAGTTGCCAATAATCCAGCCTGTTTGAAATGAAATTTTATTATTATTATTGAGAATTATGACATTATAAGTTAGTCAAAAAATGTTGTCAAGCGTGTCAAAAAAAAGATTTTTATTTACTTTTTTATCCGATTTTTTGGAAAAAATAAAATTAATAATTTGTATGACATGAAATTTTATTATTATTATATAGAATTACGGCATACTAAGTTTGTCAAAAAAATAATGTCAAGTGTGTCAAAAAATGATTTCATTTATTTTGTTTAGCCAATTTTTTGGAAAAAAAATGTAGCTGTTTTTATGACGTAAATACATTGAAAATGAAAATGGACATGGAAATTTTTGAATTTGTTAAAGTTTTTGAAAAATTTTTGGAATTTTGAAAAAAGTTTGTACAAAATCAAAATGTAATAATTTTTGCAATATTTTTAGAATTTTGGAAATAGTTTTAATTTTTGATTTTGTAAGAATTTCTGGAATTTTTTTAGAATTTTGAAAAATTTTAAATTTTTGATTTTATTATAATTTTTGGAATTTTGAAAAAAATTTCAATTTTTGTTTTGTAATAATTTTTGCAACATTTTTAGAATTTTGGAAAAAGTTTGATTTTTCAGGAATTTTTGGAATATTATTGGAATTTAGAAAAAGTTTAAATATTTGATTTTATTATAATTTTTGGTATGTTTTTGAAATTTTTCAATTTTTGATTTTGTTATAATTTTTGCAATATTTTTAGAATTTTGAAAAAATAGAATTTTTGAATTTAATATATATTTTTAGAATTTTGAAAAAAGTTTCAATTTTTGATTTTGTAATAATATTTGCAATATTTTTAGAATTTTGGAAAAAATTTGAATTTATAAGAATTTTTGGAATATTATTGGAATTTAGAAAAAGTTTAAATTTTTGGTTTTATTCTAATTCTTGGAATATTTTTGGAATTTTGTAAAAAGTTTGATCTTATTTAATTTTTACAATATTTTTGGAATTTTGAAAGAAATATGAATTTGTGATTTTATAATATTTTCTCGTAACGCTAAATGGATAGGTTTTTGAGTAGTTTGAGTAGCTAGTTTAGTAGATGATACACTCAATTTTTTCACTAAATTATGTTAATTTATGATCTGTTATAATTTTCCGGCAACTAAACAGAGATAAAAAAACAAAGAGCTATGTTTGATATACATCGCTGCCCAAAACTAAAAACCACTGTCCTCATAAAAGTTTTTTGCCGAAAACTATATCAAAATCCTTAGCCCAGACCAAAGTCTTGATATCTTAGAGCTGTGAGATTTTAGCCTCTCCATATTTTTTATTTTAAGTTATAGAAAAACATTTAAGGAACAGGAACGTTCCATGTCACCATTATCCAAAAGTGCACCATTTACGAGTTATATCGCTTACAACGAAGCAAAAAAACATTTCCAGCCGAATTTGTTAAATAACTCCAGTCCCCGAGCGAGTGGACTTGGCAGGTCCATTATGTGAGTACCCAGAGATTAAAAAAAATTCTGACCTGTAACCGACAACAACAAGTAAGCCTTATCTTTTTCCGTTATTATATGGGCCTAAATTATTACAAAAACCATAGTGCATTGATTTTCTGAAATTTTTAAAGATAGATATATAATGGTGTTGCATATTATATTGATTTGATTCGAAATATTATGGTGAAAGGATGTACTGCAGTCAATAGAGATATTTAATTCGAAATATTATAGTGAAAGGATGTACTGCAGTCAATAGAGATGTATTGTACCCCACCTATTTACTACCTGTTGATTGTTGAAGTCCTTCTTCAACCATATCTTCTTGCAAAACTTTAGGATATGAAAAGATTAAATTTAAACAGGTCATTATAATAATGTTAATGCAATTGAACTTCATATGTTACTTTCGCTTGTAAGTTAGAGCTCCACTTAATCTCTGAGAACTTGTGCTGAGGACCGTTTCTCAACACCACTATATATACATTCGTTCGTCTCTACCACTCTACTATGTTTGAGGTGTTTTCTTGATCTGCTTTTTAAAAAGGCTAAAATATTATAAAAGCGATATTGTTTGGTTTTTAAGAATGGAAAAGTCATAAATCTTATCATGTAGTATAAAACATATGCCAAAATGTCATGAAAAAATGTAGGGAATAAAAATAAAATCAAAGACGAACATCTAAACTTTATAAAATTTGCGGAAAGAAAACTAAAATTGGGTTACCAATAAACCATCTATTAAATACTTTATAATCATGCGAATCCCCCACTCCCTTTGCTCAGCTAAATAGTTCAAATTGAGGGTGCTACCGTTAACTGCATAAAACTCATCGCCCAGCACTCCTAGGACATCATCTTGGCTCGTGATATCTCACTGCTAGTGAGTATATGCCAGTGGTATAAGCATACGATAATTTGTATGTGAATAGTAGGAACTGAAGTACGCGGAGTTTTTATACTCGTAGAACCAAAATAAAAACCCCATCCTCTCGTGGATACCTACCCTACTAAGAGTAATTGGTCCAGCATCCCTCCAGTCTCTTGAATTGGGTACCATGTTTCTATTTTAACTACTCTCTATTGTGGGTACGGTAATGCAGCCACGAAAGTGCGTTTCCATAGTTCGTTTTCTGATTCTCATCCTTCATTAACGTCTAGTTCCGCCTTCTGAGCGATGTTTTATTCTCAGTGCAGTTTTTCGCTAGAAGTTTATTCCAAGTCCAAAAATAATTAATGTTTTTTCTAATCATAAGGCACATATCGTCGCTTTAATAATAAAATAACGTATGCCATTTATACGTTGTTATAATATAATGGGTGCGCTGCATTTCCCATAAGGATGTCTATAGAATGGCGTTTTAACATTTTCCAATTATTTTATAATTGGGGGTGAAAATTAATATATTGTTAATTAACTTACATGCAAATTTGAATTTGGTTAAATATTGAAACAGCGTGAATGCATGTACGATATTCCAAATCCTATAGAATAAGAACTTGGGTAAAATCAGTGTCGTATATTTTACATACGCCACACGAAATGGTAAATATAAAATATTGTATAAGCATCATTCATGACTACATGATATGCCGGTTCATATAAATAAAAAATTGTAAGAATCCCAGGTAGTACGTAATCGATTTGTAATAAATACGGTATCGATTACATGTAATCATGTAGTCGAAACATGTTTCGATTTAGTTTCGATACCGTATCGATTACATTTAGAACAACGTGTTCGCCCTAGTAAGCAAATATGTGATCGATACCAAATCGAAACTGTAATCGATACCAAATCGAAACATGTAAACGAAACTTAATCAAAACCTGTTTCGATACAAAATCGAAACTACTAGTGGCAATGTTATCGAAAGTTTAGAGTTTTTTTGTTTGTGTTAATTTAAAATATTTGTAATAATTAGTATTAATAAATTTATTTATTATAATATGAAAAACATTTTACATATTTTTGTATTTTGTTAAATCTAATTACAAAAACTTATAAAAAAAATATAAATGTGAATGTGAACCTGGGTGGTTATTTTGTAGCGTTATCTCACTAGGTGAGATAAAAAGTGAGATAAAATATTTGTCTTTGATCGATTATATTAGATAAAAGAAATCATTTAAACATAATTTTTTTTATCTCACTATTTATCTCACCTAGTGAGATAACGCTACAAAATAACCACCTGAAATGAGAAAAAATGCCATTAAAAGAAATAGTATTTAGAATTATAATTATATATGTATATCAAAATGTGAACCTGAAATGAGAAAAAATATCATTAAAAGAAATATCTTATAGAAATATAGATGTATATATCAAATCAATATATGCTACAACTTCAAATTATAGGTTATGTTATAGGATGAAAATAAAATTAAAATAATTATAGACAGAATACATATTTTTTTATATATACATAACATTAAAAATTTACTTACTGTTGAAATATATTATATTATATTCACAATATTTTAACTTTATATTTGTTTAATTTATCAACAAATACATGTTACGCGCGACTATGTCTATGAAAGATATATGCGCAATTTTAAATGTCAAAACGCCATATTTTTTAATTAGAGTGAGACGACAATATACATTAGGTAATAGGTATGCCTCTTTTTCTCCAATTTGAAACTATCGATTACAAAACGATTTCGATTACAGTTTCCTGCCTGGGATATCATGCGTTTTCAATAATAATTAGTTTTAGGCTTAACCGTACTTCCATGCAAAATGAAATAACGTATATGAAATATGAAATAACGTATAAGGTACCTAATTGGCTTTTCACCTCTTTTTAAGTAGAAAAGCCAGCAGGTACCAATGTGAAATTATAATATGCTGTGGGGAAATTAGTCAAGAGTAATTGGTAGAATTTTTTGTTCCAATATCTTTATTCATTCAATAGTGCTGCCGAATTTACGAAAATCAGAAAATCGAAAAATCTTTAAACCCAATTATCTCGAAACTACACTTTTGCGAATACGTTGTTTCATTATTAAAGTGACGATATAAGGTGAGTGTTTGTATTAGTCTCGAATACTACCTTAGCCTCACTGTTTGACTAACTTTTTTGCAAGGCCTATTTGTTTATTTGTTTTTTCAATTCAAGTTAAGTAAAATTCAAGTTAAGTAAAATAAATAAGTGATAAAGAAGTTTCAACTTCGAAATTGTCATGGGCTCAACGGCGTAATCGATAGCGTCTCTGCCTAAGGTTTCAAACAAGGCCCTGAAGAGGACGGTTGGTTCGAATCCATCCGAAACACGTAAAATGAGAAACTTCCAATCATACCTTTATATTGAAAAAATTCCAATTACTTCCTTACTTACTTGAGTTTAATTGGCCTCAAAAATCCCGAATAAGTTTAAATTAATGTTTTACCACTTGTATTTGTGTAGTAACTTATTCATTGGTAGTGTTGTATTAAAATATGTAGAAAGAATCTTAACTACAATGAAATTTGATCATCGAATTTCATATCAAAGATTAGAATATTTTTACTAATTCTGTTAGTAAAGTGTTAAGAATGATGTTTAAACAAATACATAAAGTATTTACTTTACCACCAAAACTGTTATTTTCAAACTTAATTTTATATTTTGTTTTCTAAATAAATGTAATTTTTCATAATCCATCGTTGTCAAAAAAAATGTCAAACACTGTCGCATTCAAATGTAAGGTGTTCTTAAAGTAATTCAATACTATTAAAATTTGTGATGGACAATTAAAAATATTTATTATTTGTAAATATAAAGAAATATTTTATTCAAACATATATGGCTTTTAAATTTGTCTTTAACATTTATTATTTCTTTTATTTGTTTTAAAAATATAAATATGTAAATTGTAAACAGTACCACCTAGCTGAAGGCAAACACTATCAAACTTCACCAATACTGAAAATTAGATGTTATGCCTGCCAAATTACGTGTTGTTAAACATGTATCATTTACGATTAATGTTCTGCATAGGGTGTATTGACTGGAGTTTAAGCCTTGACAGCTCAAATAACTAAACCGGTTGCGTTAACAACAAATATTAGATTCTCGTTAATTCATTCTATAATTTCTATCCCTGACCTACCCAAATTTACATTTCGCATTGTCGTAATTTTACATTTTACAGATCACCATTCAAATAACTTTTTGCCTCATCTTCGGCTATAGTATATATTTAGCATTAACATTTTTTCATTAATAATTATCGGCGCACCTGACTTTTTTATAATAGTTTTTGTCATATATTTGAATTCTATTCTCTATATATTCTCTTTACAACGTTTCGAATTTTGCTTATTTTCCTTGTTTTTAATAAAAACGCTAACGTTTAAATTTTTCTCTTCATATGGTAATAGTGAAACGGAGGTAGAAATGAAATTTTACAAAGCATGAACATATTTAATTGATAAACGGGTGGGTCTTACTTTTGTTTATGTTTTATAAATTGGTAGAAGAACAGGAAAAATGTTATAGAAAAAAATGGGGCAATCTGTTATTAACTGGTTACGTTGTCTAAATTGTAAATGTATTGATTACAAACAATATGAATAACGATCATCTGTTCCGTGCAATCACAACTACTCCCTCATGTTTACTTTTTATTTTTGAAAGATATGATGAAAGATATGAGATAAGAATGATTCTTCAAACTCTGGAGTTGTGATCAAGACTTTAAAACAGCTTGAGTTGTAAATTAAAATTAAAAAACAAGTTAATTAAAATAAAATATGTGGTATCGCAATTAAACCACTAGACGAATATTGCTTATTGCGAAAGTGGCACATTTGTGTTGCCTTGCATTTGCTGAAGAACTTCACGTCCACTATAATATCGTTATGTTAAACAGCGTTTTTTTGGAATAAATATAATTGTTGGCTGAAGAAAATAACAAAAAATTAAACCTGGCGTATAATACATATTGATTGGAAGTTGACACCAAGGAAAACTACAGTCAACAATATTGTCTTTTATCACTTCTCTCGAAGTTAATTTTAGTTTGCATGTTAGATTAATAAATTATTTTTGTTTGTTTTAAAAGTCATAATGAAAGGTCATAAATAAATTATCTTTGTTCCTTAGAGATCTTTTGTTGGGTTAGAGTCCGCGTTTTAGTTCGTACATTTAGTTAATATTTAAAATTAGCAAAAATTCCCTTGGATATATAGATACAGTAGGTATCCATTCTATTAGTGAAAAGTCCTACGTTTCAGTTGTCCCAATCCCCGTGAAATTGTTTGTTATAGTATTTTTCTTTGTTTGAATAATAAACTATTACTACGAGTTAAAGTTGCCATCACTTTAAATTTTTTTTAAAGTTTAGTTTGAATGATTAGAAAATCTTAAACAAAAGAGGCATAAGAGTATTTAACATTTTGCACGGTGAAACTGTTTTAATTTGACGGTAAATGAGTTGCAGGAATAGACATATTCGAAATAACATATGTATTTAGAGGAATATTTTCAATGGTGTCATAAATTTTAGTTGCATATGATAATACAAACTTTTTACGTTGTTTCAGGGTGATATATTTTCCGGATTAAACGATGGGTTGTTAAGTCGAGCCGAAGCGTTAGCCGCAGTCGATATACAAAAACATCAAAGTAGTCATGCTCACTCACAAATGTCAACACAACTAAAGCACGATGTAATGTATCACCATGGTATGGGTGGACCTCCACAGCGACCGTTACAGGTAAGATTGTTAATTAAGAAACCTTAATAACCACTCACAAAAATCACAAAATCACTTATGATTACAATACATTCGGTTGTTTTATATTTTCATTATTTTAATTCTATTTTTAGTAGAGACACGTGCCAATATGTCACTATATCACGTGTCAACACTATGCAGCAAATCTCCGATGAATTGCATTTCTAATGGATTGTTTAATTCTTTCTCTAAGTGGAAAAATCATTAAACAAATCGGTTTGGTGTTTTTTGTTTCATATATCTAAGAAGTAGGGACATACAAAATTTAGCTCCTTGTAAATCTAAGGGAAAATAATTATGATAGGAAACAATTTGTTTTTTGTAAATTTCCTTCATTGTTTTTAAAGAAACAGGAGATTCCCTTTTTAATTTATTTTAAAATTGTTTAGTCCCACTTGTGCATAATATTGTTATTTTAGAATTTATTGTGTTTTGACATGAATTTTATTTAGTTGTTTACATGTTGAATGTTAGTTTTTTTAAGTTTTTATTCCAATGAAACACGTGACACGATAATTTGATTATGCTGATCGAATTAAGTTGGTTCATTTTAGAGTGAAGAGTTTAGATAAATTGTTTTTGGACGCTGTACACAGAAATGATGAAAGAAAAATGATCGCGTGAGCTTGAATGGATTTATTTGTTTTATCGATCTCTATTATTTTGAATTGAAGATCTTTTAAAATTCACCTGGACTTTGTTTATGCACATTCATCCACAGTTGTAGGCTAGTACATCGAATTTTGATGTTCCAATTTTACACTTAGCGGATTAAAATGTCTTAATCTTAAAACTACAGATTGCTCAACTAGAAAATATTTTGATAACTACGAAAAGAATATGTGTCATTGGACTCAAAATATCTTTTTAGTAAATTGGGCTTTCAAAACAGGTGATAAAACAATTATTGTCATTTAAAATTAATAATTTTTGTATTTACTAAAATAAAAAACTGAGTGTAATATGATTTTGGAGACATCTCACTGTAAATGTAGTTTTGTGCAATGGATTAAATAATTTAAAGAACATGAAAATTATTGCTCGCTCATCTATAAGAAGTTTAGTATTGACCTATTTTTAACCTATTACTATAATCAATTATTTCGATCAATGATGAAAAAGTTCATTTGATACAACCCAGCTAATAAAATACAATTTCACATAAATATGCATCTCTCTTGCAATATTATTACAGGTATTTTATTCCGTTTAAATTATTTCTATTGAATATCATACTTAATCGACATAATATTAAGTTAAGAAAATTTTAAGAAATAATTAAAAACCAAAATCTAGCCTAAGAAAACTACCAACAATTTTTATTATGATTATTTTCAAATTAATTTTATATCAAACACAAAAGTACAATAAAAAAAATGATTATACCCACATACTATAGGAAAAGGGAAATACCTATATGAGTACGAATATAGACAAAACACTTTGCGTTTTACCTCAATATTTTAGTTTCAAATTTTATTGAAGTATAAAAATAAAACTAAGGGGTAGATAAGCAAACATTCCCTCTCTCCACCTTACTGATTCCTAAACTAATAAAACAAGTAAATTGGAAAATAATTTACTCTTTAACTAGAGAAAACTAGAAAATTGTTTCAAGAACAAGTTGAATCAAATGGGGTTGGTTTTCTTATATATCTCTACAACAAAATTTTGTTATGGCTTGTAGGGCTGTTATTACATTAACACAGTAATATTTATCCCCGTAGACTTCTAAAAATATTTTTTTTGTTATTTTTTTATTATTATTATATTTGAGACACAAGTCAATTTTATGGAAGATATATTATCGCTATGGGGACATCTATAAATTTTTATTTCTTATTTGATGATGGAATTTAAAGAGAGCACAGAATTTTATAAAAAAAAACAATTCCAGAGCACCTAAATACATTTTCAATTGAACGATGAAAATTAATGTTTTTCTTTGAAATGATTTAGAGTTTATTTTTATTTATTTCAGTTTCCTTTTACTCTGTTTGTAATAGCTTTAGTAAATGAGTAATTTGGATACATTGCACATTTCCTTAAAAAAAGTTTGGGGAGGTGAAGCAAAGTTTGCTTCCAATAAACATTGATTTTTAAACAACTTGTAACTTGAAGGTTTTTACGTAAATGAGGTCTAATAAGTCAATAAAATGTGAAGTGTTATAGATGGAAAATCGAATCAAGACAATGAAGTTTTCCGATGTTTTTGAAACTTCGTTAAGCGGTTGTATAATAAAAAAATTAATACGTATTTTTTATTTTTTTTTATTTTTCCACTAGTTTTGACACAGGGTGGCTCAAAATTTAAAATCAAACATTAAAGTTAAATTGTGCTCGAACGGGTTATTCGATTTAAGTATTTTTTTTTGCAAGGTACTGTCTCGTCAACGAAACAAAACGTCTGTTTGTAATTTTATTATGTTTTGGGTAAAGAACTAAACTTTAGAAAACCAAAAAAAAGGAAAAAAGGAAAGAGCACCTTTGAAATTTCTTTTTTTTGAAAAATTAAAATTAAAAAATTTCATGTAAAATACGCATGAAAATAATTAGCGTAATTATTTTTATTAAGCCTTATTTAATATTTAATACGAACAAAAAGTTAAATAGAATCAGTTTAGTAAATGGCTAGTTTTTAGTAAATGACACAGAGTACAAAAAAATTTACACTAGTAATATATTCAAATGGCGTTTTCTAAAAAAAAAATGACGCATGTCTGTAATTTTAGTATGTATTGAGTAAATAATAAACCTTAATAAAAAAACAAAAAAATGAAAGATAACAAAAACGTATAGTAGAATTTTTTTGCCAGCGAATTTCTGACAGCTACGACGCAGCAAGAGAAAAAAGATAAAACAAAAAGTAAAACAGAGATGTATTATTTATTTTGGGATAAATTTGTTTTCAAAACAATTATATTAGTTAAATTTCTACTTCTAGTTCGTACCATTTGTTTGTTGTGATATTTGTTTCCATAGGCGTCGTTATTTTTATTATAATTATTTTTAATTATCAAAATTTTGTTATATTTCCTACAAAATCATTAATATTTCTACTAGTTTTTGGGTTTCTATTATAATTGGTTGAATTTCAATAGTAATTTATAAATTTTATGTGTTTTTTTTGTCCATTTCAATGGGACCCCAATAGTTTTTTTTAATATTTTAATCGAGACACTGAATGTGCAAACAATATGCGCATGTGCATGCGCATGTGCAAACAATATGCGCATAACAAACAAATTTTGTGTTCGCTGGCAAAAAAATTCTACTATACTTTTTGAAAAAACCATGTTTGAAGAATTAAAATTAAAAAAACCATCTAAAAATATAAATGTTTGTTGTCAGTGTAATATTTTTATAAAGCCTCACTAAGTACCTTTCATACAAAAAAATTTGCTCAAATCGAATAACCCGTTCGAACACAATTTAACTTTAATGTTTGACTGGTCACTAAATTTATTAAGAAATATCGAGCCACCCTGGGTCAAAACTAGAGAAAATTAAAAAAACTTAAAAAACACGTATTCATTTATTCATTACTAGAAGACGATGACTGCGATGCCCCTGCTTTCCAAATAAGAGGTTAGAAACATTTTTTTGTTGGAGCAAATACTTTTATAACTTTTTTTATTGTCATTTAATTTAATTTGTTTTATTAGTTTTACAAAAATGTTGAAAAAAATGTAGTATTGGTATATATCATTTGGCAGTCAGCAAGAGCAATTAGGTAGAGGTCTCTAAACCTTAATTAATTTGCATATGAAATGTATGTTAAAATTAAATCACATTCGTTCACACAAATGGTTTACACAACAACTTTTATAAATAGATGACAAAAGATAGAGGATAGAAAAAGTAAATTTTAAATAAATTTTATTTCAAAGATTTAATACAACTAATTTAATGTTTCGCGATAATCCGCTTAAAATGTGTCGCGAAAAATTAGGTGAACGTCAAAACATTCGTTTATTAGGTGTTACTATTGTCAATGACTTACTCTGGAACCGTCATACTTGCCATACAAAATGGACACACCGCACACTGGTGCAACTGATTTAGCGTACCATTTCATGTTGACTAATTTCTTTTATCAATCCATCCAGATTATGTGCTGTTCTCAAATAAAGTCAATTTGGATTTTCAAATATATTTTACCAATTATTTGCAACGCTCATTTTTAACTTTAAATAATTTTCTGTCTTTTCATTTAGTATTGACGAAATTCGGTACATAAGTTTTTTTGCGGCTTGCAATAGTTCTTCTCCATTCCAGGTTTTTGCTTCCGGTACCAAATATTGTTTAAATTTTTATGATACTTTCCTATAAAAATATTTATGTATCTTTCGGTTGGGTTAAGACGAAAAACAATTGATGATATTTTAGAAAAATTAGACATAATTGTGGAGAGTTACCACCACGAACCTTCAGTCAAAAACCAAGCAGATATTTTCATGAACCTGATTAAACAATTATTTTCAAACTAAGTAGAACGATTGATTAAGTATTATAAGATAATATCACTATGAATTACAACAACAAAAATTACTTGCCGTTGCTTCTAACATATTAGGAAAAAAGAGTATTACTAGTTTAAGGTTTAATTAAACGGTATGGTGGACCAGGCTGGATAATTGTAAACCTATGATTCGAAAACAAAATAAAACATTTTATTTTTTATTATGCTCAAAATTTACCAACACTTAGATAAAAAAACCATATAAAAATCTATCTGCAATATTTTCTCTTTTTTTTTCACAAGAAAATTAATAACTCTCTCTTACCCAAAGGAACAAATTTCAAAAAACAAAAACAAACGACTTTTAACCAAAATATTGAAATTTAATAATTTACGAAAATAAGATGAGGTAAATACTGAGAAGGTACATAATTAATTTTGATATTTCGTTCAGTTTTGTGTTTTGTCTTATCGTGTTTTCTTTTATTACTCGGAGTTAACTCCGTGACAACTGCTGTCAAAATATACTGTTCTTTTATTACTCATAACCCTGAAGTTTGAAGCTTTTCGGTTCTTTTATAGCACTAGAGTTAACTCCGACGATTCTTAAATTTTTTGGGAGCATTATTATTCAAGATGTCAAATTTAAATTCAAAAATATAAATGAAAAAATACAAAACAAAAATATCCGTAATAGATAAAAATTATTAGAAAAATGTAAACGGTTATAATTAATCATAATACCAAATATTTATTTTTACATATTTATTTGTTTTTATTAAAATTTAATATTTAATAAAAACATATAAAAACATATATGAAAACATATAACAAACATATAAAACATATAACATATATGTTTTTTTATAAAAACATATTTAATATTTAATTTATTTAATATTTATTAAAATTTTTTATTGACAATTTTATTTTTTAACTTTTCGATATGGGAAGTTATTGTTTTGGGGTCGATTTTCGAAATCGGAATTTTTTTGATATCTTTACGTTTCATGACCTACTGAAGCTGTTTAGACTATTTTTAGCTGGCAGTCTGTATGTGTGTGTGTGTGTGTGTGTATCGGTGTATGTAGACAAATTTTTGTCCAACGCTTTCTCAACCACGGATGGGTGGATTTTAACAAAAATGGTTGCCAACGATGTATCTTTGCGTAACTTAGAGCCTAGTCGAAATTAAATCATTTGTTTTTTAGTGGTTTCCAAAACTGAAAATCATCTCTTGCAAATATCATGAGATTAAATAATGCTATCAAGGTCATGAAACTTCCATATTGTTTGTCATCATGTCAACCATTTATAATGACATTTGTATAAACAATTGCTATCTTACTTTTTGAGTTTTTTGAAAATGTGAAAAAACTACGTGTTATTTTCGTTACGCAAACGTATGATATCTAGATGAAACTTTGGTATGTAAATGAGCTGGAGACGAATACGAACTTACTTGAATATCGAAGATCTGAGCTATTTTCAAAATTTGACAAAAAGTTCAGAGGTTAGTGAGTGGATCGCTTGGTCAACTGTTTATTAACGTCTCGATACGAGAAGTTATTGTTTTTGGGTCGATTTTCGAAAAAGGAATTTTTGAACGTTTCAAGACTCTTGAAGCTGTTTAGGCTATTTTATGCTGGCAGTATGTGTGTGTATGCGGCTGTGTATCGTCGTATGTGAACAAAAATCTGTCCAACGCTTTCTCATCAACGGATGATCCGATTTCAACGGCAATAGTCACAATCGATGTATCTTGAAGCGTAACCTACAACACAGTCCGTTTCTAACGAAATCGGTTCATTTGTTTTTTAGTGGTTTCCACAAAACTGAAAATCCGCTTATGCGAATATTACGAGAATAAATAGCCCTGTCAAGACCATTTACCTCCCTTTTTGTTTATTATCATGTCAAAAATTTATAATGACATTTGTATATACAATTTCTATCTTACTTTTTAAGTTCTTAAGAAAATTTGAAAAATAAGTGTTATTTGCGTTAAACAAACGCATGAGATCTTGATGAAACTTTTGAATTAAAATAAGCTGCAAACGCATTTAGGTTTATTTGAATATAGAAAATATGAGCTTTTTTAAAATTTGGCAAAGGAGTCTGTAATGAAGAGCTTTCTAATTGGCGAACCAATGAGAATGGCATAGCAGGATGCGTACCTAGAGTAATTTAACGCCGTAACGGCTAAAGCTCAGTCCTCGTGGATTTGATGGAGTAATACCTGCTGCTTCAACACAAATGCAGAAATGTACGCAATTTACGAAAATACACAGAAATGGAAAAAAAATACAAGTGAAAAACGGAGACTCTGGCGACCCCTTTTGCGAAAGAACCACTATCAGCGCGTCCAACCCCCACAATCACTCCCAGACGTCCACACACTCACGCTTCATACACGCTAACATTCACCCACACACTCAGACTGCGAAGTAAGACAATTAAGCTTTAAGACCCGCAGCAAGTATCGCAAGTGGTAGTAATCACTATTTCGTTGTATGGCTGTCATCTGACCCATATGATACAGCTCGTAAACCACTGCCATTGCTGGTACACCGTGAATCAGATCTTAGAGCACTGGAGAACGTCACACGCTATGTTGAAAGTCTTTATTGATTATTTCCCTTTTTCTTTATTAATAACATTTTTAAAAATTTATAAAACCATAAGTAATTCCCAAAAAAAAATATTTACAACTCAAAAAAAAGTTATAATTTTATTTGTAATGGGCGATTTACATGTTCCAACATTTTGTTCCAGTAAAAAATGAAGCAATAAGTATATTATGATTTTCGTATGCGAGACAACAACAACAATATAAATATGCAAAATTTTACTGGAGTTTATTTCTAGTTTTTGGGCAAATGTTGCCATAAAACTGAGAATGTTGGCATAAAATATACTTACCCAAGTATATTTTATGGCAGCAAAAATTATTTTATTGCGACATAAATGATTTTATTAGGAAAAAATTAAGTTTTTGCTTGTCCAATTTAGTTTTTTGTAAATAAAAATATTTAGTTATGATATTTTATCAAAATTTTGCTAATTTTTGTAATATTTTTGGTTTTTGTATTGGATGTCAAAATTTTATAGCATCGTCATTGTTGTTGTATTGAATAGCATCGCCATTGTAAAATTTTATTGTTGTAATTTCAAAGTTGAAAGGTGAGTTTAAAGATGAAATTGATCAAAATTTGATCGTCATCACTATATCATCACCAAATATAATATTTAAAGCCTTTTATCCATATAAGAATCCATGTTTTTTTAGGTTTAAATTTAATAAACATAAAACAACGAAAGAATAATTAATTTTTCTAATGTTTATCTGTCAAAAATTATAGCACAACGCCTTCTAGATTATAAATTTCTTTCTCTTCTTAACTACCAAAAATTTTATATCGCGCGTAGCTCTAACTTTCAGTAAAAAAAATGCTGGAAAAAAATGTTGGAACATGTAAATCGCCCATAAGTTAAACAAACATGTCCAAACCAGTTTATTTCAATACCTGTAGTTTACAGTTGGTTAATGTATAATATGGTTAATAAACATAAAATATGACAAGGATTCATTTTTTTTTTGTATTACAGGTTATTTGAGAATGATTTTTGATTTACTTAAAAATATAAATTCATAAATTTAGGTAATATAATAAAAGAAAAGGTATTTGGAATATTAAGTATTACCTCGGAGCAAAAATAATTTGATTAGAATCATTTCCAATTTAGACTAAATGTGTTTCGCTACACGCACCGCCAGTTCACACACACTCGCAACGACTAGCACGCCCCCATTCAATCACGGATACACCCTTTCACACGCATTCACACTTCTACGTTAAAAAAAGGTAATTCAAATAAACCAAGCTCACTCACCCCATGTTTAATCCTCCAGGCTTCAACGTCTTAAGGTCCTAGCCCTCCATCAGCAGTGAATAATCCAACAGGTAAAGTATCACGGATAAAATTGTATGAATAATACTGATGTGCTGAAATACGGTCGGAATGCGGCAGCAATAGCACCAATAATTTTAAACAAATGTTGAGTTGTGATACGGTTGAAATCCAGTAGTAACAGCAAGAATTTGATATCAATGTTGCGTTGAAATATGTATAATATCCGGTAGTAATAGTAAAACTTCGACACAAATGTTGCGTTGAAACAAGTAGTAATAGCAAAAATTTTAAACAAATGTTGCGTTGAAATAAGTAATACGATAGTAATATCCAAAGTTTTGTATAAATGTTACGTTGAAATCAATCAGGCAATGGTTGTAAAAAAAAACATAAATTTTGTATAAATAGTGCGTTGAAATACGATGGTAACAGCAAAATTTTTGTAGAGAGGCTGCGTTGAAATACGGTAGTACTAGTAAAAATTTGTTATAAATGTTGCGTTGGATAATATGTAAAATATACGGTAACAACAGCAAAAATTTGATATAAATGTTGATTTGAAATATTATACGGTAATAACAGCAAAACTTTGATACAAATGTTGCGTTGAAATAATATACGGTTGTAATAGTAAAGCTTTGATAACAATGTTGAGTTGAAATTCGGTGGTAATAGCAAAAGTTGTATATTAATGATGCGTTGCAATACGGTGATAATAGTCAAAAACTTGAAAAAATGTTGCGTTGGAATTCGGTTGTAATAGCAAGAATGGTATATAACGATGCGTTGCAATACGGTGATAATAGCGAAAAATTTGAAAAAAAAATGTTGTGTTGGAATTCGGTTGTGATAGCCAAAAAATTTTATACAAATGTGGCGTTGCAATAGCTAAGGTGAGTCACTTCAACTTCGAACGCACTCAACATAAATGACCTCTTACAAATGTATAACAAATAAAATTTTGACAAAACGGCACAGTTATGACCTTCGGATTGTCTTGCACTATCGGTTAATAACAAAAAAAAATTTTGGTTGTAATCGAAATTTATCACCACCGACCGATCATTGGTTCTTCTTTTCAAAAAAAATAAAACTGATACTAACATGAAAATGTCACTAATTGCTTAGCTGGTTCAGTCTTACCCGTTTTAGAGACAGGCCCGGGATGAAATTCAATTGAGCAAAGCATGCACACCAAACAGGAATATAATTACTACCTTACTAATTTAACGTTTCCGTACGGCGAAACGAGCAAATAAAATTATTTTCATTAACATCATAACTCTGCTCATGAATTTGATTTTTAATAAATATACAAAAAAAAGATTGACCTAATTTGACTAGTTGGTACACACTCACCACTAACATTGTATTTCCACAATATGGACGGAACTTCTAACAACACAACAACACATAACACAACACATTTTTTTTTGAACCATAATTACCAAGAGTGAATTTGGTTTTTCTTTCTTATCACATACAAAAAAAACTTTTACTGAATTTTGGATCACAACACATTAGTTAAAAGTTGAACAAAATGCTTATCTCAAAAAAATTAATCCTTGTGGTCTGTATCATGGAGACTGACAGTAGAAACAGCAAGCATCATCCAGAAGATACAATAATCGAATAAGAATCGTTTGTACTAAGAGACCAAAAAAGCATATATCCATCCCTTTTATAGGATTTTTAATATCAAAAAATTCGACAAAGTGTTTCTGTTGAAAGGAAATTTATATTAATTTATGTTATGTTAATAAATGTTAGGACCTTTTCCGTTAAAACAAAACTGTTTGTTATTTTGTCATACATAAAATTGTAAGATAATTTAACGAAATAAGTTATTTCCAACACATTTGTAAGAAATATTAAAATGAATTAAACGTAAGTTTAACCGATCTTATGATGTTTATGTGTTATGAAATAATAGCTTACTATAGTATTACAGTAAAATGTAGATCTATAACGGAAAGATAAATTGATAAAAAATATCCATATAAGAAATCGAATACTTAACTAATTGTAGGATAATAATTTTTTTCTATTGCGACGATTGGACAAATATGCACAGCTGTTTGAGGTTTGAAAACATTCAGGGCAATTACGGTTAGTGTCCGGAGAATTCAAATTTATGTAGGATGGTGAAGTAATGCTGGTGAAAACGCATTGTGAGTCAATAATAGGGTCAATAATTGTAAAGGAAATATTATTGTTAATTGTTTTATGCGAAGAACAAATTTATGTAACGGAAACTGTATAAAAATATGTCTATAGATCGTGGATGGATGAGAAACTATTATGAACCACGTATGGTAAGCAAAATTGTGAATTATGAGAAAACAGACATTGAATAAATCGGGAACTTTACCGCTCTGCATTATCATACTCCAGTCTACATAACAAGTCTGTTGATCGTTGAACAACTGTTTTTTTAAACTTCAATGACACTCAGTCCTGACATTCAATTTTGTGAAAACTTAGAGCATAAGGTTTTTGTAATTTTTATTGTAATTTTGCAACTTCCGGTTTGGTACTTTCGGCTATATAGCTTTATATTATTCTTTTAAATTTATCACAACAACAGCCATTGACGAATCTTTGGTCAAATGATTCAGATAATATAGAAGAAATATGGAACAAATTTGCTCTGGAGGTGTCTTGTATATAGTGGTCGGTTAATCTTACCGATAGGTTCGGTTGTTGATTGTTGTATTAGAGATCATTTTTGATATTGACATTTTAATGATATCTTAACCTTTCAATATCTCCTGAATCGGTTTAGACAACTTATTTCAGTTTGCAGTCTGAGTGTTAGTATGTTATTAAATTTAAATATGACACATACACACATATTCAAATTCTATTTAAATTATTTTTATTTTTATTATAAATATATTGGGAATAGAGCCTATTTAAAAACAAATTAATTATTTTAAATTAAAATGTATATTTTACGTTTCGGCAAACATCCTTTGCCATTTTCAAAAAAATTTTTACAAAATTTTTTAAAATTAACAAACAACATCAACAACATTCGTTGAAGAAAAAATTAATTAATGTTAATTTTAAAAAATTTTGTAAAAATTTTTTTGAAAATGGCAAAGGATGTTTGCCGAAACGTAAAATATACATTTTAATTTAAAATAATTAATTTGTTTTTAAATAGGCTCTATTCCCAATATATTTATAATAAAATTAATATAAAAGCCTACAATATACTATTATTTAAATTATTACAATTGATATGTCGTTTAATAAATAAATGTTAATTTTGTGTATTTTAGGCTTTAAAAACACTAATTGAGCTAATTTCACTTGTTGTTGACTTTTTTTTTCAAATTTGATTTAATATTTGTTTTGTAATTTTTTGTTTTTTCTATGTATTTATGTTCTATAAAACATATTTTTGGACAATGCAGTTAAATTATATTGTATATATTTTTTTATTTTTGGTATTTTAGTATACATTATCCAGTAACTGGTTTGTTTTTAATGTTACCGGAAGTTCCTGGCGTGGCCCCTATGGTCACACCCCCATCCCACTAGTTTTTACTAATTTAAATTAAAACTCTGTTTATAGGTATATTAAAACAGATGTAATTCTTTAGCTTTTAATTTTATAACAAACAAGTTTAAAAGGAGTAATTACAAAATGGAAACAAATATATTTTTGTTGAAGACATTGTAACTTAAACAATTAATGTGTTAACATTTTTTGTCGATTAAATGCAATTATCAAAACCATTTCGTCTTCTAAATTATTTTCATCACTTCTACTGTTAATTGTCATTTATTTGAAATAAATATGTAATTATTAATTGCAATAACTCTAGCGATAATAACATTAATGCGTGAAGCGATATTTTTAATTTTCTGTTTGACAGATGATGACTCCGATAATAACAGAACCAAAATCATAACTCTACGGTGTCATTTGTATCTGACAGCCATTTTGTCTAGTGTCAGGGTTATTTGTGAGCGTCATTAAAGAAAACACGATTAATAACGATTATTTGTATATTATTATTTGAGTTATAATTGTGGAATAAGTTACATAATTGTCTGTACAATAAGCTTACATTAATTATCTCATTTCAAAGCTATTTGACTGTAGTTTTTCTAAAGTTTAGCATGAACGTCTTGAGTTCCGACGTCAGTTGCGCATGTTTTTCTCTCCATCGAACATCGGCTGGTTAATGGGTCACTTTTGGTTGTTCTTTCTAATGTGGTTAAATTTCTAATGAGATTAAATTTAATTAATCTGATTATATCGCAGCCTCCAATGTTATGTGATTCATTTCACGCTTTATTCAGATTCTATACTGACATTTTGCAACTTTACATGGACCATAATATATTGGTATGACATTCCTCTCGAATGTTTATAGGTTTGATAGGATTTGGTTGATAGGTAGAAAGCTCTGTTTACGGTAGAGGCATAGGGTGTGCATGTCGTTTGACGTTGTTATAAAAAATAAAAAATTTTTGCACTTGTTCTACTGCTAGTCGCTAGTATTTATGGTTCCGGAAGATATTTTTCCGGATGTTGTTAAAAATTTGGTGAATGAATCGAGTCGTTTAGATTTCTTAAAAGTGGTTTATGGTTATTCTTAAGAATTGGACTAGATTTGTTAAAGGTGACGTTTTGTGTCTCGATTTCACTTTACCTTATCGCAAACTCGTCTGAATCAAAAAGCGCGGGCTATTATTGATGCTATATCAAAATGCAATATCAAAAGATCGGGCACTGATAATTTGATTGTTGTTCGATAGTTGTTTATTGGATTGGGTTCATTTGTGATAAGCTCTCTGTTTTTATCTCTGATGACTGTGGATCTTTAATAGAAATCTTTTATCATATGTCGATCAATTGCAAAGCGTGTCTTAAACTTTCAATTAACCATATGTTGATTAATGTTTTCGATACACTTCTTCATATTTTGGATTATCTTTTTCCTTCTTTAAGGCCTTTCTAGCTCCTTGATACTCACTTGTGAACCTTACGGATACTCCAATTCATTTCGGTGTGCATTCTAAGTGTATCTTTTTGACATATTAATTGGGCAAAAGTTGATGTTGTTGTAAGTAAAATAAACCAAACTCCAAATTCTCCTTCGGTTTAATTACTGTAGTGGTAGTAGACTAGTGTCTATATCTGTTTCATGAATTCCAATTCCAGCAAATCTAGGATATTATAAGAAATTGCAACATGTGTCACAATAACATGATACCTTTTAAGATCTCGGTCCCATAATGTCATGCGTTCTAAGTCCTTGATGGACTCAAAATATGGTTTTTGAAGAACGGATAACCAAATAATAAATCCTAATACATATATAATAAAATATGACAAATGCGAATATTTCATAATGATATGGAGAAAATAAAATAAGAAATGAAAAAGTGTGTAAGAACCAAAATTTAAAAAAAAAAAAAAAAAACAAACTAAAACGGGGTTGCCGCCCGATTCAATCATATAACGATTTTGTTGGTTTGTTAAAAAAAAATAAAACGGAGATCTACCGGTGTGACAACTCTGTGTACTTCCTGCTATTGAAATACAAGTTAATGTGAGATATCTTATATCACTATTCACTTGACTTATAGGTCAGATGAGGCTTGAGCTATGCTGGCGGATGAAATTTATTAGGTCAATGGTACTACTCTCAATCCTCAATAGTCAAAGCTACGCACTACTGCATGAGCGATGAAATGAGTCTCCATCTAACTCTAACTCTCAATCAGTAAGGAAGGAAGTACATCACGCGATTTAGTAGCATTTTTTTAGCTAGTTACAATCCAATTTAATTTAAATTTAAATTGCTTTAATTGCTTTAAATTTCATTGCTGATAATTTTTTAAAAAAATTTTTTTAACATTTATGTTTTTTATCATTAAATATTGGCCTATTTCATATTTTATATGTGATAGTATTTATTTTTAGTTATCTATTCTTCAAAATCTCTATTTGTAAGTGATATCCCATGCTCGCTCGTATGTCAATCGCAGGGACAATAGCACTGAGATATCACTTGCCAAGGCGATATCTTAGCGGTACTGACAGATGAACTGTTTTTAGTTTTGTTCCTGCAAATTTTGTTCCAGCAAAAAAATCATTTGCTTTTTACTTCTCATTTTATTTTTATTTTCTCTATTCTATCTCTATTCTCTTTCTCTTTCTACGAGTTGAGACGCAATAAATATCACCAACAGGCCTTCGTCTATACCTGTTAGAAGCCTATATACAACTGGAGGCGACAGATGCCCAGAGGTTGGTGTTTTTCATGGTTTGACTCTATCTAAGTCCTCTGTAGTGTAAACCCACCAAGGGTACTAAAAGGAAACACTTTCTTGCGACTCGGGTAGCTAAGCCAAGGTCCCCGTTCCCGCCAGACAAGACAACAGGTTTATGGTTTGTAATAGCAGGCTGTATCCCGCTTTATATCAGGTACCTCGGGCTCGCCAAGTCCCGTATCATGGTCTTATCAGACCAGTGATCCCTGAGGCCCAGACCCCTGGGAGATATCGTGAATTGATATATCTCCGGTATCAATACATCGGTCTGTGTTAAGGGTTTTTATATAGTTTTCGGAAAAAAGCTTTTATGAGGATGTGGTTTTTAGTTTTGAGCAACATAAAACTCTTTGTAAAAGTTCAAGCATTTCATCTCTGTTTAGAAATTTATTACAAAACTAACACGAAACGTTACCGAAAAATTACAACAGATCATAAATTAGCATATTTCAGTGAAAAGATGATACAAAGAGCAAACCACTCAAAAACTTCTCCATTTAGCGTTAACCAATTTTATCTTTTAAAAAAATAACGACCTAATATAAACCAATATCTAAAATTTTCTATTAGTACAGAAAACATTTTCGATTAAGTAAATGCTTCTTTTCAATAACTATACAACTGATACGATCTGACATTTTCCAACCCAATTTTTATATTGATCCACAAAACTTAGCAACCTTTCTATTTACTGCAAATGTTTTTTTTAATAATTACAGCTTTTGTGAAGAAATTGACATTTAATATAAATCGACATGATTTTGTACAACCCAACTTCTCATATTGGTGCAGAAGACTTCCTGTAGTGTAAATGCTGCTTTTCGATAATTACCACTATTAAGAAAAAAACGATATTTAATATTAACCAAACTGATATTTTCCAACCTAACTGTCCCAATCCATCCAGAAAACTTCTTTTATCGTAAATGCTTTTTTTAAAGTTGTTTATTTGTTTTGACGACATTTAGTCTGCAGCAAGCTCTCCACCTATTAGTCATCAGTGACCGAAGGAGTGGACACACTCAAAAAGCCGCTCACAAAACTTTTCCGTTTGGCGTAAATTCTTCTGTTCATTAATTACAACTTTTGGGCAATATGGCTCCAAAACAGGAGCTAAGCCTTTGAATTAAAAAAAAAAAAAAACAAATTACAACTTTTGTAAAAAATAACATCCAGTTTGCAACTACCAAATATTTTTCAACCGTTTCTTTTATTAAGAAGTGGTGGAACCTGGATTCACACAAAAAATTTCTAATTTCAGTTACACCTCGAATCACACAAAAAATTACTCAAAAAACGTCTTCCTAATAATTACTATTTTAATAAAAAACGACATTTGATCTGCAATAACATAATATTTTTCAACTGTTTCTATTAGTTGGGTTGGAAGTATCCAAAGCTAAATAGAACCATGTTTTATTTTCAATTTCATGTTCATTTACATTTCATGTCATACAAATAATTAATTTTATTTGTCAGATGTTTGTAATCGAAAGTGTTTCACATTTTATGTTTGTCAAAAAATGGGTAATAAAAAGTTTGAAAATCATTCTTTTTACGATTTTTTACACTTTACGATTTTTTTTTGACACACTTATAATACAATAATCAAGCTTCTGGCCTCACATACAAATGCCGATTATCACCTAAAGTCACCGTTTTTTGGCATAAAGAATGCAAATTTGCTTGTTTTATGATTACTTACTTTATGATTTTTTGCTGTGTTGTGAAACGAAATAAATTTAATTTCGTTTCAGTTTTCGTTGTTCTGCAAATTAAATTTACTGTTTTCATTTCAGTTACTGTTTCGACCTGCTAATTTGGCTACGTTTTTCGTTACGTTTTCGTTACGCTTCGGTTACAGTTACGGTTGCGTTATATTTACATCACTCTTGATCACTCTTGAATAAATAAAAGTAATAATTTGGAAATGAATTGCATTAGCTATTTACATACTACACAAAACTACCATATGATTGGAATAATCAGAATCGCATGGAGAAATCAGATTTTATTGATTAATAATTTTATTGATTAATAATTTTTTTTAAATTTTTTAACTACGCATGTGACAGTCCCGTGTAATCCAGTACCCCTGCTATTGGCATACGAGTTCACGTGAGATATCACATACCACTGGCAATATCAGTGAGATATCACTACCCAAAGTGATATGTTAGGGGTACTAGCGGGTGAGCTATATTCAGTTCACGGTAGCACACTCAGTCTATGGTATGGAATATTCTTTGCTAATGGCACACCATTGCTTGCTCAAAGAAACGACTCTTGATTTAATTTCTTAATTCTTATATCTTTATGTATTCCTTCTTGAGAAAGACAGTGTGTGACATGATCAAGGAATATACCACTAAGTGGATTATTGGCAACCCCATTTTAGTTTTGTTCTTGCAAATTTTTTTTACAAATTTGTTTTTTTCTCTTATTTTATTTTATTTCCTCCTAGCTGGACCCGGCCACGCGTTGCAGTGGCTTAGTTTGGTTGAATATAAGAAATAAAGAAAACAAAACACTCACCTTTCTAATATGTTTTATTTCATAATAATTGAGTATACTATGTTTTTTGTTGATTCATTGACTGTGTGGATATAGAGATTGCCTGGTTTGCCAACTCTAGAACACGCACCATATAATTGTCCATGTGAGAAACAATCGTTATTTAGATCTAAACCACATACTTCCAATGTTTGGCCCTGAGCTTTGTTGATGGTGATTGCAAATGCCAATCGAATTGGGAATTGCAATCTTTTAAATTGAAATGGCATATCCGTTGGTATCATGGGTATGCGAGGAATGAGGACATCTTCGCTTTTGAAAGGTCCATTCAAGATTGTTGCTTCTACTACGTTGCTCAATAATTTTTTTACCGTGAGTCGCGTGCCATTGCAAAGTTTTGGCTGATTGATATTACGCAACATGATGATTGGCATGCCGATTTTTAATTGCAGTACATGTGGTGGCATCCCTAGTAGATCAACTGAATTCAAAAATTCTGTTGGATAGTGAACTGCTTCATCTGCTTCCACGACAGTGTCTATGGACTTGTATGTGACTTCCTCGCTTTGAATATTAGACAGAATTAAACTGTTAAGTTCATTGACGTCTTTGTTTTTGGCCGCAAGAATGATTCGTTCACTCAGCCAATCGTGATTCTTATGATTAATTTGAATATCAGGCAATACTTTTTCAATTAATTTCTCTTTTGACGACACTAAATTGTAGAAGTTATGAGGCAATAAAATTCGTCCTGTTGTTAAATCAACCGGCACCTTTCCGTCACCAATTCTCAGCAATTGATATGAGAATATCTCAGCTGATTTATCTTTTTGGAGGAGAACACGCATGATTGTAGATAATTTTAACCTTTGTACGTGTCGCCACAAAGTAGAATATTTCAGGCAAGCATTTATTTCATCCGCTGGTGTTGATCGGGGAACTACAGGTAATGTTTGTCTGAAATTTCGTGCAAGCAATATTAATGCATTCCCAAATGGTCTGGTATTTCCACGCAAATCTTGCAATGATCGATCAAGCGCTTCAAGTGATTTTTTGTGCGCTATTGTGCATTCATCCCAAATGATTAGTTTACATTTCTGCAATACTTTTCCCGTTCCCGATCCTTTGGAAATGTTGCATGTGTGCGTTTCAATGAATTGCATGTTTAATGGCAATTTCAAAGCGGAATGAGCTGTTCTTCCACCTGGCAGCAATGTCGCAGCTATGCCGGACGACGCAAGAGCTAAAGCTATGCTATTTTACGTTCGAATTACTGCTAGAATCGTTTAAGAATCGTGTTAGAAACGTTTTGCCAGTTCCTCCTGGCGCATCCAAGAAAAAGGTTCCTCCAACCCCGTTATCAACATTTTGCATTAGTTGATCGTAAATTGTTTTTTGTTCAAACGTTAGCTTTGGAATATTTGATTGCACATACGACAATTGCTTCTGTAATCCTTTTATTTATTTATGATGGATGATAGCATGCAAATTCGTATTGATGTTATCGGCATTCAATGGTATTGCTACACTCGAATCACTTAAATTTCATGTTTTTAAGTACTCAGAAATACAGCTAGACTTACCATCTGATTCATTGGCACTTTCATAAAAATCAATAAGCGCAAGTTGTTAGTTAGTTATTCATGCACAGTACTGTTTTATATATTTAAATTTCCTTCAAAATGGTAAGTTTTCTGTAGCCAAATGCTTTAATTTATAACAATCACAAATAATATGCAGATCAGCTATTTCATTTATAATACTATGAACAGATAATTAGTAACAGAAGTTTTTTTTAAAAAAAACAGATGTTTAACAGTGGATTGAATCCAAAATTGCTTAAACAATGGTTCACCATCTGATCGTGCAATATAGTAAAAGTAAAGATATTCACATATATTATAGAGCAATGTAAATTAATTGATATTGTTACCAACCTTGCGACACAAATTTTAATAATCAGTTACTTTTATATAAGTAAAGGTGCAATCACGATTTTTTATTTTCCTGATCCATATGTTTATTGGGAGAAATATGTAGCAAAAAGATCTATTTTGTTCAGTGTAAAATATTGTATTACAGATTGCTTCAAGGAGAATGTTTTTATAGTAAATGAGAACTGAAGACATTTTTACTACTACCGAGGACAGTCCTACCGAAAAGAGAACACGTTGCAACCTTATTGGTTTACAAACTAGATAAAATAATCTTTGGGCCTATCACTATACGAAACTAATCGATTAAATTGAGCATGAAGTTAAAATCGACCAAAAAGTTGAGTGATTTGAGAATAAAGCAGGTGAGACACCTGTAATTGTTGACAGCCTACGTTATAAAACATATACATATGTATAACGAAAAAAAAAAATTAAAAAAAAAAAAAAAAAACTATGTAAAAACCTTCCTGTATTCGAATGCAACGTTGTGTCCGAATTTCAAAAGATTCGATCAAGTACTTTCGGAGATTACCTATTTTGAAGAAACGAACATTTCCTTTTTTATTTATATAGAAAATGAAATATTAGCCTATGTCATATATTTTATATTTGATAGGATTTATTGTTTAGTTATTCATTCTTACAAGAAATATAAAAAAAACATAAAATAAAAGATTTTATTCCATCGGCACCTTAGAACGCATGTTGTTGGGGGGACTTTTGTCTTAAAAGGTTTTTATGTGTTGTTGTGACACATGTAATGTAGTATAATATCTAGTGTCTACTGCACAGCACATTTTATCAAAAAAAAAAAGATAGCAAAATTATGTATATGTTACTAACAATGACTGCGTGTAAAATAACAAAAAGTGTAACAAATTAGTATATTACATACCAAGAGCATTAAATAGCATTTTACATGCGTGAGAAAATATTGCGCACGTGATACGTAGCGGTGAGTGTAGTACCTTCACGAGCATGGAAAACGGCTTGCAGCTCAAATTTTGTTATATACTTTTTCTACGAGTTTTTTATACATCAGAAACCTATATGCTTACATAAAAAAATTTGCTACTAATTAAAAAACCGAGTATAGCCGAGCGATGAATTACTAAACGATGTATAGCCGAGTGTGTTAAAACGCTAGTCTATACATTGTTAGGGTCGACGGTTCGAATCCAGTCAAGTCAAATATATGGATTTACTAAATTAGAATTACAGAACCGAGAAGTTTTGATATAATATATATCATTCAAAGGACAGTAAATCCACTGGATATATCAATACTTAAAAAAAAAAAAAATTAAATACACACAATTTACAAATTGTAGTAGGCTTTGCATTATTCTGTATCAAAATGAATTCCAATATTTAAATTATATTTGACTTACGATTTAAAAATGTATAAAAAGGATTTCTGACTTATTCTTAGTTATTCTTTTAAAATCTGCCAAAATTTAATTTTTACCATAAATTCTAGTTCGTAAAAAGCATATTTTCCTAAAACTGTTACGTAATATATATATGTATTACGTAACACTTTTGATTCTCATAACGTAACACTAGTTGATGTAATTGATAATTTACTATGATAGGAGTAGAAAAAGTGACTAGAAGTTTTATATTTAAATTTTAAGGATATAATTTTCTTTTCCCTTTTTTGTTTTCGTTTTTATATTTAGATTTCAAGGTGAATATGACACAATAAAAATAATATATTATAAATATGTAACGTATATATATAATAACCTTAACGTAACGTATGTAACGTATGTACATAATATCCTTAAAAAAAATAGTGTTACGTTTTTCGTTACGGTTAACATAAATTATATCGTTTGCGTTTTGGTTACGGTACGAAATTTGAATTCCGGTTTTGCGTTTTTGCGTTACGTTACAATAACGTTTCACAAATCACAACACTGATCTTTTGACACACTTCCGATACAGTCATCGAACCCATCGTCTTTTCGGCTCTTACCAATAACATGACCATTTTCTTAAAACAAATTTTGAAATCGCTTTAGTAGTTTTCTAGTTTTTATGTTTTTGTTACAGTCGGCTGGCAGGTCGAGAAACGTGAAATAAAAAAAGTTGGAGAAAGATTTTCACTTTAGGGTCGAGTTTGGAATACCTAAGCCTTTCAGACCGAAGTAATATTGGCCTGTGCTGTATTTTATTTGCAAAAGGATTTATTGTTTAGTTTCAAAAAATAAAAAACAATCAAAAACAAAGATTTGCATCCTTTGAACGTATGTTGTTGTGGGACCTTGGTCGTTAACGGTCATTATGTTGATTTGTTGTGATACATATTGTAATTCCTACTACACAACAGATTTTAGTAAACAATATTCAATGCTGATAATAATAAACAACATTGGCTCTGGCTACTGAGTTTATTTTGTTTGGATAGTCGATGAGTCTTTTTTAAAAAACGGCCATAATCGATGTCCGTTAGCCTAACATAAAATCCAGTACTTTTCTACTCAAATGAATTCGTTTGTTTTTTAGTGGTTATGAAAAAATTTAAAATAAGTCCTTTTAAACTGTCATGAGAATGAAGATGCTATCGAGGTCATTATCCCAACAATTTGTTTACCATCATGACAACTATTTATACTAAAATTTCAAAACAACAATTGATATATTATATCTTACGAAAATGTGAAAAATAGGGTGCCATTATTTTTGACTAGGACAATGCACATTGCAATTAAGGTCATCACGACGAATTGCTGTCATCCTATATACAAACGTCATATGTTGCTTATATTATTATTTAGTTATTGAAACAAAAGCATAGTAAATATGCTGTATCAAATATTTTGAATTATTTTTGTAAAAACCATTAAGGATTCTGGAAGTTACACTCGAAAAAACTAAAAAAAAAAATTTTTGATTTTTTTTAAATTTTTCCAGATTCAGCGCCATAAATTTTACGAACAATGATTTTAAAATTAATTTCTTGGAGCCTATACTAAATTCAATTCCCTTTCTTTTAAGCTAAAAAACAATATTGGTCCAGTGAAAAAACTCAAAACTCAAAACTTGGAAAACAGTCCTGCTTATTATAGGATGTAAATATATAGGTGCCGAATAGTATAGAATATACCGAATAGAACATAGCAAAATGAATAAACTAAACACAGAGAGAGAAATAGGTTAATAAACAGTCAATTATGCAGACATGCTGTTTTCTCTATGAATTACCACATGGCTGTAAATTCTAAATTTGCTTTTTGACTCGTATTTCAAAACTGTTTTAATCAGATACATCGATTTTTCCTAACGAATATGACACGTTGTCCTGATTCTGTTATACGCTAAACATAACAAGAAACTCAAATCTCACCATCCAGAACTTTCGTTACTTTTAGTAAGCATTTATGGTAATTATTTTGCGCCAAGAATTAATTGAGCATATAGTAACAATGAGACTTTTCATGCAAACACATTTACTATTAAATGTTACATGAATGCCAGCATAAATATTAAATAATCATATGAGTATTTTCAGCGGGATTTGTTTAAGCCATATAGAAGCAAGTGCAACAAGTAAAATATAAATAGAATAAAACAAAAACTATCTTGAAATAAATTATCTGTGGTGGTATGATTGAATAAAAATCCGACTCGAAAATATTATAACTATTCGGAAATTTAAAATGGCATATGATTGAAAGTATTTTTCGGACATTTCTGTCGGAAAATTTTTCGAACCCATTTTGCTTGTCGGAAACTTATATTTGACGTTTTGTTGTAAATTATATTAAGTTATACGTTATGTTTTTTTTATATAATATCATTTTTACATTTGTTTAATAAACATTTTACAACAGAAAAACTATCCATAATCATAAAAAAAACTAAAGTCGCCATTTAAACTATATATTCTATCAATATCAATACAAATCAAATGATAAATACGAATATTAAAAGGTTTTGACATTTTTAAATTCTGTACTAAATGTGTGCGTTTATATGAGAATCGAAAATTTTACGAAACATTTCAATCATATGTCGGAAAAAATTTGTCTTTGTGTTTTCGATTCGTATAAAAATTTCCGATCAAATTCAATCGTACCATACCTGCTTCTTTGCATCCAAAACTTTTGCCTTCAACATTTTCTTTAAACATATTTTTTTAGATTTGTCTTATATCATGAAGTGAATTCGAATTTGTAAACCATTAAATCCTTCAACAGCAACATTTAAAAACTACCGGTAGCCCTTTGCTAATTTTTCTAATGAGAAACTGTGGTTCATAAAAACCATCTGTTAGCATTATGTAAACCATCCAAAAAATAAAACTGAACAAAAAGTACAACGCACATCAATATGGTACAAATTAGACGGAAGAAATAAAACGATGTTATGGCTATCAACTTTTCCCTTTTATCAAAAGTTATGAAATTAATATTTATGAAAATAATAGAATTAGTTAATAGCATTTCATCCCTTATCGGAGTGATATTGCAAAGTCCATTAAGATTTTAGAAATGCAAACAAGAGGTAGTTTTTTATTAACGTTTTCCAACTTTAATAATATAGTCTAGCTTTAGCTTTTCTGTAAAAAATAAAAAAAGATTTAATTTTCTTCTCATCGTCACCGAATGAATGCTTACACTTTTGCAGATAATCTTGTCTTTTGAATTTCGAGTTCCAGTATAATATGTTATCGAATATAATACATTTGTTTAAAGATTTGAAAACAAACAAACTAGATGGAATGTTGTTATAATAGATATGTGAATACAGTCTGATAACTCCATAAATAATAAAAATTCTATAAAACGTTGTATATTGTTGTTTTTACAATACACCAACATCATCCAGTATCATGTTTACCCCTTTATCACCCTCAATCTAATAGTATTACACACTACATACGGTAACAATTGTAAAATTGCGAAAATATGAAAATAATCAAAAAATAATTTCAAGGGCGTTTTTAGACGATTTGTAACATTAAAATGTAAACGCGTCAAATTTGTAAAGACTAATATGAAACAAAACAACAAAGGGGTTGTATGTTGTGTATCTGACGAGTAAGAGTATAGTAAATGTTTGTGCTATGAACTTTTGTTTGAAAATAATTTACTTTTCCTGTTGTTAGGGTGATGGGCCTGATTATGATTTATGATTATTTTTATTACTACTTGATGTGTTGTTGTTGTTTGGTAGTTTGATGGATTTTTTGTTACATTTTTTATAGAAGATATGGTGTTTGTTTTTTTACATTAAATTTAACCTGTTTTGTTTTCTGATCAATGTTTGTTTATTTAGTGAATATGATGGTAATGAGATTTGTTGTGAATAGATCATCATATTTGAATTATGTTTTTTTTTGTTACTGAGATTTTTAATAAAACGATTGGTTGAAAAAATTTCAAGTAAGTTAATGTTTACTTTGTGTTTGTTGTCAAAAAACAAATGCGTTTCAATTTTAAAACTTAGAATCTATATTATTGCGACAGCTTAAATTTGTTTGTTTAAGTAACCCACAGCAACACAGGCTGCCTTTTTCATGTCAGCTTGTGCTCTGGTATTTATCTAAATAGAATCTAAATATAGATATCGGTATAGAATCTAAAACAAAAACTCATAGGTGAAAAATGAATGTATGTAATGCAAATAAAAATGGTCAAAACTGCCACGATCACTTTTGAAATTACTACAACTTCATTGCATACTCGTTTTTTTAAAGCAACATTTGTGTTTCAAAAACAGAAAATTGAAAATTGGTAAACTAAAAGATAACAACAGATTAAAGAGAAGAAATAAATTACTAAAACTGTCAAACAAGGAAATAAATGCCAAGTGATGAAACAATGTAATAAATCTATGAAGCGATCGAGTTGATGTCTTAGAAAATATCGAACCTATAATGACAAAAAACAGTTGAATTTATTTATACGACTCAAATTTACAAACTGGCAATATTTGTTTTTACAACTACCACTTTATTATCTGTCTTAAGTTCATATATGAAGAATATTAGACAGAGTTTGTTAATGTTTCCATAATGAGGTTGATTGCCCTTTTTGAAAAGTTGAGATGTTGCACAGAACAACGGTATAGAAAATAAAGCAATACGCTTTTTTATATTTTTAAACATTTTATTATTAAATGTGATATGTAAAAAACAACATACTGTAACATTTTCTCCATTAACATAGAAGAAAATACAAAAACTTATTTCAACAGTTATCAGTGATATGTTCTGTTGATCTACTAATTTTTTACTCACCCAAATGTTCGCTCTGCTTAAATATTTAAATTTAAAAAGTGTTGTGTAAAAGGGGTTATAATATGTGTCACAACAACAAATAGATACCTTTTTAGACCTAGCTTCCACGACAAAATGCGTTCTGAGGTATTAATGAACGCTTTTGTAGACCTTTGTGAATTGAAGGCGCTCGAAACTATTCATTCGAGGAAAACATTCCATTTTTACGATTTACGGACAAAGAAGTCTCTTTGTGTTTTCTCACTATGACAGTGAGTAATCTCAACAGTTTAACTGTTTGCACAAACCGATTGACGAGTCAAACCGGAAAAAGATAATGCTTGAGCCATGATTGATCTGATTTTATCCGACCACTGCTGGTGACGATAACTACAAAAAACAACGAGATCACCAATAGTGTGACGATGTTGTTGGGAATCAAGATTTGATGTTAAATTCCGAACACCAACCAGAGCCAAAAGAGCCAGGATGGAAACAGATGCAGCGCCCCAAACTTGACATTAATACTCCATACAGGGACGAATATGGGAATTATAAATGTGCAATAATTGATACGAAGTGAACTATTTTTAACATTTATTAAGCAGGCCGAGTTTTCTTAACGCCATCCCCATTATATAATCGTTCCAGAGTAAATATCTGGACATATATCGTTCATTAGTAAAGCATTCTTTGGAATTTTTTTCATGATTCCTTAAATCTTGTTTTCGAAAAATCTTCGATGCGATTGCATTACTTTACCAATTTCAATTTTTGTGTGGTAAAAGAAAATTTTAATATTTTCTACTCAATTTTTTATTTTCCAACAGAATTTTATTTAATTTCAATTGGAGTGACAAATTACTTCGGTCTAGATAGACCCAAGTATTACTTTTTAGCATTTTTTGACGTTTTAGGTCATAAAAATTCTTAAAAAGCAAAAAAAAAATGTATGGCTGTCTGTCGGCCGGCGATCACAACCGACGAAATCTAAAAAACCGCTTTAGGGGTTTCAAACGTTTTTATTTCTAAAAATAGGTATGCTCAATGATAAGAGCCGAAAGGACGATGTGTTCGATAACTATACCGGAAGTATGTCTATTCGTCAAGCAAAATTGCATAGTTTTGGCTTAAAAAAGTTGATATGAAGTGATAATGAGTAGTAACATTGAATGTGGAGGAATCTTGATGGTATGTGGAACCAAAACTTGATTATTGCATTATAAGTTTGTCAAAAAATAATGTCAAGTGTGTCAAAGAAGTATTTTCTTTTCTTTTTTACCCATTTTTTTGGAAAAAAACTAAATTAGTTATTTGTATGACATGAAATATGGTTCTATCCAACTTCAGCTACCCCTAATTGATAGGAACAGTTGGAAAATATCAAGTTATTGCAGATTAAATGTCGTTTTTTATAAAAAAAAATTTTAATTTGTTAATTGAAATTTTTTTTTGACCAGCAGTCGAGTTGGTTAAATGGTTAACCATAAACTCTGATCAGGACGCCCGTTCGATTACTAAACCGGAATTGAGATAAAAATATTTGTTACGGATCTTTCGCTTTTCAAAGCAATTTTTCATTCTATTTAATTGCGAATACATTCATTTCTAGTGACTTTTAATTCTAATGTTTTAAGAATTTTGGAAAACGTTTCAATTTTTGATTTTGTTATAATTTTTGCAATATTTTTAGAATTTTGAAAAAAGTTCCGATTTTTGATTTTGTTATAATTTTTTAAATATTTTAAGAATTTTGAAAAGAAATATAAATTTTTGATAACATTGTAATTTTTAGAATATTTTTGAAATTTTGAAAGAAATTTGAATTTTTGGTTTTGTAATATTTTCTCGAAACGCTAAATGGAGTGGTTTTTAAGTAGTTTGCTAGGTGTATCATTTGTTCACTAAATTATGTTAATTTATGATCTGTTATAATTTTCTCGGCAATGTTTTGGTGTTTCGTGTTAGTTTTGTAATAAATTTCTACACAGAGATAAAATACTTGTACTTGTCAAAAAATTTTATTTCTGATATACATCGCTGTCCAAAACTGAAAACAATGACCTCATACAAGTTTTTTGCTGTAAATTATATCAAAATCCTTAACCCAGACCGAAGACTTGATATCTTAGAGCTGTGCGATTTCAGCCCCTTCATATGATACAATTTATAATATCAAAAATAAAAATTATTACAGATATAAGGAATCCTCCGTTACGTTTCATTTTATATATCGTCCAAAGTGAGCAATTACAATCGCATTATTATTAACATTGTTTGGGTGATAATAAATGATCCATGATCATATACTGATCACGGAGTAAATATAATCATGGATTATGACCCAAAAAAATTTTTGTAAAATTTTAGTTTAAATTTCCATTCTGTACACCTTGCTTATTAGCACAATATTTCGACTGTTAAGTGTTAACTCAAAAAGGGTCTGAAGCGTAATGCAACCAGTTTTAAAACCATGCTGCCCGATAAAACAGAATAAAGCAACAAAATAAAACTGTAATTTTCCACAAATAAAACTTTACGATTTTTTCTTATTAAAATAAATTGAAATCAATAATAATCATAACAAATTGATTTACAAAACAAATTTCATACAAGAGGGAAGACTGAATTTTAATATTATTTTCAATAATTTAAAAAAGAAACAAAATTCCCAATACACATAAAATATTTTGATTCTATATATAAAATAAAAATACTCCCTTTTTGTATTTGTATTAATCTTAAAATAAAATTTATTTTCTCTCGTTGTCTTATATGTAAGTTAAGTTAATTGTAATTTATATCATTGTTATGATTCTTCTCTATATTCATTACACTTGAGATTTAATTTTATTTGCTTTTATCCATATTTTACGATATTATTGTTACTTCAGCTAAGTAAGCCAATTAATTGAATTCGATTGGAAAATCCACTTTTAAAGAATTTTCTCAATTGAAAAAGATAAAATTATCGTTATATTGGTTTTCTTTTGATTGTTTATTGAAATCGGGATAATATGTTTAGACCTCTATTTTTCTTTTAATTGAAACATTGCTTTTCGTTTTATTTTCACAACTAATTGACTTTGAATGCCTATCATAAATGTCATAATTTTATGTTTTTAACACTCTGTTTAATTTAAATTTGGAGAACGAGACTCTTTGCACGTTATTGTTTTGCTTAGCCTCCATTAAACCTGAAAAAACTGTTATATAAAAAATTATAAATTACTGTTGTCATCAATTAAATGAAATTATGACAGAAAAAAGATTAATTAGGAAAAAGAAAAACAAATTATTTAAGGTTTCCAAGGGTTGAATTAGAGAAAATATGAAAAAAAAATCAACTTAAAAATTTATTAAGAAAAATTACATTGGTTTTGCAGATTGTACGGCTTTTTCAACAATATTATTTTGTCTGTTGTTTTTGGGTCTTTAATCATTTTTGTATTTATAAGAAATTATTAAGTTGTAAACTAGGAATGAAAGATGATGATTGTGATGGTTTTAATTAAACAGAAATGGGTGATTTATTGTATGTTGTTGTTTTATAGTAATTAAATGAGCTATTTTGTTTTAATTTGATTAAAATGATAATTAAATGGAACACAGTTGAAAAAGTAACTGCAATATATATAGCAAGTCTTGCAATAGGAACTATGCGTTGCAGTTTATTATTGAATTGCAAAGTAAATGTTGCATTAAACCTAATTTTAATGCATATCTATAAAATTTGCATCATAATTTATTTCTAGCAGCTAGAAGTTTTAATACACCTTGTTACAATTTAATACATTAAAAATTTAATAAAATTTCAAAATTCAATAGAGTATTATCCATTTTAGAAATATATAGTTAAAATCGTTTCATGTATGTTTTGGTTATCGCTTCTCAGCTGAAAGTCTATAATAATAGTGATTAAGGTGGTATGTATGTTTTAATTTTTTCCGTTGTAAGTTTAGGTAGATTTCATATAAAAATCTACCTATTGCAATGGGCTTCATCTCGGAATTTCGGAAAATTTTTTGTGCCAAACGACTATATATGATAAGCGGAGACGAAAAAACAAAAAAAAATTTATATATATATGTATATATATATATATATATATATATATATATGTATATATATATATATATATATATATATATATATATATATATATATATATATATATATATATATATATATATATATATTTATTTATTTATTTATTTATTTATTTATTTATTAGCAGTAAAATACAAAACAGGACTAGCCCAAAACATGCATTTATGAATTAATTTTAAAATATTGTTTAAATATTTTATATTATAAAAATTTGTAAAATGATTTACTTTTAAATGATTTAGTTTTAAATTAGTTTGATTATTATGTTATTTAAAGTTTTAGTTTTTAGTTTTTTAAATCATAGAGGTTTCAAAATTAGAATAAATATAATATACAAAATACAAAAGAATTTAATCAAAAGACGTTAAAATTAAATTAAAATAGGTTAAAATTGCTAAAATAAATTATTTTAAATATCATGTTATTTTACAGTTTCAGTCATTTACATTATAGACAAATTTAAATTAAAATAAGTACAATATATAAAATATAAATTAATTTAATTAAAAACAGAATTTAAAATTTAACAATTTAAATACGAATAAAATAAAAAGAAACCACAAGATAATATCATGAATATGCTAACACTAATATTGTTAAACTAACACTAATATTGATAAAATAATAATTAAAAGAGACAAATTTACAAAAACAAAAAGTTGGTCAAAATCCTAAATTACTAGTGAGTTTCTTAAACTTGTTCAGAGACATAATATTAAACAAATCTATATGATTGCAAAAGTCATTGTAAAGTGTCATTATACGATTTGACGCGCAGAAAAATTTATAATTAGTATTACTATTAGAAACGGAGAAAGTGGGATTAGTTCTAAGGCTGCGATTCGGAACTCTTAGACTAAAGCAGGAGAGAACTTCACTACAAGCATTTTTAGATCCAAAAACATTGAAAAGAAAATTGAGATCGAACCTCTTCCGTCTCGTTGCCAGAGTATCGAGTTCCAAATATTCAACAAAGGTATTATAGTCATATGTTTCCGCTATTCTTTTAAAGAAACCACGGTAAAATAAACACTTAACGAACTTACGCTGAATTCTCTCTAATTTATGTATATAGGTTGTTTGAAATGGAAACCAAATAAGTGACGCAAAATCCGAATGAGATCGAATAAGAGTAGCATAAAGAATTAACATTGGCCGAAGAGATGAAAAATCTTTACAAGTTCTAAGAACAAAACCAAGATTTTTGAACATTTTGCTTGTAGTAGAGTCAATATGAATTGAAAAATTCATGTCTGAAGTAAAAATGACACCTAGATCCTTGACCGAGCCCTCTTTTGTTATAATTATATCATTATGAAAAACATAGTTGTTAAGGAAAACGGTTCTTTGACGTCCTGTAAATGAAAATTTAAAACATTTGCCTACGTTTATTTCCAGACAGTTTATTCTACAATATTCTGCAAACCGATCAAGATCAGCTTGCAAAAGAACGACATCATCGAGTGACTTTATTGATTTAAAGATCTTCAAATCATCAGCATATAACAAAAAACGACTATTCTGGAAGCAAATATTGACATCATTTAAAAAAATTAAAAAAAGTAACGGTCCTAAATGGGAACCCTGAGGAACGCCCGAGGAAACCTTAATTTGTTTTGAAAAATTCCATTGAATTTAATTTGTTGAGTTCTGTTTCTAACATAGTTATCAAGCCATCGTAATAAATTACCATGAATACCAAAATTTCTCAATTTATCTCTTAATGTATTATGGCCAACTCGATCAAAGGCTTTCGATATATCAGAAAAAATAACATCTACTTGTTCGTTAGCATCCAAAGAATTTCTTATATATTCGGCAAATAAGAACAAATTGGTTTCAATAGATTTCCCTTTAATAAAGCCATGTTGCTGATCAATTATGAATTTTAAAATTGTTATGGATAGCTTTTCGCAAACGATTTTCTCAAAAAATTTAGGAATTGGGGAGATAATTGAAATGGGTCGATAGTTTATAATGTCATTTATGGGACCTTTCTTGTGAATAGGAGTTACAAACGACGATTTCCACTGTGATGGAAAAATACCCTGAGATAGAGACGCGTTAAAAATTAGGCATAAAGGGAGAGCTAAATATGTAGCACAGTTTTTCAAAAACAATACTGGAATATTATCAGGACCAGGATTCGTATCCAGTTTTAATTGACTTAGAGCATGGTACACTTCTACTGGTGTGATAGATAATTGAGATATGTTAACAAGACTATTTGTATTTTCAGCGACCAGACTAGGTTTATCATCAGAAAAATTGCTTTGAAAGAAGTCTGCGAATGCGTCAGCTATTTCCTCATTGTTTCTTTTTTCTATATTATCGAAAAACATGTTTGATGGAAGTTGGGATTTTGATTTACGCTTAAGATTAACATGTTTCCAAAATGGCTGCATACTTGAACAAATTCCAGCTTCGACATTTCTGACGTGGTTCGCATAATCTTTGTCAATTAAGTTTTTAGATTCTAATCTTAGAGAACTAAACCGCAAATAGTCGGAGTAATTATTATATTTTTTGTATCTCTTATGAATTTTCATTTTTCTTTTGCAAATTTGAATTGTAGGCTTCGTAAACCAATAAGGATATTTAGCGTCCGAAGTGAATTCAATTTTCGGAACACACTCATTCAATATCAAGAAAATAGAATCATATAGATTTTTTAATGAGATGTTTACATTAATTGAACTAAGCAGTTGATCGTTTGTAAGCGCTAAGTCGGAAGAGTAATCGATCGTGTTGACGCCACAGATAATAGAATTTAAATCAAGATTATTAAGTTTTTCATAAACTACATCAAAATTAAAATTTTTAAAATTATACCTTGATGGTGTAGAGATGTTGTTATTAGTAAAAATATCTGGTTTTTCAATTAGGATACATACTTCAAGACCCGGATGATGCGTATCTTCACCGACCAAGCAGTCCAGTTTTCTCGTAACATTAACAATGTGGTTGCTAAGAACTAGGTCCAGTATTTTAGAATTAGCATTCAAAATTCTTGAATATTGTTGAAAATCACAGATGTTAAATGTTTCCACAAATGCGGTATATTTTTCGCTGGTAATGTGTAAGTTATCACCATTTAAATCGAACATATAAGGAAGATTATAATCACCTACAACTAAAATAATGTCATCCGGATTGTTGAAGCAAATAAATTCCAGTTTGGAAAGATGAGATTGAAACCTTGCTATGCTAATTTTAGGTTCCGAATAGTTAACACAAATGTGTAATTTGCGACGGTTTAGCTGTAAAGTTATCCATATATCTTCACCATCAGAATTCCAATGCGGTTGATGTTTGGCAGATGTATTTAATTCATGTTTAATAGCAATTAAGACTCCTCCTCCCAGCAGTTGGTTTAATTCTGCATAGTTACGATCTCTTCTGAAGACAACATAACGACTGGCAAACAATTCAGTATTTAAAATTGAGCTATTAAGCCATGTTTCAGTCAGACAAATGATGTCAAAGTTTTGGTTCAGAATATTTAAATAAAACTCCTTAACCTTAGTTCTTAAACCACGACAGTTTTGATAAAACAAATTTAATCTGCAGAAGGACTTCATTATATGGCAACGATAGCAGGAACAAAACTTCAACCAACAAAATAGTAATAATAATATATTGAAAAATATTCTACTTATGCACAATTGAATATACAATTTAAATCATTAACAGATTTTATCCGGTGTATTATAGATGTATCAGACAGCCTTGCCAAAATAGCTCCGTTTTTTGTCCAAATGTATTTTATATTTTTTTCTTTACAAATTTTTTTACATGTAATCAATGTTGATTTGATTCTTGGGTTTAAATGTTCGTTAATATAGATTTTATCATCAATGACCGTAGAAGTATTATTATAATTATTATTATTATTGGTATTAGTATTATGGTTTATATATATATATATATATATATATATATATATATATATATATATATATATATATATATATATATATATATATATATATATATATATATATATATATATATATATATATATATATATATATATATATATATATATATATATATATATATATATATATATATATATATATATATATATATATATATATATATATATATATATATATATATATATATATATATATATATATTTATATATATATTTATATATATATACATATATATATATATATATATATATATATATATATATATATATATATATATATATATATATATATATATATATATATATATATATATATATATATATATATATATATATATATATATATATATATATATATATGTATATATATGTATATATATATATACATATAATATGTAATAATATGTATATATATATATACATATATATACATATATATATATATATATATATATATATATATATATATATATATATATATATATATATATATATATATATATATATATATATATATATATATATATATGTATATATATATATATACATATTATTAAAATAATAAGTTTTTTGGGTAAAGCCAATTAATAAAACAATATTTATAACTGTTTATCGACAATTGTTTCGGTTTATTCAAAAAACCATCTTCAAGGATAACATATTTTCAAAAAACAAATTTCTTATACAAAAAAAACAAGTAATATTGTATCAAAGATATTGACATAAATATCAAAAACAGAAACGGTATTTTGAAAGAAAAACTGACATAAAAAAAGGCTAACTATAATAAAAAATAGTAATAGAAAAACAAACAATTATACAATGAAAAAACTGTAACATCTAAATATAAAATAAGTTATTAGTAGCAAAAGAAAAATTTGTTTAACTTCGTAAAACAAAATCATAGCTATTATTTAAAAATGCGGTGTCCGTTTGAATGTTCATTAGGGTGTTCCTTAGCTATATGGGGAAAAAAAAATTATGATATATTTTTGGTCTCACCCCCTAAATCGGTGTGGATACATATAAAAATGAACTGCAAAAAATTTTAGGTCAATCAAATAAAGCTAACCCGTGCCGACTTGAAGTTGAACTTTGGTTCCATATGAAATCATCGAAAAAAAGAAAAATTCTTGCTGTGTTGTTTTAGATGTTACTCAAACTTTGTGGAAATGTTCTTTAGGGTTCGAAAGATCAAAATCCACAAGGATTTAATTTTTGCACGTGCCACTTCCGGTCTACCCAAAATAAAGCACTTGAAAAGTCGTATTTTTGTATTTTGCGGTTTTAGCTGTAAAATTTTTTCTATTTAAGATATTGATTCGATCAAGGTGGCATTATAAAGCTGAAAAATAATAGTTTTTAAAACAAAAATAAAAATGGAAGAAACTGTAATCTGTAAGTAAGAAGCTGTAAGCTGAAAGAAACAAATGTTGGCTTCTCTTTAAACGGCTGTACACCCGCGTCAGGAGGAAATAAAAAAACAAGCCTTAAAGTTTTTTAAAGTTAAAGGTAAGAACTGAATATCCTGCTAACTTCAAATTTTTGTCTTTTACCAAACACGTCCAAATTGTAGCCTGAAATATGCAAATTGCTGAAATTTCAAAATTTCAAGTAAAGAGTTTTTGCATTACGAGTTGACCGAACGAGTCAATTTTAATTTTTTATACTATAACAATATGTGCACTTTGATATTTAGGAATATTTAGACTTTTATACTCAACAGTGCAGACACTGGTGTCAATTGAAAATCACAAGAAATCAATAAAATACACGTATTTTCAATACTCTCTCATTTTTCAAATATATGAATAATATCAATTTTTATTTTTGTTTTAAAAACTATCATTTTTCAGCTTTATAATGCCATCTTGATCGAATCAATATCTTTAATAGAAAAAGTTTTACAGCTAAAACTGCAAAACACAAAAATACGACTTTTCAAGTGCTTTATTTTGTGTGGACCGGAAGTGGCGCGTGCAAAAATTAAATCCTTGTGAATTTTGATCTTTTGAACCCTAAAAAACATTTCCACAAAGTTTGAGTAAAATCTAAAACAGTACAGCAAGAATTTTTCTTTTTTTCGATGATTTCATATGGAACCAAAGTTCAACTTCAAGTCGGCACGGGTTAACTTTATTTGATTGACCTAAAATTTCTTGCAGTTCATTTTTATATGTATACACACCGATTTAGGGGGTGAGACCAAAAATATTTTGAAATTGAAAATTAAGGAACACCCTAATGTTCATACAATTAGTGTGTTGTTTAATACGGATCATTTCCAATATTCTACGTTTATTTAAATTTTTCTCTCTATCCAATATTTTAAAATTTTGAAGGGGCAGATTTACACTACAACTTTTTTTATGTTTAGATAATGCGCTCATATTATCAATATTAAGTTTTTTGGCGTCGTTAAGATGTTGTTTAACACGTTTACCTAGATATTGTGTTGTTTGTCCGATATATGTTTTACCACATCCACAATCAGCTTGATAAACTAAATTTGATTGAAGATTCATAGGTATTTTGTCTTTTAATTTTGAAAAAATTGTGTTATATAATGTATTATTTGCTGTTCCTACGACTTCAAAATTAAATTTTTTCAACAAATTATTTTATTAATTCGTCGGAGATATTACAAATTATTTTATAATATCTCCGACGAGTTCGTGAATCAGCAATATCCGTCACGTGGTTAAGGAACTAGAGGCTTTTTTAAAAAAAAATTGATTTTTAAAACCGTTATAACGGTCGTTTGGATACTAATATTTTCAAAAAATTAACAAATTTAGATTTCTTGGAATCTTTTTTATCAATTTGTATTAAAAATAGAATAATCTCTGCAGTTAGAGGTTCCTGAGTGAGCAGCTCCAACAAAAAAGTTTGCAAAAAAAATTTTTTTTTTGGAACAACCGGCACGCTCACGGTCGCATTTGTGAAGCCAGATGAAAAAAACTTTTTTTAAAATGTGTGTTTTATTAATATCTTGGACAAGTTCGTAAATTAGCCAAATCCGACACATGGTTAAGAAACTAGAGGCTTTATACTAGAAAAAAAAACTCTGTTTTTTAGATCCGTTATAACGGCCGTTGAGATTCTAATATTTTTAAAAACTTCGTAAATTTAGAATCTTTGAAACCTTTTTAATTAGTTTCTTTCAAAAAAAAGACCTCTGCAGTTGGAGATTGCTGAGTGAGCGGCTCCAACAAAAAAGCTTGTAAAACACAAAATGCGTTTGAATCAACCGGCACTCTCACGGTCGCATTTGTGAAGCCAGATCAAAAAACCTTCCGTAAACATGTGTGTTTTATTAATATCTTGGACAAGTTCGTAAATCAGAAAAATCTGACTCACGGTTAAATAGCTAAAGGCTTTATACTAGAAAAAAAATTTGTTTTTTTAATCCGTTATAACGGCCGTTTGGATACTAATATTTTTAAAACCTTCATAAATTTAGAATCTGTGGAAATATTTTAATCTGTTTCTTATAAATATACACCCCTGCAGTTAGAAGTTTTTGACTTGTTGGCTTCAACAAAAAAGTTTGCAACAATCCAAAACTACAATTTCCAAAAACCTTATAACAGTCAATGAAAAAAAAATAAAAAGGTTTGAATAGAAGAAATTAATTTTTTTTCTTAGAAATAAACTATTTTGATATTTTGCAGTAATTGGACAACATATGACATAGCGTAGGTTTGTGTCATAGATTATCACACACATGTTCTGTAGTAGATTTGATATTTGTTTGTTGCGAAATTGGATAGATATAGTTTTGCTATATGTAGCTAATTTTCTTTTTAAAATTTGTTCGATATCTGTTTGAAATTAGTCTGTGTGTTTAAACTAATCTGATACATCAGATTCTACTGGCACACAAAACTGTCTGATCTCGAAATCTACCTATTTTCTACCTTTTTTTTATTTTAATTTGATTAATTTAGGCACGTGCGTAATAATCAAAGTAACTCGAAATTATGATGTAATTTGCATTAAAATGTCATACTAAAAAATATGTGGCGCGTAGTATTATTTAATGCAAATAACAGACATTTTCAAACAACAAGCTTTATATTTTACTCCAAGTACTCTGTTAAATATTGATGCAAAGAGGATTAGTTTAACTTTATATAGCAAGTTTTGTATTGTTTTGTAATGGAAACTTCCGAAGGACCTATATGTGTAGCAGTTTGCATTACATAAACAATTTTTTTTAACTGTAATAACTTAATAAAATAATATGCAATTCTGCTATTGACACATGAGTTAGATTAGATTAGATTAGATTAGAAATGGTTGGGCAAGTTGCACGAGGCAAAACTTGTTCTGGCACGCAGACTCTACGGTCCATAGCGCCGTGTCCGAGTTTGGTCTCATAACAACTATTCCGCAAACCTTTCTGTAAGTTTAATGAAATCTAGAACCAACTGTATTGGCGACAGTTTGATTGTACCAGCCTCTACAGTTTCAGCGCCAAAAATTCTAGCTCTGATCCTGAAAAGGCTGGACAAACACACAAAAAGTGCTCCGAGTCCTCCTCCTCTTCAAGACAACACCCACATACAGGACTTTCACTAAGTCCCATGGTAAAAAGGTGTTTGTTTAGATGTCCGTGTCCTGTAAGGACACCGACCACAGTGCTGAGAGTTTTCCCCTTCAGACTTAAAAGAAAATTAACATTTTTATCTGAAATGCTAAAAAACATCTTACTTTGTCTGCCTGTCGATGACGCATTCCACAAGGCCTTTATCTTGAGGTCGGCATCAACCTTTAATAATGACAAGGCAAACGTTTTGGATAACCCTAAGGCGGGTTCTGGACCTGAATATTTCATGCCCGCTCCATCCCTTGCAAGTTCATCCGCTTTTATGTTTCCCGGAATGCCCCTATGACCTGGAACCCACCGCAAAGTGATATTGTTGTGTTGCACTATCTTACAAAGATTTTCCCTACACTCATTGAAGAGTTTGGAAGTAGTCTCCGGGCTTACCAGTGCTTTGATAGCTGTTTGGCTATCCGAACAGATGCAGATTTCCTTTCCTTGCAGACGCAGAAGAGTTATTATATGCGTGCATTCATTGATAGCATACACCTCCGCTTGAAGAACAGTGCAAAGCCGTCCAAACGGAAATTTGTTGCTGCTTATGACATTAACTGCTTCCAGGTACACGCCAGCTCCTGGATTTCCATTCAACAGTGAGCCATCTGTATAAAAAACATAAATCTCGCTGGAGGACCATTCGGACCGAATTCCCTCACATGCTTCTCTAGAAGAGATGACCAATTCAGCGGGCTTCTCAAAGTTATATACTTTGGTCATGACGTCACTATGCATAACTATTTCGGAACAATCTGTCCGTAGCCTATTAAGTATGTGACCATGACCGCATGTTTTCCCTCTGTTTACCCACGTCCCTGCCACATGCAGTCTGTAGACAGCCCTTTTAGCCATGTACTCTACATGTAGATGTAAAGGAGCCAGACCCAACATGGCTTCCAACGACAGTGTTGGCGTGGTACGCATTGAGCCACTAATACCTACACATGCCGTTCTCTGTATTTTATTTAATCTAGCACGGACGTATTGTTTCTCCGTCTTTGGCCACAAGACAACACATGCAAAAACAAGTGTTGGTCTGATTATTGCTGTGTATATCCATAGTATAAGAACTGAATCTAAAAAATTATGGTGCAAATTATGAAACTTTTTGCAATCCATACAATTTTAGAGCGATCTAGTTTCGAACCAATGAGAAAATTTTAAACTTTAAAAAAGTTTATCATTCTCATCAGGGCTAGCCGACTAGATAAACTCTACCAAAAAATGTTAACGCTAATGATTATAAACCAAAAATTAGGTTACAACTCTAGCGAAGTGTTAAAACAAAAAATTTACATAAACATACATTTAATAAATTCAGGTTTAGTCAATTAATTTCTCTGGTGATCACTGTTTTGTTATACTCTAGATTTTCTAGTATTGAATAACAAAATTGTATCTGTGAGAAGAAGATGACTAGTCTTCACTTGTGTCTATTGACACATGATCAACAATTAATTCAGTAAATTATTTGTGATGTAACGTCACCCCGATGGAAAATCTCCCATCAAGAATAATATAAGAACTGAATCTAAAAAATTATGGTGCAAATTATGAAACTTTTTGCAATCCATACAATTTTAGAGCGATCTAGTTTCGAACCAATGAGAAAATTTTAAACTTTAAAAAAGTTTATCATTCTCATCAGGGCTAGCCGACTAGATAAACTCTACCAAAAAATGTTAACGCTAATGATTATAAACCAAAAATTAGGTTACAACTCTAGCGAAGTGTTAAAACAAAAAATTTACATAAACATACATTTAATAAATTCAGGTTTAGTCAATTAATTTCTCTGGGTTGGTTCTATATCTAAAAAAACACCCAAAGCGAATTCTTTGGCATCTAGTGCTCTTTCAATTTTCGTCACCAAATGATGCGCAGCTGTTTCCACCGATTTCCCAATCTGGCATGCATGCTGATTGGTACTCATTGGAAACTGTAGTAAGGCGGTGTCCCTTATATAACGGTCAACCAGTCTTTCCAGAGTTTTGAGGACAAAGGAGTTCAGACTTATTGGTCGAAATGACTTGGCTTCACTATAGTTCACTTATATTATTCACTTATATTATTCTTGATGGGAGATTTTCCATCGGGGTGACGTTACATCACAAATAATTTACTGAATTAATTATATCCATAGGATAATTTTGGGACTAAGGCCCCAATAACGACCGAAGGACCGACGGCATTGCCAAAAAGAAATGACAGCCTTATCAATTTTTTTTGTTAAATGTGTGTTCCAATTTAACCTTTTGTCGAGAATAATGCCTAGAAACTTAACCTCATCCGAGTAGCTCAACTGCATACTGAAAAGATACAGACTTGGTGTTGCAGGCACTTTTCTCTTGTTGGTAAATAAGACTACCTGTGATTTGGAAGGATGGACTGCAAGTCCTTGCTCCCCACACCACTCTTCAACTACCTCCAATGAATTTTGCATAAGATCCACAAGAGTGCGAAGGTCTTTCCCAATTGCCAGTATGGCAATATCATCAGCGTAACCCTGAGAATAGGGTCCCGATTGATTCAGTCTCTTAAGAAGACTATCAACTACCAAAGTCCACAGAAGAGGTGAGAGAACACCACCCTGTGGACAACCCCGTTTGACGGAAACTGAAACAGTAGTATTACCCATTTCAACAAAGGCTATGCGGCAGCTAGACATAGACACGATCCAATTTGAGATCGTGCTACTAATTCCATGTAGTGATGCCGCAGTCCTGATTGATTCGAAGGTGGTATTATCAAAAGCACCTTCTATATCTAAAAAAACACCCAAAGCGAATTCTTTGGCATCTAGTGCTCTTTCAATTTTCGTCACCAAATGATGCGCAGCTGTTTCCACCGATTTCCCAATCTGGCATGCATGCTGATTGGTACTCATTGGAAACTGTAGTAAGGCGGTGTCCCTTATATAACGGTCAACCAGTCTTTCCAGAGTTTTGAGGACAAAGGAGTTCAGACTTATTGGTCGAAATGACTTGGCTTCACTATAGTTCACTTATATTATTCACTTATATTATTCTTGATGGGAGATTTTCCATCGGGGTGACGTTACATCACAAATAATTTACTGAATTAATTATATCCATAGGATAATTTTGGGACTAAGGCCCCAATAACGACCGAAGGACCGACGGCATTGCCAAAAAGAAATGACAGCCTTATCAATTTTTTTTGTTAAATGTGTGTTCCAATTTAACCTTTTGTCGAGAATAATGCCTAGAAACTTAACCTCATCCGAGTAGCTCAACTGCATACTGAAAAGATACAGACTTGGTGTTGCAGGCACTTTTCTCTTGTTGGTAAATAAGACTACCTGTGATTTGGAAGGATGGACTGCAAGTCCTTGCTCCCCACACCACTCTTCAACTACCTCCAATGAATTTTGCATAAGATCCACAAGAGTGCGAAGGTCTTTCCCAATTGCCAGTATGGCAATATCATCAGCGTAACCCTGGGAATAGGGTCCCGATTGATTCAGTCTCTTAAGAAGACTATCAACTACCAAAGTCCACAGAAGAGGTGAGAGAACACCACCCTGTGGACAACCCCGTTTGACGGAAACTGAACCAGTAGTATTACCCATTTCAACAAAGGCTATGCGGCAGCTAGACATAGACACGATCCAATTTGAGATCGTGCTACTAATTCCATGTAGTGATGCCGCAGTCCTGATTGATTCGAAGGTGGTATTATCAAAAGCACCTTCTATATCTAAAAAAACACCCAAAGCGAATTCTTTGGCATCTAGTGCTCTTTCAATTTTCGTCACCAAATGATGCGCAGCTGTTTCCACCGATTTCCCAATCTGGCATGCATGCTGATTGGCACTCATTGGAAACTGTAGTAAGGCGGTGTCCCTTATATAACGGTCAACCAGTCTTTCCAGAGTTTTGAGGACAAAGGAGTTCAGACTTATTGGTCGAAATGACTTGGCTTCACTATAGTTCACTTATATTATTCACTTATATTATTCTTGATGGGAGATTTTCCATCGGGGTGACGTTACATCACAAATAATTTACTGAATTAATTATATCCATAGGATAATTTTGGGACTAAGGCCCCAATAACGACCGAAGGACCGACGGCATTGCCAAAAAGAAATGACAGCCTTATCAATTTTTTTTGTTAAATGTGTGTTCCAATTTAACCTTTTGTCGAGAATAATGCCTAGAAACTTAACCTCATCCGAGTAGCTCAACTGCATACTGAAAAGATACAGACTTGGTGTTGCAGGCACTTTTCTCTTGTTGGTAAATAAGACTACCTGTGATTTGGAAGGATGGACTGCAAGTCCTTGCTCCCCACACCACTCTTCAACTACCTCCAATGAATTTTGCATAAGATCCACAAGAGTGCGAAGGTCTTTCCCAATTGCCAGTATGGCAATATCATCAGCGTAACCCTGAGAATAGGGTCCCGATTGATTCAGTCTCTTAAGAAGACTATCAACTACCAAAGTCCACAGAAGAGGTGAGAGAACACCACCCTGTGGACAACTCCGTTTGACGGAAACTGAAACAGTAGTATTACCCATTTCAACAAAGGCTATGCGGCAGCTAGACATAGACACGATCCAATTTGAGATCGTGCTACTAATTCCATGTAGTGATGCCGCAGTCCTGATTGATTCGAAGGTGGTATTATCAAAAGCACCTTCTATATCTAAAAAAACACCCAAAGCGAATTCTTTGGCATCTAGTGCTCTTTCAATTTTCGTCACCAAATGATGCGCAGCTGTTTCCACCGATTTCCCAATCTGGCATGCATGCTGATTGGTACTCATTGGAAACTGTAGTAAGGCGGTGTCCCTTATATAACGGTCAACCAGTCTTTCCAGAGTTTTGAGGACAAAGGAGTTCAGACTTATTGGTCGAAATGACTTGGCTTCACTATAGTTCACTTATATTATTCACTTATATTATTCTTGATGGGAGATTTTCCATCGGGGTGACGTTACATCACAAATAATTTACTGAATTAATTATATCCATAGGATAATTTTGGGACTAAGGCCCCAATAACGACCGAAGGACCGACGGCATTGCCAAAAAGAAATGACAGCCTTATCAATTTTTTTTGTTAAATGTGTGTTCCAATTTAACCTTTTGTCGAGAATAATGCCTAGAAACTTAACCTCATCCGAGTAGCTCAACTGCATACTGAAAAGATACAGACTTGGTGTTGCAGGCACTTTTCTCTTGTTGGTAAATAAGACTACCTGTGATTTGGAAGGATGGACTGCAAGTCCTTGCTCCCCACACCACTCTTCAACTACCTCCAATGAATTTTGCATAAGATCCACAAGAGTGCGAAGGTCTTTCCCAATTGCCAGTATGGCAATATCATCAGCGTAACCCTGAGAATAGGGTCCCGATTGATTCAGTCTCTTAAGAAGACTATCAACTACCAAACACCACAGAAGAGGTGAGAGAACACCACCCTGTGGACAACCCCGTTTGACGGAAACTGAAACAGTAGTATTACCCATTTCAACAAAGGCTATGCGGCAGCTAGACATAGACACGATCCAATTTGAGATCGTGCTACTAATTCCATGTAGTGATGCCGCAGTCCTGATTGATTCGAAGGTGGTATTATCAAAAGCACCTTCTATATCTAAAAAAACACCCAAAGCGAATTCTTTGGCATCTAGTGCTCTTTCAATTTTCGTCACCAAATGATGCGCAGCTGTTTCCACCGATTTCCCAATCTGGCATGCATGCTGATTGGTACTCATTGGAAACTGTAGTAAGGCGGTGTCCCTTATATAACGGTCAACCAGTCTTTCCAGAGTTTTGAGGACAAAGGAGTTCAGACTTATTGGTCGAAATGACTTGGCTTCACTATAGTTCACTTATATTATTCACTTATATTATTCTTGATGGGAGATTTTCCATCGGGGTGACGTTACATCACAAATAATTTACTGAATTAATTATATCCATAGGATAATTTTGGGACTAAGGCCCCAATAACGACCGAAGGACCGACGGCATTGCCAAAAAGAAATGACAGCCTTATCAATTTTTTTTGTTAAATGTGTGTTCCAATTTAACCTTTTGTCGAGAATAATGCCTAGAAACTTAACCTCATCCGAGTAGCTCAACTGCATACTGAAAAGATACAGACTTGGTGTTGCAGGCACTTTTCTCTTGTTGGTAAATAAGACTACCTGTGATTTGGAAGGATGGACTGCAAGTCCTTGCTCCCCACACCACTCTTCAACTACCTCCAATGAATTTTGCATAAGATCCACAAGAGTGCGAAGGTCTTTCCCAATTGCCAGTATGGCAATATCATCAGCGTAACCCTGAGAATAGGGTCCCGATTGATTCAGTCTCTTAAGAAGACTATCAACTACCAAAGTCCACAGAAGAGGTGAGAGAACACCACCCTGTGGACAACCCCGTTTGACGGAAACTGAAACAGTAGTATTACCCATTTCAACAAAGGCTATGCGGCAGCTAGACATAGACACGATCCAATTTGAGATCGTGCTACTAATTCCATGTAGTGATGCCGCAGTCCTGATTGATTCGAAGGTGGTATTATCAAAAGCACCTTCTATATCTAAAAAAACACCCAAAGCGAATTCTTTGGCATCTAGTGCTCTTTCAATTTTCGTCACCAAATGATGCGCAGCTGTTTCCACCGATTTCCCAATCTGGCATGCATGCTGATTGGTACTCATTGGAAACTGTAGTAAGGCGGTGTCCCTTATATAACGGTCAACCAGTCTTTCCAGAGTTTTGAGGACAAAGGAGTTCAGACTTATTGGTCGAAATGACTTGGCTTCACTATAGTTCACTTATATTATTCACTTATATTATTCTTGATGGGAGATTTTCCATCGGGGTGACGTTACATCACAAATAATTTACTGAATTAATTATATCCATAGGATAATTTTGGGACTAAGGCCCCAATAACGACCGAAGGACCGATGGCATTGCCAAAAAGAAATGACAGCCTTATCAATTTTTTTTGTTAAATGTGTGTTCCAATTTAACCTTTTGTCGAGAATAATGCCTAGAAACTTAACCTCATCCGAGTAGCTCAACTGCATACTGAAAAGATACAGACTTGGTGTTGCAGGCACTTTTCTCTTGTTGGTAAATAAGACTACCTGTGATTTGGAAGGATGGACTGCAAGTCCTTGCTCCCCACACCACTCTTCAACTACCTCCAATGAATTTTGCATAAGATCCACAAGAGTGCGAAGGTCTTTCCCAATTGCCAGTATGGCAATATCATCAGCGTAACCCTGGGAATAGGGTCCCGATTGATTCAGTCTCTTAAGAAGACTATCAACTACCAAAGTCCACAGAAGAGGTGAGAGAACACCACCCTGTGGACAACCCCGTTTGACGGAAACTGAAACAGTAGTATTACCCATTTCAACAAAGGCTATGCGGCAGCTAGACATAGACACGATCCAATTTGAAATCGTGCTACTAATTCCATGTAGTGATGCCGCAGTCCTGATTGATTCGAAGGTGGTATTATCAAAAGCACCTTCTATATCTAAAAAAACACCCAAAGCGAATTCTTTGGCATCTAGTGCTCTTTCAATTTTCGTCACCAAATGATGCGCAGCTGTTTCCACCGATTTCCCAATCTGGCATGCATGCTGATTGGTACTCATTGGAAACTGTAGTAAGGCGGTGTCCCTTATATAACGGTCAACCAGTCTTTCCAGAGTTTTGAGGACAAAGGAGTTCAGACTTATTGGTCGAAATGACTTGGCTTCACTATAGTTCACTTATATTATTCACTTATATTATTCTTGATGGGAGATTTTCCATCGGGGTGACGTTACATCACAAATAATTTACTGAATTAATTATATCCATAGGATAATTTTGGGACTAAGGCCCCAATAACGACCGAAGGACCGACGGCATTGCCAAAAAGAAATGACAGCCTTATCAATTTTTTTTGTTAAATGTGTGTTCCAATTTAACCTTTTGTCGAGAATAATGCCTAGAAACAAAACCTCATCCGAGTAGCTCAACTGCATACTGAAAAGATACAGACTTGGTGTTGCAGGCACTTTTCTCTTGTTGGTAAATAAGACTACCTGTGATTTGGAAGGATGGACTGCAAGTCCTTGCTCCCCACACCACTCTTCAACTACCTCCAATGAATTTTGCATAAGATCCACAAGAGTGCGAAGGTCTTTCCCAATTGCCAGTATGGCAATATCATCAGCGTAACCCTGAGAATAGGGTCCCGATTGATTCAGTCTCTTAAGAAGACTATCAACTACCAAAGTCCACAGAAGAGGTGAGAGAACACCACCCTGTGGACAACCCCGTTTGACGGAAACTGAAACAGTAGTATTACCCATTTCAACAAAGGCTATGCGGCAGCTAGACATAGACACGATCCAATTTGAGATCGTGCTACTAATTCCATGTAGTGATGCCGCAGTCCTGATTGATTCGAAGGTGGTATTATCAAAAGCACCTTCTATATCTAAAAAAACACCCAAAGCGAATTCTTTGGCATCTAGTGCTCTTTCAATTTTCGTCACCAAATGATGCGCAGCTGTTTCCACCGATTTCCCAATCTGGCATGCATGCTGATTGGTACTCATTGGAAACTGTAGTAAGGCGGTGTCCCTTATATAACGGTCAACCAGTCTTTCCAGAGTTTTGAGGACAAAGGAGTTCAGACTTATTGGTCGAAATGACTTGGCTTCACTATAGTTGTTTTTACCTGGTTTTGGTATGAAAACAACTCTAGCTTTCCGCCACGCTTCTGGGACATAGCCATATGCTAGACATGCCCTATATAAATTTAACAGTGATTCAATGAGGCAATGCACATTGTTCTGGAGCATGCATGGATAGATTCCATCAGGACCAGGCGACTTAAATGGGTTGAAGGAGTCTATGGCCCATCTCAGAGATCTTCTGTTCACCACATTCTCAGCCAAGATTCAACTATCTTTGTTTGGAGTTACAGTTAGTTGTTATTTCATCTCAGCAGTGGTGCTGCTACCCGGAAAATGTGTACAAAGCAGATGTTGTGCTGTTTCTTCCACAGATTCCGTATACCTGCCATTTGGCATAAGCAGTAAGCCCGGTTGGTATTTGGGTTCTTTTGAGAGTGCTTTGTGAAGTCTAGCTGCCACAGGATAACTTTCTATGGATTCACAAAATTTCTTCCATGCACTCTCTCTAGCACTCCTAATGCTGTATTTATATTCCCTCCGACTATCACGATAAGTGATCCAGTCATCGGTATTATTTGTTTGCTTAGCTTTCTTTAAGAGTTTCCTGACTGTAGATCTCAGCTTTTTTAGTTTTCTATTCCACCAAGGTGAATTTTCTTCATGATGAAACACCCTATGTGGACAAGATTCTTCAAAAGCCTTGACCATACACTCTTGAATCCGATTCGCAACATTTTCAATGTCTTGTGTACACTTGATTGACGGATCAAAGTTAAGTAACAATTGGTCAAGAAGTAGTTTGTACATATCCCAATCAGTAGATTTGGGATTTCTAAAACTGTCTTTTACCACCATATCGACTTTAAAGTCAAAATTTATGCAATTATGGTCTGACGTGAGAATATCTTGCGATACTCTCCAATTTCCAACCCGTTTAACCAAAACTAGGCTAGTGAGGGTAATGTCAATTACTTCCTCTCTAATTGCATTTGAAAAAGTGGGAGTTCCCGTTCCCCTTAACGAGTTATCGTGAGATATCACATACCAACGCAATAGCAGTGAGATAGCACAAGACAAGGTTATAGCTTAGGAGTGCTGTCGCAACTGTAACAAGTCATCTTAGCTTTGTTTTTTTTCTAAATATCATGCTAAAATAATGATAAAATAATGAGCGGATGATTGAGGTCAGGATTACCACAAATTATCGTGACGCCCTCTGGATACAAGCGTTTTGAGTTGATTCCGACTAGTATTAGCTTGTGGATTCGGTAAATTTTATCCTCAGCTAACTACAAATGCGAAAACGCATGCGATATGTTTAAATCGGGGACGAAATTAAAGGTGCAAAGACTCTGGCGACCCAAAAAAAAACTATTGAGTACAAAGCCCATCACAAACACTACATCCACTATGATTTCTTTGAATTTTTAATAAATAATAATTTCACTTGCCCCATGATTCGTCCTGATCCCACTCTTCAAACAGAGGTAAATCCAACCCCTTAAATGAAAAATTAAACCGAAATCTGTTAAATATTGTCATCTTAATACAGATAGAAGATTCTTTGTTACATCAAAACACACATCTGTTATTGAAAAGTGTTACAAATAAAATCGATCTACCAAAATGAAACAAGTAAATGAATGCTATGTCGAACCATCAATACAATTGCTGCTTCAAAATAAACCGGTTCATTACAGATATTTTTGTTGATCGCTTACATTCTCCATGGGTGTGGTTAGTTTTATTGAATTAATTAGTTGGATTTGGATTTGATTTTTCACAGGAAGGAGTCAAAATAAAAAATAGGTCTTTGAATGAATTGAGATTTGCTGATGATACTGTCCTAATATCAAATCAAAAAGAGAAATTAATATAGATGATGGAGAAGCTAATGGAAGAATCAAGAAAAGCGGGTCTGACGATAGGGTTCCGTTTTTATACGGAACACTATTGGTGAGAGTAAAACGTGTTTTTCACATTATATCGATTATCTCGTAAACTATAAATGCTATGGACTTGAAATTTGAGGTGCATATAAAACTAATCTGTCCACATAAAATGACGGATACAAATAAAACTAAAGTGGTTTTCGTTTGGTTTACAGGGCTGCGATGTGAGACCTTTGAGAAAATACATTTTTTTATAGATTCAAGTAGGGTATCATATGAAAGAGCTTCATTTCAGTATTCCATAAAAATTTATTTTGGAATTTTACACCTCACCATTTTTTGTATAATTTTGAATAATGACGTTTTTTTCGCGTTTTCTTACCTCGATTAGCTCCGAACCTATCTGATCGAAAATTTTCAAATGTACTTGGAATGATAGAAAAATTAGTACGTTTTTAATAAACAATATAAAAATGTGTCATATTTCCATACTTAGATTTATTAAAGGGTGGAAATGAGAAGGGGAAAGAACACTATTTAAAATGTGGTCAAGTGGGGTGTCATTTGAAAGAGCACTTAATTTAAAAAACAAAGCATTTTTTTTAGAATTTTGCGATTCCCAGTTTTTGAGTTATAGTAAAAAAAGTGCGAATTTAGACCGTTCCCCCCCATACGTTTCGACACTGATTGACAGAAAAATTTGTAAAAATTCACGGAGTTAGGAAATTTGCTAAATTTTATACAAAAACTGTAGCGAAGTCTCCAATAATTATATTTCTTTGTGTTTAGAGGACCGGGGTAGAGGGGGTAAAAAAAAACTTTTTTTACCCAAGCGAGTGGGGTGTCATTTGATAGAGCACCTAATTTAGAATTCGTTGCAAATTTTTTTAGAACTTTGCGGTGGCCAGTTTTTGAGTTATTGTCGAAAAAGTGCAAAGTCCAGACCGTTCCCCCCCATCCGTTTCGACACTGATTGACAGAAAAATTTGTAAAAATTCACAGAGTTAGGAAATTTGCTAAATTTTGTACGAAAACTATAGCGAAGTCTCCAATAATTATATATCTGTGTGCTTAGAGGACCGGGGTAGAGGGGACCATGGTAATTCGTTGCAGTTTTTTTTAGAATTTTGTGGTGCCCAGCTTTTGAGTTATTGTGAAAAAAGTGCAAAATTCAGACCGTTCCCCCCATACGTTTCGACACTGATTGACAGAAAAATTTGTAAAAATTCACAGAGTTAGGAAATTTGCTAAATTTTGTATGAAAACTATACCGAGTCTCCAATAATTATATTTCTGTGTGTTGAGAGGACCGGGGTAGAGGTGGTAAAAAAAAACTTTTTTTGACCCAAGCGAGTGGGGTGTCATTTGATAGAGAACCTAATTTAAAACTCGTAGCAATTTTTTTTAGAACTTTGCGGTGGCTAGTTTTTGAGTTATTGTCAAAAAAGTGCGAATTTAGACCGTTCCCCCCCATACGTTTCGACACTGATTGACAGAAATATTTGTAAAAATTCACAGAGTTGGGAAATTTGCTAAATTTTGTACGAAAACTATAGTGAAGTCTCCAATAATTATATTTCTGTATGTTTAGAGGACCGGGGTAAAGGGGGTAAAAAAAAGATCCAAGCGAGTGGGGTGTCATTTGAAAGAACATCAAATTTAGAACTCGTTGCAATTTTTTTTAGAATTTTTCGGTGCCCAGTTTTTGAGTTATTGTGAAAAAAGTGCAAAATTCACACCGTTCCCCCCATACGTTTCGACACTGGTTGACAGAAAAATTTGTGAAAATTCACAGAGTTAGATAATTTGGTAAATTTTGTACAAAAACTATAGCGAAGTCTCCAATAATTATATTTCTGTGTGCTTAGAGGACCGGGGTAGAAGGGATAAAAAAAACTTTTTTTTACCCAAGCGAGTGGGGTGTCATTTGAAAGAACATCTAATATAGAATTCGTTGCAATTTTTTTTAGAATTTTGCGGTGCCCAGTTTTTGAGTTACTGTCGAAAAAGTGCAAAATTCAGACCGTCCCCCCCCTCCCGCCATACGTTTCGAAATGACAGAAAAATTTGAAAAATTTCACAGAGTTAGGAAATTTGGTAAGTTGTGTATGAAAACTACAGCACAGTTTTTGAGTTATGGATAAGAAAGGGCAAAATTCAGATCGTGCCGCCGCCTACCTTTCGACGATGACTGACTAAAAAATTTGAAAATATTCTTAGAGACAGGAATATTGGTAAATTTTGAATGAAAATCATATCAAAGACTCAAACAATTATATTTCTGTGTGTTTATGGGATGGGTGTGGGGAGAGAAAAAAAACCATTTTTGACCCAAATGAGTGGGGTTCATATGAAAGAACACTTAATTTAAGGAATGTTACAATTTTTTTTAGAATTTTGCAATGCAGAGTTTTTGTGTTATTGAAAAAAAAATATTTTTAGTATGTAGCCTTTCCACCCCCCTAAATTTTAACACTCGATTGACCGAAAAAATAATCAAATTTAATCCATTTACAAGCTAGTGTAGTTGAATCTTTTTTAAGTTACCAAAAACATCTATGGATAATATTTAACCTGAATTAACATTTTTTTTGCCATTTTTGATCAATGTAGATTTGATTGTAATTTACTATTGACATTTACAATTTAACATTTATTTTGTTATGTGTCTATGGTCTGAAAATATAAGGACATTACAACACAGCTTTTTGATATTGTGTTCTTTTACATTCACGGAACCCTTGATGAGCGAATTTTATTCGCACTTGTCTGACTTTTTTAATTTATCGAAATTTAATTTTTTTTTCTGAAGATCTTAGCGAAGACACGTTTGCTTTAGTGCAAATCAATGTTAATAATATCTACTAAATACTAACACACAAAAAGTGTGTAGTTTGATTTACTTTATTAAAAAAAATTTTAAATGTATTACTAATTTAAAAAAAAAACCCTACTTTGGCATATAATTCCAATACTTATGAGTTTCAAGGTCATTCAATATTACCACCCTTCGACCCTTAATAAATATTATCTTGGGTTATTTTGTCCCATCTAGCATCGTCCTCGAGATAAAAGCCTGGCATTTTTTAAAAAACTCACCCTGTAAATATATATGGGGCATTTCACGCCAACTAAGTGTGAAAAAAAAATGTTTGTGTCTCCAACTTTGGGAATAGGTAGTACTTTATGGAAAAACAAGTATCAAATTTTTTCAGATTTTTGACTCACACCATGGCCGTCAGGGGCGCCTACAAAATTCGAGTTTTTGCCTCGATCACAAACTTGTGAATTTTCTAGGAAAATGGGTGCGACTGAAAAAAAACGGAAAAACATGATTTTGTTAGAATTTTGACCATAGATTACGATAAAAATATTTTCAAAATTTTTTAGGGTAGTTTTCACCCTTGTTAAAATTTTAAAACCGAGATTTCGAGAAATAGTCGCGATTTTTTTTCAATTTTTTTTTAATTTTTTCTTTTAATTATTTCCTTGCGATTCATTTTTGTTTTGTGATGGGCATCGACTAGGAACTGCCCCAAAAAATACCCACTATACTACCTATTCCCAAAGTTTGAGACACAAAATTTTTTTTTTCACACTTAGTTGGCGTGAAATGACCCATATATGTGAAACTTCCATAATTCGAACCACTATATGTCATCAGTTTTTGTTCGATTTAGGGAAATTTCGAATTATAGAAACGATTCATAAAGAAATTCAAAATTTGAGTTCAAAATATAAATACGATTTATAGAGAAATTCCAATAATTGGAATTCGATTTAAGGAAGTTTGACCGTATTTTTTTTTTGGGCGACAATTCTTTTTTTCTGGTGCCTCACCGAAATTTTGTTGGAAATACCCAAGAAAACGTCCTCCTAAAATATGAGCCCTCAAAATTAATGTTTAGCACTCGGCCTTTGCGTTTGAATATTTTCCATACAAAATACATGTAAACTTTAGTGTTTTTTAAAAAAAAAATTACAGCTCAGCGGCATTTTATACTATTTCAAAATGGAAAAAAGCAACTAACTCAGGATTAAATTATCTACAAAAATGCTTATGGAGATGTGAATGTAACTTACACCGGTGACACAGTACAGATCACTAAAGTCAGTTTTATATGAATTTCTTGTTCTTTTGTTTTTATTTCATAAATGGCTAAAGCTACAGGAAAAATGTCAATAACAAAGTTGTAGTTAATTAAGTTTCCTACAAAAAACTTAAAAAAACGAATCTCTATGATTGATATTTATCGAGATAATAAACATTTATTATTTTAGAAATTGCGGTCTTGATAAATTGATGACGAAAATCTGTTAAAACATCCATTTTAATTAAAGCTTATTATCTCGAGAAATATCAATCATAGAGATTCAGTTATTATGAGTTTTTTGTAGAAAACTTAATTAACTACAACTTTGTTATTGACATTTTTCCTGTAGCTTTAGCTATTTATGAAATAAAAACAAAAGAACAAGAAATTCATATAAAACTGACTTTAGTGATCTGTACTGTGTCACCGGTGTAAGTTACAGTCACATCTCCATAAGCATTTTTGTAGATAATTTAATCCTGAGTTAGTTGCTTTTTTCCATTTTGAAATAGTATAAAATGCCGCTGAGCTGTAATTTTTTTTTTAAAAAACACTAAAGTTTACATGTATTTTGTATGGAAAATATTCAAACGCAAAGGCCAAGTGCTAAACATTAATTTTAAGGGCTCATATTTTAGGAGGACGTTTTCTTGGG
>OY856187.1:286287213-286604713 GCA_963693315.1 Diogma glabrata | reverse complement strand
ATTGGAGCCACTGGAGCCTATTGATCATCTACCTAAACTATATGGAGCATCAATGCAACGACGAAAAATATTACTTTCTCATAGCTTTAATATAAATTAACTGCAACATTCTTCAGCATCACAGTTCTAGATTGTATTCTTATTATAAAATCAACAAAAAGCCCAACAATTTTTTACTTGCTTTCAAAATTTCTTTTAAATTCTTGATATCTGCTAAAATTAGCATATTCAACCTGCAAAAAAAGTAGTTGCAAACCTAACACTAATTGGAACTCTCAAAACTAATCATTTACAAGCATATATATTGTTCGAATATAATAAGTTCGAATATAATAAGTGATTTGCTGCCGCATACCAGGCATAAAGCATTAGACACTAAGATAAGGACACTTAAAAGGCTTTCTAAACACTTTGTTATATAAACCTGCTGCCCTCCCTTATTTTTCGATTAGATATTTACAAACAGAACTCAATTGAATTTTGGCATCAATTGAATCAAATTCTAGTCTGCTTACGTGTCACGTTATGATTATGCTGTATAACAATATTTCACTGCTTAGTGAGAATCCTAACGTTAAAGTATCTGAATTTTGATTCTCATAACGTGAGTTTTATTTCCTGCTAGTTCTGAGTGTTTCTCACTGGAACTTCAACAAGCACCTACATTAAACCTACTCAATTAAACTATGTTTCCAAGTGAAACTCTACTAGAGAAGTAATTGAATTCCGAAAAATAATGCAGTTTGAAATACTTTTGTAGATCCAGTACGCTTCTTTATAGAGTATGAAGATAAAAAACATTCCATTACAATCTACAACTTTGACTTAAAATTAAATAAACTAGTTGCCACAGTCATAACTCCCAAAATAGTTAAATAGAAAATAACATGTTCAATTTTCCGATTCAATGTGCCAAGTGTTTTTGATATCGTAGATTTCTTTTAAACGACCTTTAACTTCGTCTGCTTTGCGTGGACAGGAATGACGTAGTTTTCATAACCAAACCGTAAATTAAGCGGTTAAATTAACATAATAAAATTTAGTGATACGAAAGGAAAATTCTTAGGAAGCTTCATAAAAAAAGCCTCTATTTAACCTAATATTTTTAAAACTAATATTTTTCAGCAATATTTGATAAATATTACACTTAATACAGTCCTATTAGTCCAGAAAACTTCTAGACTAAGCAAAAGTGCTTCTTTTCAATGATCCCAGCTGTTAAGAAAAACAACACTTACTCAAACAGTATCTGATATTTTCCAACCCAACTGTTTCTATTATTCCAAAAGGGTTGTAAAAAAACCTCTTAATTTAGCATAAATGCTTCTTTTCAAAAATTACATTTTGTCATTTTGCAATATTTGTATACATTTAGGGTAGGTAAATGATATTTTTTAATAATTTGCAACTTTTATGGGAAAATTAAATTTAATTTAAAACAACGTAATATTTTCCATTTGTTTCTATTAGTTGCAAGTATTTCAATGTTCAAAACAATGTTCAAATTTTTGAAAATAAGTCGAAAACTGTGCGTTCGTTCGAAATCTACCAAAAAAATTGTTTTGAGCTAGAAAAAAATAACCTTTCATATGACACCCCACTTGTCAAGGTCAAAAATAATTTGTTTTCAAAATTTCTACCCCCCTCCGTATAACATTTTAAATGATGAGCCGACCCGACCACTGTAGTTTGTTTAAATCTTTACAATATTTTTTTTGAATTTTTTCTTTTGTAATGTTCGAAGTTGAGCGGGGAAGGGGGGCCCAGAACAACAAACTGACGTTTTTGGTAATAACTAAGCAGTCGATAATTTATTATAATTTACTGAATTTTTTTTAAATATTTCAATCTTTTTCGATTTTTTTAGATCAAACTCGATTCCTTAAGAAAAACTTTTGCTTTACTATCTCTATAAAATACTTTGTTTATAAAATCTAGATAAACACAAATATTTGTAATGTTTTTATTTTCTGTAGGCGTGGACAAATACATTTTATAACTGTAGAACATTTCAAGTTGATAGAACTTATAGTTTGTGAGAAAATTGATTATGTAGAAATTCGACTTACTTACGGAACCCTGAAAATGAAACTGGGTGCATATTTAAATTAATAAATTGCGTTTTATTTAAATTATTAGATTTTAGTTATAAATAATAAAATTACATCAATATAATAAATTACTACTATCAATATAATAAATTATATTGATAGTAGACACCTCAAAAAAGAGCATGTAATCTCCCTTTGAGAATATATGCTGATTTCACATTATCCTTGTTTAACACCTAATTTTATTTTTTTGATGCATCACACAATGGATGGCCTAGATATGTTAGATCCCGCAAATTCAATGACAACGTTAACACCCATGTCAGATACACCTATAACCTCAAGCACACCTCGGCATAAAATCATGAAATTATTTTCCCTTGTATATAATCTACTATTATTATGCATTATCACATGTAAACAAATGATATCAAATGATCGGTGTTAGCCAAGTTTTAATATCGTTTAGTATTGACATAGTTTGCATTAAAAATCAAGTAAACAAATGATTTCAAATGATCGGTGTTAGCCAAGTTTTAATATAAAAAAAGAGCATGTAATCTCCCTTAGTATTGACATAGTTTGCAAATCAATCGTTAGGAAGAAACTTAGATTGAGAATATATGCTGGTTTCACCTTATCCTTGTTTAACACTTAATTTTATTTTTTTTCATAAGATGCATCACACAATGGATGGCCTAGATATGTTAGATCCCGCAAATTCAATGACAACGTTAACACCCATGTCAGATACACCTATAACCTCATCACATCATCAATTACATGGTTCATATCATGGTATGAATCATATGATGGGTCATCATCATGGTGGCCCATTAGGCGGACACACACCATCACATCACGGTCATCCGGGTGCACATCATCCTGCAATGGCAGCAGCTGTTGCAGCAGCCGGTTTACATCCCGACACAGATACCGATCCTAGAGAATTAGAAGCCTTTGCAGAACGTTTCAAGCAGAGACGCATTAAACTGGGTAAGTTAAAAAGTGAGTTGATGCCAAAAAATGGGAAGTTTTATTTTATTTATTATTCTAAATTCAAATACTTTATTTTCATTTGAAATTCATTAAAGTACATTTAAATGCTTAACATAAAATATCATGCTAAATGAATAATAAATTAGTTATTGTTTAAATATTTTTACTAATTACTACTTTTTCTTTCTCCAAAAATATCAAAACTTGAAAATTAAAAATTCACAGGTGTTACACAAGCAGATGTAGGTAAAGCATTGGCGAATTTAAAATTACCTGGTGTTGGTGCACTATCTCAAAGTACAATATGTAGATTCGAGAGCTTGACATTATCACACAATAATATGATAGCCTTAAAACCTATATTACAAGCATGGCTTGAAGAGGCTGAAGCACAAGCAAAAAATAAACGGAGAGATCCTGATGCACCAAGCGTACTGCCCGCTGGTGAAAAGAAAAGGTAGGACGATGTTTTGATTGCTAAGCTTAAACATTTTAATTTTAATAAATTTAAAGGTATTTTGTTTGGTTGAAGACTAAAAATAAACCCGCGAGAAAGCTTTCTTTACTCTATTTGGTCTTATAAATATTGGCTAATGTACAAGTCAAACATTTTTCTTTATTGATTACATAAAAACTTTCTGGATCTCTCATATCATTATCATTTTAATTTAAAAGGTTCTAAACTGTAACAAGATATTTAAATAATATTAAAATAATAAATCCCTTATTCTTGTTAGATTGAGTTTTATTTCACTAAATACGTATTTCGAAGATGATTTCATCGACAGTAATATCTAAAAAACACAGTTTACTACTACTCAGATACTACTGTCGATGACAGCATAGCTCTCGAAATACGTATTTAGTGAAATAAAACACAATTTAACAAGAATAAGGCGTTTATTATTTTAATATTATCATTCAACTGTTTACTAAACGCAGTATTTTCTAAAAATTTTACCGTGCGATACATTTTTCCTAAAATTAAGAAAGACACTAAAATTTAATCAATTGAGTAAAATTGTTATATGGTATGGTATGTTTTAAGATACATTTACATGCAACGTCTTCTTGCAAGGTTTTAAATGTAAAATTATTGCAATTATGTTACCACAATGCATTATAATTATTTCAAAATTTTGAGACAAACTTGGAAGTCATTAATGATGCATTAATGTGTCGCTGAGAACTCACCAGAAAACAAATTTTAAATTTAAAAAACAGTTTTAAATTAAGCCTTAACCAAAGCTTGATTTTTAGGATTGTTTATTAGCAGTATTAACTGCTTCCATCAAACAAGAAACATAGGCTTAAATTAATTTTAGAAATTCTTTACGGCTTTCTGGAACTTACCAACCAAACAAAAATGAATAAATTTATTAAAATATAAACACAGTAAATTATAAAGTTCTAATCGTAGTTTAGAATATAAGGAAATTATCATGTTTAATCTATATCGAGTCTTTTTTCAAGAAAAAGGACTTCCATCGCAGCACCTGAAAAACGCTCTCTTGAAGCTTATTTTGCCGTCCAACCTCGTCCATCTGGTGAAAAAATTGCTGCAATTGCTGAAAAATTAGATTTAAAAAAAAATGTTGTACGTGTATGGTTTTGTAATCAACGTCAAAAACAAAAACGTATGAAATTCGCAGCAACGCAACACTGACAATCCCAAAATTGTGGCGGTGGTACAAATAATAGTAATAATAATAATAATATTATTAACAATAATAATATAAATAGTAATAATAATAATAATAATTTAAATATTAGTACTAGTATTAATAATTTTAATAATAATAATAATAATACAACATCAACACAATACGGATTACTTAGTAGTGTAACAAATAGTTTAATCGGTTCGGGAATTAATTGCGGCAGTGGTTTTAATTTTCAATAATTGAAATAGTAAATTAATTGAACTGTTAAATGACATCTAAATAAACAATAATAATGAAAAGGTGCAGTGATCTTAAATAAATAATATATGTGAAAATGTAAAATAAAATAAAAATGAAAAAATCTAAAGTTTAAGAGGAGAATAATTTGTACTTTTACTGGCCATAACAATCAACAAATAATAATGTGCAAGCAAAATTATAAAAAAATCATTATTTCTAGTCATTTGTGCAATATACGTTTAATTTAAAATATTTTTAATATTATGGAAGATAATCAATTATTGACAATTTGGAAAAGTAATTATTTAGGTTTAACGTTTTAAATTTGTATTTAACTAAAATATTAAAACAAATATGCTAGTCATTCGAAATTGAAAGTTTGAGCTGTGAGAAAATCATAATTAATAATCATAATTAATAAAATAATAAAATCGAAAAAATTTATTGTCTATTTCCCCTTCAATAGTTAATGTAAAAACAACAGTTGATCAAAACGAATGATCATTTATGCATTGATCAAGCTATTTCGGAATTATAATTAAAATTCAAACTGTTTCTACGTATTTGTTTAAGCAAATAATGTTTTTATATAGTGAAAAAATGAAATCAATAACCACTATAAATTGCAATCTGTCAAAAATTGACCTGCATGGCTAACATTTAATCAAAAAAACGAATACAATGTGGTCAATTGCAGTCAATTTTAGCCCAAACGAATCTCGTTATTTACGATTTTATTTTTGTTATATTCATCAATAAAACTAATGTAAAGCTTAAGTTATGCAAACTAATGTAAAGGTAAAAACAAGCCTAACAAATAATTACTTTTTCGGTCATAATAGTATTAACATTTTAATTTATAAAAAAAATAACAAATATACTTTAAAGTATTGTTTATTTTAAATCCTCAGACCAAAAATACTCAAATAAATTAAATTAAAAAGAATTATAAATAAACTAAAATAATTAAAAACAAAATATAAAAAATCAATAGTATAGTATAGAAGATATAACCAAAAAATATGGCTGTGGGTCTTGAAGAAATTTTTAAATAAATTCAATATTATAAATAATGTTTAAGTATTTAAAAAAATAAGAAAAAGTGAATAACGTTAATTTCTGTTTTTGTTATAAATTCATTTAATTAATTACTTTTATTCTTCATTGTGTGCATAAATAATTAAACAAAACAATTGATCCTTTTCTTTTTAAATCTTCGATCTGTGCTCGAAAAAAAGTTATATATCTTAAATTTTGTTGCTGTTTTTTAAATTTCAAACAAATACAATTAAAAAAACAAAATAACAGAGGCAAAACAGAAGCAACTGCATATATTTTTTGCTAGTTATGAACTCAACATCATTTGATTAAATTATATCAAACAATATGTTTAGTGTCAATCCTCGTAAAACTAATAAATGGGAAAGTGGAATAACAATTGCTTTGATTGCCTTTAAGTTTAATTTAATATCTAATAAATAATGAAACGAAAATAATTCCAGTAGTTTATTTGCATACTCGGCCAGAACTATACCATGAAGTAATTATGGAACAAAATTAATCAAAACAAATATTGTAACAGGATAAATTAAAAACTATGATAACTTGATCTTATGTTATCATTAACGTCAGTCTAACGCAAGCTATGACTACCGATAAAACATTACTATAAACGTATACAAACTAAAATTTTCAGGCACCATTTAATAATATATATAAAACATTTAAAGTCAACTGAATGTAGGATGATTTAACATAAAATTAAATATAAAATTAATAAATTTTTAAAATTTTTTTTAAATAAAACGTGTTTGTGAATAGAAATTATATAATAATATATTAAATATCTAGAGCTGTAAATGGCATTTTACATGCGAGGGAAAATATAGCGCACGAGACGCGTAGCGGCGATTGCAGCACCTTTACGAGCATGGAAAGTGGTTTGCAGTTCGAGTTTTGTTATATACTTTTCTACGACTTTGTTATAATGCGTAAACGTGTATAATTACGTGAAGAAATTAACTACTAATTATAAATTAAATGCAAACAATTTTATAGTAGGCTTTGCATTATTCTGTGTCAAAACCCGAGTCGAACTTTAACTACGATTAAAGTAGTAGACATTCTCAAATGAACCCATTTTAGTTCTTTTCATCCTTAATAGCATGTAAATAAGATATTTTTACTCTCAATATACTTAATAACTCCTACAAAATCTAAAAATATACTATTTAACATCTAATTAGAACCTTAAAAAACTATTTTCAGACTATTGATTTTTAAAATACTAGTTTACACCTAAATAAGCCTGTTTTTCAACAATTTACTAGGTACTTATCATATCCTAAGAACCTGAAAAGTCCTATCAATTCTAGCACAAAATTAACATCTTATTTCAATATTCACTATTTACGATTCCGATCGATTCCGATCATTGTACTTAGTTAAAATGAAAAATATAACAATATCAGTTTTAAATCAGACATCATTGAGAGCAGCAGCCAAATTCTGTAACCGTAAAGCGGTGATGTGATAAGTTTTTCATCACTTCACCGGAAAAATATCTAAGTGAGTGAAGTTTTAAAACTATAAAGTTAGCACTGACTTTTTGTTTAGCAATAAAATGAAATCTTTTCTTGATAAAAAATTAATGATAAAATCGAAATGAAGAAATTTTTAACACTTCACCACTTCACAGTTACAGAATTTGGCTGCAGGTATGAATGAGGGAACATCTAATATTACAACATTTTATGACTAATAAGTATCAAAAAACTTATTAGAACAAAAATATTCTATATATAAAGTAGAATTAGTAGGACCTAATTTTTTATAAATTTCATGGGCATTGGCCCATGGAAGGTAAACAGTACTTGGCAATTGTTATTGGTCCATTTTTTTTTTTTTTTTATTCAAAGCTAGGCATGTTTAGTGTTAATTATAATAAATTATAAATTAACGTCTCTGAATATCGGAAGATACCATGCCAACTAGGGATAAGAATGGAATGCAAATTAAGATTCTCTGAGAAATTTATGAACGTTAACTTTAAAGCCTTGAGGATTAAATTCATCAGGGAAAACCCAGGAAGGTAAGGCATTCCAAAGATGAGAGACTCTGTTGAAAAAGTCACGTTGGAAGGCTACAGTTCTACACCTAATTATTTGAACGGTAAAGGGATGCGCTGCTACGTTTGCTCTGGTGTGACGCGAAAGGTTTGATGATTTAGGTAAAATCGATTTGATCTCTTCAGAAGCTCGTTCATCCATAATATATTTATAAAATATAGTCAAATCAGCAACATTTCTTCTGTGCTGCAAGGAATCAAGACCGTTAGTAAGACTTGGGTTACCAATGAGTTTAATAGCTCTACGCTGTACAGAATCAAGGCAGTTGAGACTACTCAAGTAAGTTTCACCCCATATGTGAGAACAGTATTCCATGCAGGGACGTATAAAAGATTTATAAACTAAAAGAAGTTGTTCGCTATTGAAAAACTTACGACATCGCCCCAAAAATCCTAACTTTTGAACAGCATTCTTAGCCAGATTAAAAATATGAGAATTCCACTTCATATTATTTTCAATCTCAACTCCTAGAAGTCTGACAGACTCATTCTCTAAAAGATTTTTGGGGCCAAACGTTAATGGAAAAGGATTGGGTGTCGTTATCCTAGAAAAATGACAAACCTGTGTTTTGCTTGTATTGAATTCACCACTGTTCGCAATACCCCAATCCATAATTGTTTTAAGATCAATGTTAAGGGAATCTATCAATTTTGACCTACACTCACTAAGCGCTAAGGGTGTATATAGTTTAGGTGCTTCATGAGACGCATGAAGCGTGCTATCATCAGCAAAACTATGTATAGGATGAACCGTTGAGTCCAACAAATCATTAATATAGATAAGAAAAAGAGTTGGTGACAAAGCGGAACCCTGAGGAACTCCTGCATTAGTTGAAAAAGTATTCGATGATACACCGTCAACATTGACCCGAAATTTTCGACCAGATATAAAGCTCTGTGTCCAAGATATAAGCTGCTCGTCTAAGCCATAGGATCTCAATTTGCATATAAGGTTGTTATGCCAAACTTTGTCAAATGCCTTGGAAATATCAAGAGCAACACCGAATGTTTCTCCAAAGTTTTCAAGCGACTTGTTCCAGATATGAGTGACAAAAGACAGCAAATCTCCCGTCGCTCTTCCTTTTCGAAGTTCATATTGTCTCTCATTAATTAATTTGGAAGATTCTAAGAAGCTCATTAAATTAAAATTGACATATTTCTCAAAAATTTTAGCAACTACCGATAAAATTGAAATGGGTCTGTAATTCGTAGGATCAGTCTTACTGCCCTTTTTTGAAACTGGCTGTACACTAGCCATTTTCCAAATTTCAGGAAAAATTCCTTTCTTATATGACAAATAGAAGATTTTTGTGAGGATTGGTGCTAGCTCCCTAGCAAATGTTTTAAGTATAATCGGAGGAATCAAATCAGGGCCTGTTGCCTTGTTAGTATTGATTTTTAAAAGCATTTTTCGAACAATGTTTTTCCGAAAAATTATCCGCCTCATTTTATAAGAAACTTTAGAAATAGGTTTAGGTTGGAAATTAGGTTCTTTTAAAGTAGAATTTAAAGAGAAATAATGCCCAAGCAAATTAGCGTTCTCTTTTGGATCAATGATAGGGACATCTCTATTAACAAGAGGCGGTAGGGAAGATTTACAAAAGTTGCTTTGGACAGCCTTTGCGGCTTTATAGAAATTGCGTGAACAAGTCGGATGTTCTGCGAATTTAGATGCTTTTTTCCTATTAAATAGATGTTTCTCTTCATCTATTAACTTACGACATAAATTTCTCTCTTTACGGTACTGTCTAAGGTTTTCATCGGTTTTGTTCTGATTAAACTTTCAAAAAGCCTTTTTTTTAACTTTTATAGCTTTTTTGCATTTACTAGAAAACCATAGATCAGTTTTCGGAATGATCAATTTATTAGGAATAAATCTGCGCATACCATCAATTACAGTTTCAGAAAAATTTGATGCAGCTATGTCTGGGTCTTGGCCCGTAAGTCAATAGCGTTTCCAAGGAAAATATCTAAAAAAACTTTTTAGTCCTTGCCAATCCGCAGCTTTGTAATCCCAAACATTGCGAGGATTCGCTTTAAATTGTTCCATTACTGGAACCATTCCTCGGCCGATCTATAGTTTATAGCAAATAGCCAGTACACTTTACATTAAATGGACAATCCATTACGACATTAATTACCACCAATTACGAATTAATTACCACATTTATTGGCTATTTTACTGCAACCATTAATTTGCCGATCTATGTCATTTTTTTAAAATTACACTAGAGTATTACCCGTTTTAGCAATATATAGTTTGAAAAATTTCACATATACATAGTTTAGTTATCGCTTCTCGGCTAAAATACTATGATAACATTGAAAAGGTTGGTATATATTTTAATTTTTTTTTCATTTTCTATTTTTTTTAATTACTTTGTAAATAATTTATTAAAATTTACATATGAAAATATTATTTATATTTTTTTTAATGGCCGAGTGCTGGCAGTCATGTTTGCCAGTACTCGGCCATTGTTGCATTACTGAACCAGTTGTAAGGGAAGTTTTGAATTTGTTTCGGTCATTTTTATTTTATTTTAAATTAATTTGTATTTAATTTATTTAAATTTACATATGATATCTTATATTTTTTTTAATGGCACAGTCATGGTTGCCAGCACTTGGCGATTACTAGAATACAGGTCATTATTATTGGTCCGTTACTAGGCCAACTGTACAACCTTGAATAGGCCATTGCTGTTGTTTTTTCTCTGGCCCATGAATGGCAGCCATTTATTGTCCGAAGTTATCATCCAGTAAAATTATGTTAATGGCCCAGTCGTGGTTGCCAGTACTCGCCTATTGCTGCATTACTGGTTGCCAGTAATGGACCACTACTGGACCAGTTGTACAACCTTGTATGGGATTTGATCTAAAGCTTTGTGTTTTATTTGTAGAGAAATTTCTACCAAAAAATTCGAGGACGATAAGACAATTTTATCGAATAGATCAGATTCAATGTACATATGCAAACATATATACATTGAACACCAAAATTTATATTATTAAATTATGTTTTAATTTGATTTGACTCAAATTTTGAAAAAGAAATATAAATTGTATTTGAAGTTATCGCCATTTTTGTTAGACCCTGTTTCATGAGTAGCGCTTTGCAGTGACCACTATTATAACTTCTTACAGGTTCATCTAAAATTATTCAAATAAAAAAATATACATTATTTTAATAGTTAATCTAGTGCTTGAACAAAGCACTTTTTTGGAAATAAGCAAAATGGTAACCTCTTATAATTTGCTGCCGGATTTTCAAGGAAAAATCCAACTGTTAATTATTTATAAAAAGTAGAATTTTTTAAAAGAAAAAAAAATATTCGTTGAAGAACTGGTGTTTTATGTTTTCAAAGAGCATTATAAATTTCATTCAAACCCTTTCAGCGGTTTTTGAATTACAGTGGTCAGCGACTTTAAAAACATAGTTTCGTATTGATATATTGATGTATAGAAATACTAATTATTTAATTACTTTCACCGAGTCATCTATTGTAGTTGTATGTATGTATATTATAAATGGATGTATTACGGTATGTTTTTATTTTAAAATCCATGACAATAGGATTGCAGGACCCAAGGAACCGGTTGTTTGCAGTTGCCGATAGTTCTGCTCTTAAAGGTCAGAGATTCAATAATTGTATAGAACAACTCAAAAACTATTTTTGTATTCACTAAAAATTTTCATATAATATTTTGAAGGCATTTTACTGAAAATAAAATGCTTTTAAGAAAATGCAAAAAAAAATAAATCGAAAATTTTGACTGCCCCTAACTCCTTAAATTTTCCGTTTTACTCGACAATTGATTAGTGTGAATAATCAAACTGTTGAGATAACACGCTGCCGTTAAGGCAAAATGTTGATCTTAGTAAAAATACATAGAAAGAAGAAGTACATTTAATTAAGGAAGTTAATTGAAGTAAGTTGAATTGCTGACAATATCAGTTGTCAACAATTCAACTGCACAATTCTATTGTTTTTAAAAGTTTGAAATACAAATTGAATTATTACTTCCTTTTTTCTTTTCTGAGCCTTTAAAAAGGATTTCAAACGGCATAATCGTGTAAAAGTTTTCTTAGAAGCCTTTCTACTTATGTAGCAATGCAAGTCATATAACTTATAGAGAAGATTTGGGTTGAAAAAATGACTTAAAAATTTTGTAATCTGATTAACATTCACAAACATACTTTTGGTATTATATATACTGCAAGAAATTTGAAAATTCGTCTAAAAATAAAAGTTGTGAATCTTAATACAAACAGATTTTAAGAATGCTCCGTAATGGTACTATTGGTACTATCGGGCCCAAACAAACATAAACGTAATTCACTTATATACTTTTTTACCATTTGTGAATTTAAAAATGGTTCCACCAAATTTATATTTGTTTTACTCAGCGAAACCGTAATGAAACTAAAGCCTTAATCTCCCCTGCCAAAAATTCTTGTAGGAATTTTTGTAAGGATCTTACATGAACAAGATCCTATGTGAAAATGCAAGTCTCTTGCAAGGGTTATATAGGATCTTTCGAGAAACGTGCCAGACCCTTGTAAGAACTAACATTTGATTTTTAAATAGTTCACATGATTCCTGACAGAATCATATCGGACATAAGAATATCCTGCATGATTAATTCAAGAATCTTGCATGATGCCTATAAACAAATGCGAGATTACAAGATTACAATTTAAAAATATATTCCATGTTTATTTTGTTATCAATATTTATAAATTATAAATTTATTTTTCGAAAATTCACACAGGATTTTTAAGTATCCAATATGAAAATACTTAGAAGTAAAACAGCTCGGGCTCAGAGCTGTCAGAACTTTAGTCCCTGGGAAGGGTATATTATATCTGTATATGGGCTATTATTTTGAAAACGTACATTTTTTTATTGATTTTTAAATTTTTGATTTTTAAAAAATCTGACAATATATTTGTTGGTATTGACGAAAGGAAAAAATCAATTTCTTTCTTTTATTTTTGAGTGCTCTGATTCGGAGTTATGCGCAGTTGAATTTTTGAGGCTTTTTCACGTAGTTTTGGTAATGGTGTCAATGTTTTGTGAATAGGTGCCACAAATCTCATCCGACCTAAGTATATTTTTGCAAGTAAAAAGGAAAATAATTGAATAATTAAAATAAGTATGTTTAAAATTAATAACTTTTCTCTTTTCCGCTAGGCGGCGGCGCGTAAAACCTTGGTTTACTTCTAAGCTCATATCTCAAAAAACCCCCCTTTTTTTGTTTTTCACAAATTTTAAAGTAAACATATGCAGCCAGCTATGAAATTGAGAAATAAAAAGTCCGCAATTCAATATGGATTTTTTCTAATGTGGATCTAATAAATTAAACATTTCATATTTTAACACCTGCAATAAATTTGAACCATTTTCTGTGTATTTCTGATTGAGAAACAGGTTTTTATTCAGAATAAGAATTTGAGATCCTAATGATCGAAGATTTTGTTACACTAACATTAGAAAAAAACATTAAAAAATATTTTTTCTATAAACATTATAATTTAATCAATATTATAAATAAATACAGAAATACTAATTTATATAATTCTTTTTGCCTTTAAATTGAAATATTTATGATTATCAGAAAAAGAAAACATTTTGGCAATTATTTTATCGGGTGTAGTGTTATCCGGTAAAAAACAGTGGAATCCTTGAGTTCCATTTATGGTTTTAATGTCCAAAAACCGCCTCGAAAGAAATTGCTCCTGTAGTTCGATATCTCCTGAAGACACATATGAAAACTTCATAACGGGGTTGGTTTTTTCGACCAAATTTCCGCCCATTCAAATAATTCCCTTGCTGTTGATATTTTTCCTCCTCTAAGCGAAGCTCTTCGGGCTTCTCTTTAAAGTGTTCCTCCAATCCCATCGGATGGACCCTTTCTGTTTGCAGTTGCAAAGAAATGCCATTCTGCAGGTATTTTAAAATCATCAATAGGTTTGCAGAGATTTATGAAATTCTTCTTACTTTTATATTGAGCCGCTGAACCATCAGTAAAATATAAAATTTTTTTGATACTTGGATATATTTCTTGCTGTTTTTCAATGAATTCAATACACCTTTCCTGGTATTTATGAACTGCAACTGTGTTATGCATTAAATGATCAGATATAATGACAAAAGATAAGACCTCTAGTTTATCATTACATGATTTGTAGTAAACTACGATTGGGTGGATTGTGGCTTGAACTTTATTGAAATGTGCAGCTTGTATCTCTTCTGCGTTCTCATTGAGTAGTTTTCTGAAAAATCCATAAGAAATACGTATTCGCCGTGACGTAGTTTAAGTTTCGTTTCCATAAGAAACTTTGATTGCTGCCTTGCGATGAAATCATGAATTTTTAATTTGTTTTCCGATGTATGTACTAAATCTTCTACAAATTCTTCCTTTTTTTCCATGCGTTCTAACGAATATCTATCTTGCATTAACCATTTCTCATAATGTATTTCTTCGTAAAATTTAAGAGATTCCAAAATTGTTTCTGTGTAAGCTTCCACGATATTTTTACAATCATTGCATATATTTGTTGCACAATCCACTGCATCATTAGAACAACTCAGTTTCTTAAGCAGATCTTTTTCATTTTTTACTAAATTTAAGAGCGGCTTACACATTAAACGTACATTTTCATGAATCATGCATATAAAGACATTGTGTGTTCCGGTAGGTCCGGCTAAAATACATTCCTTCGGTCGCAACGTAGTGAACTTTGAGAAGCTGATTTTGACATCTGGGTTTTCTTCCAAGAACATCTCGTAGATGTCGGTGTGGGTCCATAGAACCAACCGCTTTGATTTCCTAATTTTTGTTGATCCTTCTGTAATAATAACAACATCTTTAAGGCCAGGCATTGTTCTACTAATTTCTATCTTTTGTGACCAACTGTGCACTTGTTTGCTTTGAGGTCAACTGTAAGGACATACTGTTTCCAACAGATCCAATTCTACCAGTCGTCTTGATGCATTAAATTCATCCTGGATACGTTGATTTCACCAAAATTTACGTGGTAGAGTTGTCAACAAAAACACTTCTTTTGGTTTCCAGCTGGCATCTTTAAATTCTTTTTTAAGGTTCATAAGCCATGATGTATATTCACATTCTTTGTTTGGTGATAACACTTTAACTGAATCTACTTGAAATATTCTTTGACTTATTGCCGATGTGACACTGCAATTTTTTTATAACTTCCTGTTGTAATATGTTTTTGTTTGATAGGAGATTCGGCTAACCTTCCAAGAACATTGTTAATATCCTCTAAAGTGTCATTAAGTAGTTCAGGAACTGGTGGAGATATAGTATCAACCGAAACTGGTGATGGATCTAAAGTGATGCTGGAGGTATTTGAATATTTTCGTTCGTTGGAACATTTTCCACATCCTGATTTATAGAAATAATTTCACTATTGATAGTTTCCGAACATGAAAGCTGCTGTAGATAATATTAGTTGCTTGAATTTTTATTCATTTTAATAAAATAATTAAGTTTACCTTATTTTATAGATATAAGTACGACATGTTTCACATATAAACTGGTCATCACGCAAAGTAAAATTTAGTGTCGCAGCTTTTTGAATAACAGCTGGTGTGACCAGTTTCATATTTTTTTATGTCCGCTTATGTTTTTTGAGACCGTACAAGTTACAGCACAATTTGAAAGGGATTTCTATTATTATCTTTTCTAAACGTTATGTCATCTAAATATTTTTGAATATACTTGCTATAAGGCAATCACATCAATACATATACCCTTTAAATAGATTTGACATAGGTAGAATCAGGTAAAATTAGGTAGGTACAATTTAATATATTTTGATTGGATGCAAGCATAATTTGTTCCAAAAAACGTTTGTGGGCGTCATTAGAAATTTTAAATGTTAAAATTATGAGTCTCTAATGAGATTTTAATTAGTAAAAAGGGGCTGAACAGACAATTTTTAAAATGAATAAATATTTTACAGACCCTTTTAATAATTTAAATTCCTTTATTTTACCACTTAACTTAAACTTTTTTAATAAGTTTTTAACCATTAATGCACAGAAAATGGTTCAAATTTATTGCAGGTGTTAAAATATGAAATGTTTAATTTATTAGATCCACATTTAGTACAGGATTATTAACTTAATAAAAAAACACCTGTGAATTTTTCATATACCAAACTTTAAAAAATCGTAAGAAAAAATCCATATTGAATTGCGGACTTTTTATTTCTCAATTTCATAGCTGCATATGTTTACTTTAAAATTTGTGAAAAACAAAAAAAAGGGTTTTTTTGAGATATGAACTTTGAAGTAAACCAAGGTTTTACGTGCCGCCGCTTAGCGGAAAAGAGAAAAGTTATTAATTTTAAACTTACCTATTTCAATTATTCAATTATTTTCCTTTTTACTTGCAAAAATATACTTAAGTCGGATGAAATTTGTAGCGCCTATTCACAAAACATTGACACCATTACCAGTTTTCTACATGAAAAAGCCTCAAAAATTCAACCGCGCATAATTCCGATTTAGAGTACACAAAAAATATAAGCAGAAATTGATTTTTTCCTTTCTTCAATACCAAACATATTTCAAAATTTCAGATTTTTAAAAAGTAGTTTTTTTTCGATGTACGTTTTCAAAATAATAGCCCATATGTATATAGTTTTTGGAAGATCATTTTTATTTTAAAATTGTTTTTATAGTTCAATTTCATAGATTTCATAAAATTTTAACAATGATTTATACAAAATAAGTTGCATTTACTATTTATATGAATGTGGAAATGCACAAACAAAATTATGATTTTCTACCATAATTTTATAATGTGTAGCTGAAAAATTTTTTTTACGTGTTTCGTGGCGGTATCGAACCCCAATCGTCAGTAACACAAATTCGAAATCTGAAAACCAATCTATTATGATCATTATTCGATCGGGTGATGTTTTATATGAAAATAATTAATTTAATGTATCAAGCCGCTTAAAAGGCAATTTCCGTGTGAAATAGTTGATCTAATTGTAATTGTTGATGACGTTTCAATTCACCATCTAAAAATTTCTATAAAATTGTCAACTGAAAGGCTCAGTTGATAAAGGCGTGTATAACACAAGGAATCGAATTTGTGTTACTGACGACTGGGGTTCAAACTTCAATTTCAATACTGCTACGAAATACGTAAAAATATTTTCTGATTAAAGTTCTTAACAAGTTAACGATTAGAAAAATGCAAAGCTGGTTTTAGAATTGAAAAATTCTTATATTCATCCGTTCGTTAATTGAGTTTAACTACTCACAAGTTTTCACATAAAAAATCACCCGATCGAATAATGATCATAATAGTTGGTTTTCAGATTAGTTGAAAATAACTTATTGTAATGATTCTACTGCATTAAGGATGTGTTTGTAAAATAAGAATATCATTAACTTAACATACTCAATAAAATAGTAATGCCTTGAGAATTCAATCGAAAAACTCTATAAACTTTAATAAAATTTTTTTTAATAGCATCGATAGAAACGAATTGTACTTGCATGATCTTGCAATGTTCTTACAAGAAATATGCTGTTATCACTGAATAGTAGATTCTTGTATGAGCTTAGAATTATGGCAATTCTTCACGAGAATGAAGTTTCACGGAACGAGCGAAGCGAGTGGAATGAATCATCCGAGTGAAGAATTGCTATCATCCTATGCGAATACAAGATGCTATTTTATCCACGACTGCAAAATATTTCGAATAATTTCCAGTTTGCCTGCTAAAGTTTGTATTACCATATTGAAATACATCATAGACAGCATAGAAAAACAAAACAATTGACATAACGGAAAATGTTAAATATTTTATTTTATATTTTATATATGTATTGTTTTCGTTTTAAACTTTTGATATTACTATACTAATAAATGTTAAGATTAGATTTTGTTAGCGGAATATTTAATAAATTATAGAACTGTTGAAGAATGTACCGATCACGTTACATTCTACAACAAGTGAGAGAATGTATAACATGACAATGGAAGACATACACATGGAAAGCATATATTCTATAGCAGTCGTGGATAAATATTTTTTTTGTATGATCTTGTAAACTTTTTGCATGATTATGCAAGTTCAAATATAACATTCCTGCAAGAATTTTCGGGAGGGTCGAAATATTTTACTCATCCTGTTTTGTTTTTCTTTTGCAACTTAAATCAGATGAAAAAAAATTTTAGAGGTCAACTATTGATATGACATAACCTACATAGTGATTTTTTAAGTCAAAACTTTATACCTAAAACTACGTACAGGGCTAGTTATTCCAGGGCAAGCATTTTGTATTTTACTTCTTCTTTACATTCTCGAGCCAATAGCGAAATTTTTACACCCACTTTTTATGGCATTTCTCGACGTTTTAGGTCATAACGATTATAAAAAAGCAAAAAAAAATGTATATATGTCTGCCAGCCGGCCATCTATTTTTATATATTTGCTTAAATGATTTTAAAAATTTAAATTATGAGGAAACGAAAGTTGCCTTTATAGATATCTTTAAAACAAAAAGGTGTGATCTACTTTCCTTAAATTTTTTAGAACATTTAAATTATTTAATTGGAAAATACTAAAATTTCATTAATTTTTTTAGCTACTTTAATTATCTAGATATTTTCACACTTTTTCTTAAATAATCCATGCTTTTTATTTCACAAAACTCACTTTTACTGTACTTCCACTAAGTGCACCAAATTTATGATTAATAATATTGATTTACGTTTCTTTCATTTAACAACGAAAATCGAGGAACAGTTCGTAAAGATAAATATTTAACAAACATGTTTGTTGAAAACTGTCAATTAACAGACATGTTTGTCAAAACAATAAAAAATCAAATAACATGTCCTTAAAATAAATTTAACAGACCATTGTGTGTTGTATTTTACACAAAATTTTTTTTTAGAGAATCAATTATCTCGAAAGCTTTAAGAAAATCGCATTAACTAAATTAAGGAGAACAAAACTCGTTTCTCCTCCCAGATAAAGACACATATAATACTTAGTTTCATTTATTTAAATTAACAGATATACGGATATAAAAAAAGGTTTATTTAATGGCCTAGTGAGGTGTCATATGTGATATAATAGAGAAATAACGCTAGTTCGTGATTCTATTAGTATTTTTCAGAATTTAGGAAAACTTAGTTCTTTGTTGAATTATTAAAAAATATGCGTACATTTCCTTCTATTCGTCCTTGAAACATTTTTTTATAGTGATAGCATAGATCGAATGATAAACTAAACTCTACAATAACCATAAACAAAAACAATGTTTAAATAAAATATAACAATGAAAAAAAATACATATAGTAAAAATACAAATAATAATTTTCAAGTGTAAAAAGCAATACAAAAACAAAATTTTATAAATTTGTTTATAAAAAAAAAACGGAACCAAATAGAAAAACAACAACACATATTTTGTTAAAGATTTTAAAAATTAAATAAATAAAAAAATACTGAAATAAAAAATTCTTAAATATTTAATTTGGATTAGATAAAGCCAGATGCTCTAACCAGAGGCGTAGCTAGGGGGGGGCGGGGGGGGGGCGGTCCGCCCCGGGTGTCACCCGTTTTGGGGTGACACCCGATCGTAAAAAACTTAAACAAACCATCACAATGTTTTCAACGATAAATCACTTCGAAACCGTTTTGGGGTGACACCCGAACGTAAACAACTTAAACAAACCATCACAATGTTTTCAACGATAAATCACTTCGAAACCGTTTTGGGGTGACACCCGAACGTAGACAACTTAAACAAACCATCACAATGTTTTCAATGATAAATCACTTCGAAACCGTTTTGGGGTGACACCCGAACGTAAAAAACATAAACAAACCATCACAATGTTTTCAACGATAAATCACTTCGAAACCGTTTTGGGGTGACACCCGAACGTAAACAACTTAAACAAACCATCACAATGTTTTCAATGATAAATCACTTCGAAACCGTTTTGGGGTGACACCCGAACGTAAAAAACTTAAACAAACCATCACAATGTTTTCAACGATAAATCACTTCGAAACCGTATTGGGGTGACACCCGAACGTAAACAACTTAAACAAACCATCACAATGTTTTCAATGATAAATCACTTCGAAACCGTTTTGGGGTGACACCCGAACGTAAAAAACTTAAACAAACCATCACATGTTTTCAACGATAAATCACTTCGAAACCGTTTTGGGGTGACACTCGAACGTAAAAAACTTAAACAAACCATCACATGTTTTCAACGATAAATCACTTAGAAACCATTTTAACCAGGTTATCCATATAATTTTAATTTATAAATTGTGATAACTTATAAATGTGTCCTATAAATGTGTTATTGGTTCAAAAAGAATCTATTCTACTTTTTAAAATTTTTGAGTTATTACGTGAAATAAAATTTTAACAATATTAATCGAATCAACATGTTGAGCATTGAATCCCATCACCACAATTACTCAATAGCTTTGAATATTCCTATAGATACCATATTGACCGTTTTTTACGATATATTATTTAGTATGCAAGCATGATTATTTAATGACCAGGTCTGAAAACACATATGCTGAATAATGTAAAGGAAAAATGGTTTACGTCGATAATGTGGCACCCTTTGTCGATAGGGTGGCACCCTTGAGTTACAATGTCTCTATTCCAAAATTATTTCTAAAATATCCGCTTAACCTTACTACCTAATATATGTTTTACATTTCAAACAAATTAATTGCAAACACCTAAGGAAACTAATAAACAATCAAATCACCGTGTTTGTAAATGATCTCAAAATAATTTTTTTTCCTTTATCTTGAAACTCAAAGAATAAATTGAAATAGATCGTTTTTCAATGGACACAAAAATAATTACTGTGGAATAAAATGGCAGTTATGCAATTACTGCAGTTTTGCAAATTTTTGTAGGTTGATACATACTCATACTGTTTGTTTTCAGTTTTATATATTTATATATTTGAATTAAATGAAAGTTTATCATTTAAAAGTACATTTTGTTGGGTTTTAAATACCTTGGAAATTTCAAACTCATCAAGTGATTCTTTTAAAGATCCTTGGCTACATAAATGTAAAGCCTTCAATTTTTTTTTTAAAAGTGGTGTAGCTATTGTTATTAACTATGTAAATGGTTTGCAAAAATAAACTTTAAATTTTGTTTATTTTTCTTCTTAGGCAGGTATTCCTTAAATCAGTCTTTAAAACATTTTCCGGTTTTCCCGATGTAAAATTTTTCACAAAAATCACATTCAATTTTGTAAATTATTGAGCATGATTCTAATTGGATATTTAATTTTGGTTTCAATTCTTTATATAAAATATCTTTAAGGATTTCATACTTATATTTTTTTAAATAGTTCCTTATAATATTAGGCTATGATTTGTATATTCCATTTTATCAAATATTATTTAATATAAGTTGTTACAAGGAAATTTAAATAAATTAATTTTCTTGCGGTGTATTTAGTCGTTAACACAGTGTACTTATTATGAACTATGGACCTATTATGTATCCTACAAATATATTTAGAATTAATGCTTTGCTGATACCTATACTATAATTAAAAATATTTTTTTAGATTTCATTTAGCAAATATCCCAAAAAATAAATATGCCACGAGGAGTTCATATTTTTAAAGAAAAAGTTGGTTCCAGCAGAGAAAGACCAAATCTATAAATATGTTACAAAACCCGATGATATCCAAGGTTCATCAAAAGAAACTGATTATCACGTTGATGCAACGAATGTTTCAGAGAATATTGGCTCATCTTCGGAAAGTAACAGCAACAATACAGAATTAATAATGATAACCTATGATGACGAATTAGAAAGGAATAATGAAAATGACAGTGATAATGCCGCTAATGCTTCTACTATCGAAGACAGTATTTGCATGGGTGAATCACTTCAGGACTGAAGAGATGTATCACATTGGAATATACTCGTCTCTGGTAATGTTCGCATTGAAATCATAAAAAAAGAAAGTGAACATTTTAAAATAGAGAAGGGTCGTTTGTTACTGTATCTAGACACGGGTTAGACATAAAAGGTGATGTTCGCCATCTTTCTAAAGAATGGTTTTATAAAATGATGAATAATGGTGAAAAAATTCTACGGCCATGGATTGTTTATTCTCCTGTAAATAATAACTTGCGTCCTGTATTGCTTCTGTTGTCGTGTATTTGCTGTCACCAATAATAATAATACAAAATCAACATTTACTACTGGATATCAGAAGCGGTGGAAACTAAATCCCAAAGTGGCCGAGCATGAAACTTCAAATGAACATCTGGAGAGTTTTGAAAAGTGGAAAACTTTGGAAATGAGGTTAAAAATTCATAAAACGATACGAGACACAGCCTTGCAATTAATATACAATAAAAAACAGAAGTGGAAACATCTTTTATCAAGATTATTGGATAAAACTTTGTTTTTATCTAAACAAAACCCAGCATTTCATGGACATGATGAAGGACAAAGTTCTTCAAATAAAGGCAATTTCTTAGAACTAACCAAACTATTGTCAAAGTATGATGTAGTGTTAAAAGAACACATTTTGAATTTGGAGCATGGTAAATCACCAAAAGTATCATATTTGTCACCAGATATACAAAATGAGTTCATAAATGTTTTAGCGATCCACGTAAAGTTTAAGCTTTTCAACGAAATTAAATCGGTTAAATATTTTGGAATTATGTTTGATAGCACACCACACCTGACATTTCACATATTGATCAAATGTCAGAAGTGATTCGTTATGTGAAAATTGATGGTAGTAAAGTGGAAATCAAGGAAGTATTCCTTGGATTTTTTTCTTTACGTGGAAAAAAGCCGCTGATTTAAGCGATGAAATTCTTACACTGAAAAAAAAATTGAAGTAATGATAACCTCATCTCGAAGATGGCAGTTTATTATTCATGCAAAGAAAAGATATTTACAAACAATTTCACCGTGATTGGGACAACTACTCAGTACTCAGTAACATTTTCCTGATAACAGAATGAGGTGTAATTAAAATATAAAGTGCTATCCAATATAACAGTTGTTGAATAAAGTTAATAACTATTTCCATGAAAACATATTTCTTTGGCCTTATATCATGAATTTTTCATTTTAAAATTTAAGTATTTGAGATTAATCGAACTATATTTTATTTCCACATAAATATTTCATCTGATTGTCTCAACTGCATCGGCTTATCATTGTACGGTTGTTGAATCAATCTCGTATTTCGATTCGCCATATCTGCCCGCACGGTGAGGTTGAGACAACTGCATTTCGATTGGAAATAGGACATGTTTTTATCAGTGTAAAAATCTTGAAAATTATGGTATAGATGTTATGAATTGTCGCTCCCAAAGGTTATGATAATGCAGCTGTTATGAGTAGTATACATGGAGAAGTGCAAGCTATTATTAAAGCAAAAAATAACAAAGCGATTTTTGTGGGCTGCAAAGATCATTCAATTAATTTATACGGCCAACACTCGTCAGTGGAAGCCATTTTTACATGCTTTTCTGCTTCGACTAGCCGCTGGGAAGTACTTGCTAAACACAACAAAGCAACTGTTAAAATACTCTTAACAGCGCATTGGAGTGCTCATTATGCTGCAGTAAAAGTATTGGCCGAAAACTTTGATGGGATTGTGGCTGAAATTGAGAAGTTATGTGATCAACAAGAAAATGTAGACACTAGAGGCGCTGCACAGAACCTTAACAATTCAGCATGTGATTTTTCGTTTCTTTGCTATCTTTTGTTTTGGAATGATATTCTAAGAGAAATAATATCTGTGCTCAGATTGGATTGCAAAGCACGGGCTTGAATATTGATCAATTAGCTACAAAAATAGAGTCAATTCATAACGAAGTCTCATTGTAGAAGAGGCAATAGATCTTGCTGCGAAAAAATCGGAGGACTATGACATTCCAATGGAAAGCCGAATTCGTCATAAAAACGCAAAAAACGAACGGGTGGTGAGTTTGCACCTGATCTTGGACTGACACTGAGAGCTCAACTTAAAAAGGACATGTTGGAATGTCTTGACCGATTCAGTGTTGAGCTCCGAACTAGACTGAAGTCAGTTCAAGATTTAGCTTCATTGTTCGAGGTTGTGCAGACAAACACTTAGCTTTTGGCGAACAGTGAAGAGTTAAAATTATCGGTATCAAAATTTACTGGTTTTTATGATGCGGTATTGGCAACAGAACTCCTCATAGAGATACAAAGAGTGAGGAGGGATTTAAAAGCGGCCAATGTTACAGTTTCTAGCTGGGTGTACCTAGACTTTTTGAAATTCATCGTAGAATGGGATTTTTTAGAATTTCTTCCGAATCTTACGGTCGCACTAAAGTTATTTATGACTATTTGCGTATTAGTGACTTCGTGTGAGAGGAGTTTCAGCAAATTAAAATTAGTTAAAAATTACTTGCGGGCTTATAATAATAATGCTCATTTGTATTAATTAAAAAAAATTATAAATTACGTTTATCGGCTTTTTATTATTATTGACAGTTTTTATTTTTGGGGTGACACCACAATATCCGCCCCGGGTGCCACCCATGCTAGCTACGCCACTGACTCTAACTCTATTTTCTTGAAACCAAACATTAAAGTGGAATAATCACCATGAATCAGTAACACAGAAGAAAAAACTAGACCAAAGCATTAACATAGAACAAATAAAATCTAAATCTAAAACGAAGTAATGCTTTCACTTTCATTTTATAATCTTACTATATCATTGCAGAAAGAACACATTTTCCATTGTGTACAATGAGATGTAATTTCAAACTTAGGAAAGGAACATTTTTCTCAAATATTTTGCTCTGTTTAAGTGTTTTATTTACAAAACACATAGCTCATATAGTCGGTACGTACCATAAAAGGGTGCAACGCATTGATATGGAATGATTGTGAATCAAGAGCTACTAGTTTTGAAATGATATTCAGTTACTCTGCCTCTCAATATATCAATGTGGTGAAATAAAATAAAACATTTAAATAAAAAAGTGTCAATTTAAACCATCCTTGTTAATGGTAATCCCATTTCAAACAAAAAAACTTTAAAATAAATTTTCAATTTACAGTTAAATCCCTTTTTTTATGTTAAGTAACAAAACTAATTTACTTCTCATTACATTATAATTTTTATGAAAACCGAAATAAAATATCTTAAATTATATAAAATAAGGGGAAATTTTGTCTGACAACTCATAATTTTTCCTTGATTTCAAATCCAGTTCTAAAATTTCTTTTTTGTTTGTTTAAAGTGTTAATGCTTGGAAAAAAATACAGATTTTCTTCTTTTATCTCTTAAGGTGCATTAAAATCTCATAAATAATTTATTACGTATATTTTTTTTCTTCTTATCTATTAAAAAGTAACTTGTTTCTTCTTATCTATTTAAATATAATCAAATAAAAGAAATGACGAAAATGAAGTAGATTTAAATTATTAATAACTTATTAAATAAAAATGCGGTTGTATGAGATAGATGGAGAATTGATATGCAAATAATTTTATCAATATATTATTAAAGTTTAAAACTTTCGCAACAACAATGAGCTTATACTGACATCTTGCATAGTTGTTTTCATCGCAAACGTGAACGAGAACTTAACGTTTAACATCGTAACTCTTACAGTTTGTTCTTTCATGTAATATATATTATGTGCACCGAAAAAAAGTTAGATTTTAATTTAGAAAAAAAGAAAAACGCTATTATAATTTAACCAACAAGCTCAAGAGATTTGATTATTTTATCAAATTTATTTCTGATAAATAAATTTAAAAAATTAATTCCTACAAATCGTAGAAAACAAAAAAAAAGATAATTAATTACTCTTATTATTTAATAAAACATATTAGGTTATTTTTATTTATTATTATAAGATTATTAACAAAAACTGTGTACATATTTATATATTAGCTATACATTTATAAATAGATATAAAAAATTTGTAAATTTTTAGCAACTTAAATGAAAAAGAAGAAAAACAAACCATTAAACTAGATAAAGAAACAAAGATTTATATACATACTAAAGTTTATATACTTAATATAATTCCCAATTCCACTGAGCTGAATATTTTTCCAAAATATTTATGCAGTTTAAAATTCAAAATTCCGCAACAGCTTGGACTTTTAACCCAAACAAAAGTTTAAGAAATGATAACAAATATGAATTGTATCAATACATAAAAATATTAAAAGTAATGTAAAATAAATAAACAATGAAAAAATTTATAAATAGTATAATTTTAGCATTTAATATAAATAAATTAAATATCTAATTTCTTTATTTTAAAACAAAAACAGTAAATTAAAAAAATACGAAATTGTAATTTACACGAACATACCCATAAATATTAAACAATGTAGATGAGCCAAAAGATGAAAATAATAAACACAAAAATTTAAATTATTATAAATAAAAAAAGAAACTGAAAAAATTCATAACAAAACCTAAAAAATTTAAATAAAAGAATAAAAAAAATTTTGTTTTGTTTTAATAAATGGCGTTGTCTGGAGTGAAAAGAGACCATGATAGGCAAATACAACATCTACCTTATCCACATGCTGTTGTTAAAAGAATAAATTCTTTTAAATTATTTGATTGAATCAATTCGGCTCTACACAATTTAAGTTAAATCTATTACTTTTTTATATTTTCGAATCTAGCTTTTCGTCTAGCTTTTTCGGAAAAATATACAGTGCGTGCAAGTCATAAACCACACTACTTTTTCTATTTTTTAACTGTTTCCACCAACTTTAAGTCAAATCATAGATGTAACCCTAAAAGAAATGTTTGTAAAATTTAAAGATTTCACCGTTGACTCAACCTACATTTCTGTTTGTTTAAGTCGTACAAATAAATTGTTCGTTGAATTCAACAAACTGATGTCAGTTAAACTGATATTACCAAAAATGTTTAACGGACAGTTTGTAAATTTGACAGACATGTCTGTTGATAATATTGAAAAAAATAACAACCAAACTATTAAAATAACGAACACGTTTGTTAATCTTTGACGTTTTATTTTATTTTATTTGTTGGTTTTAGCAAATTTATAAAATATATAGCAATTTCTTGTTCAGTAACAAATATCATTTTTAGAACCTAACTTTAAATCCGAAAAATAAAAATAGCTAAAAATAGCTTTTTAAATTTTATTTATTTTACAAAATATTTCAATAACTTTAATGTTCACAAATTTATGTTATATTTGTATGTTTTCTAAGATGATTTGAATTAAAAATTTAGATTTTTAAGGAATACAATTTAGCTTTTTTAGACATCTTTAAAGAAAATCTGCTGATATACTTTCATTAAATTCAAAATTGATACACATGTATCTTATGGGAATATCTCCCAAGACATTTATTTTCAGATTCGCAGGACAATAGTGACCTATTGACCCCAAATCTGATACATACGTATCTTAGGTCAATATCTGTCTTTTTCCCCTTCTTTTAACTTTTCTGTTTTTCTTTTTTTCGATATTTTGTTATATTCAGTGATAGTATTTCTCATAGCTTTCCATAGATTCGTATCTCAGGTTTTCATCGATCTAGTTATTTTAGTTTTATTTTTTTAATTCAACATAAAAAAATCAGTCAAGTGTGAATAAAATTCGCTCGTCAAGGGTTTCATTAAAGGAGGAGAATAAACTGACAGAAACAATTAGGGTATCCAAATTACTCGACTTTGCAAGTACCCTGGTAGTCGAGTTTTAATTTTTGAAATACCCGGGTTACCCGGGTACCCGAGAATTTGAAAAAGAAATAAAATATATCTAGAAAAGTTAAGGTATGGTGGGGGTGCAGCCGTGTAGGGTTAATATATTTAAGTTTCTTTTGTTAATTAGCTCCTATTCAAATAAATTGAATTTTGTTCAATCCAAAAAATAGTTTTGAAATGTCTATTTTTTAATAACTAAATTTCAGCCAGTATACATCAACCATCTTCTGCATTCAGCCATCTTGTGCATGATCATTTTTATCATTACGTTCAATGTCCTAAACAATAGATTATGTATTTCCTTACAATATCAGACGCACAGGTACAAGATTTTGCTTGAAAAGAATAAAATTTAGCTTATTTCCCAAATGCTGTTTACTGAACCTGAATTGCGTGAATTTACTTTTGACTGATAATTTTTTTAATAAAATTTGTTGTGTAATAGGACTTACAATATGAGTCACAACAACATATAGAATACTCTTAAGACCTAGGACCCATTAAATTTTAAAAAGTCCTAGGTTCTACGTCCCAATCAATATTAATTTAAACTTGGGGATTATTTGATTGCTTGTTAAAAATCAATATGTTGTAGTCTATCAAATTACCCGAGTGGTTAATCGAGATACCCGGGTAGTCGAGTATGTTGAAAAAGCCAAAAATACCCGGGTACCCGGGTAATCGATAATCGACATTGAATGTCCTAGAAACAATTTAAATAAAATTGTGTTTTAGACTTTTTATAAAACCAGACCATAGGCACCTAAATGATTTTTTCCTCATAAATTCCAAAAGCAAAATCGATTGAAAATTGATTCAAATGATACACAAAATGTTACTTCTCGTTAAATATTTGCAATAACAATTTAGGGTAACTAAAGATATATTCAAATTCACCAACTTGTTAATGGTTTAAATTGGGAGCTAAACCTTAAAATAAAAAAAAAAGGTTTGAATTGGAAAATATACATTATTAATTCAAATAACAATTCAATAATAATTGAAAATAATTCAAAAACTACCCACTGCAAAATTTTAACAAAAATTACAATGTTTCTTAAATTAAGTACTCTTTCATATGAGACCCCACTCGCTGGGATCAAAAATTATTTTTTTCACCCGCCCCCAATCTTACCGCCTCAAAATACAGAAAAATTATCATGTGACACTTCGCTATAGTTTTAATTCAGGGTTTATCAAACTCCCTATCTCTGTGTGTTGTAATAATTTTATTATAATAATCTGTGTGTTGTTTCATTTTTTCTGTCAATCAACGTCGAAACGCAGAGCGACCAACTTTTTGTTGTACTATTTTGACTATACTTCAAAAACTGTGCACGGTAAAATTCTAAAAAAATTACTATGTTTCTTAAATTAAGTGCTCTTTCATTTGATGTCTCACATGACTGGGTTTTAAATTTGGTGTTTTCCCCTTTCTAATTCCCATCCTTTATACGATTATGAGTGTTTTACACTTCCTTATATTTTTCGCTCAAATGCTACCACTTTTTCTATATTTCCAAAGACTTTTGAAGTTTTTTTATTAAATAGGTTCGGAACTCAGTAGGGAAAGAAATCAAGAAAAAAACACTATTATTCAATTTCATTTAAAAACCTGTGCAGTGAAAAATTCTAAAGTAAATTTTCAAAGGATACTGAATTCATCCCCTTTCATACGATATCCTACTTGACTCAGTAAAAAAAAATTTTTCTCAAGGGCCTTACATAACAGCCCCGTAAAACCAACGGTAACAACCTTATTAATTTCCTTTATCCCTGAGCTTCAGGAGACAGGTAAGTTTTATAATCATTTTTAATTTCAGGTCAATAGGATTTATAGTTTATATAAGATAATGGATTTAAATACAAAAACACATCGTACTCTCACCAATAGTGTTCCGTATAAAAAACAGAACCTTAAAAATCAACAAACAGCTTGTAAATGAAATATCCAATATTCATAAAAGATACTATTAACTTTTACCTGTGGGTTTCGCTATCAGATTTTATTAACAAACACTATTGAAAAGACTCTTGATATAATATTTAGACTTTATTCTGTCACAGGTTTATTTAAACTGATTTATTATAATTTTGTACAATTTAATATTTAATTAAACTAACGGTAATCTCGAATACACCGTGTGACATAAACACAATATATGTATATCAACTTTCCTCCTTTTAAATGAGAATTACATTATTACATTTTTAACAAATAGGTACAACATATTAATATAACTTAACCACTAATTAAGTACAATTATACTATAATTTAACAATGAACTATCTTAATAATTTGGGTCCCTAAATTTTCGATAATGGAACCTTTTCGGAATATATTTTTTTCTCTTTCAGACCTTCGCAGAAAAACTACGTCATTATCTTCTTCGTCGGATGTTTCAGTTAGTTTTCTTTTTCTATTTAAATTGTTTTCCTTTGAATTTTTTGTATCCTTTGGATCCGAAATTAGCTTTTCCGAGAATATCTCACCAAAAGGATACTATGTATCAGCCAGTGTTGATTTTCGAATTTGGGTACAATGCACATGGCGTACTACGTTATTTACATTAATTAAATATATATAGTTACTTATGCGTCTTAACACTCTTCCCGGAATCCATTTGAGATATTCTCGGAAACGATTTCTGTACATAATCTTTTCCCCTATGTTATAAAAATCTTCGTTTATTCTAGTTTTTCTTTTTCATAAATATAAGTTGTGTTTTTACTCATGGTAAAATGAAAATAAGGCATTCTCACTAGAGTGACAGCAATGCCATTTTGATTTTGATTGACGTCACTCAGAGTTTTATATAATACGTTTGTTGAATGAATGAATGAGAAAAGCTATTGTTTTTAAATTAAAAATATATTTAGTGCGATTTATAAATTAATTTATTAGTTAATGAAATGATTGAAATTAATTCATTCATTAATTAATGAACTTTAGTATTTGTTTTACTATTAAAACATATACAAATTTAAATGCCGAACTACGTTAAAACCAAAAGTTTTCAACAAATGTGAAAAATCATACTCAAAACATAAGGTTTTTTAATTTCCAGAAAAATAAATCAATTTGTAGTGGATAGAATCATGTGGAAAAAGAAAATGTTCGTATTTATTATAAGATAGTTTGTTCCTTACACTTCACTGAAAATGATTGGACTTTAAAAGACAAACTTTTAAATACTCTAATGAGTAAAAGATCGTTGAATTGATCGTTGAAAGTAGAACCTTATCTTAGAACATACAAGGAAGTGGTTACTTCCAATATTTGCACATATAAAGGAACGGTTTAAAATCAGTTTAAAAACATAAGTCTGCTTATGAATCGATCGATGCGAAAAGAAAGTACTGGCAATTCTCAAATTATTTGATAATGCAAACTCAGTCATTCTCTCACCATTATCATTGTTGGTGTTGTTTCATAACCTCCTCTAGTGCTATGTAGAAAGTATTGACGGTCTTAGCTTCAGTAGGTGCATGCAAGGCAATAAGAGAAATATTGTTTTATGTACCGCGTACCCCTAAGTAGCAAATCCTCTTATTGACCAGGATAAATTTCAACACGGCTTCTTGTATGCGTGCACCAACAAGGAAACCAGTATTAAATTCATTTCGAGAAGAATGACCACTACTGCATAAAGAGTGACTATTCGAGTTTTGTTTTCCGATTATTGGCTGTCTAATTTCTTGCAGAGAAATGATATCCATCCTATGCCTCTCAGTCTCTGTTTCTAGGCTTATTAAATCATCATGAGCGATCAGGCTGCACACGTTTCACGTTCCGATTCGGTAGTTTGGTTCTTTCTCACGTCCAGGTAAAACTTCTGTTGTTTTGTTAGTGTCTGGTATTCTTTTTTTGGTTATCAAATTTAACAAAGCTTTTTTTTCGGAGTGATGGTATTAACCTCAGTCCCAACCCAAATTTTTGTTAATGTTATAAAGTTAAGGTTATAAGAAGTTTTAAGGCGCCAATTCGCGGTGATGTAGCGTAATAGACTAAGCAGTTTTTCTCTGCTTGTCTCCGATACACCAACCTAATTCTGTCTGCATTACCCCTGCAGCATGGCGTGGACGTCGAATTTCCTACCCTGCAAAATGTTCTTTAGAGTTAAAAAACTTAATAAACAAATTGTTAATGAAAAAGATAAGGAAAACCATAACGTAAAAATTATGTTTTCTCTAATTTTCAAATTAAAACATTTTTTGTTTCTTTATATTTACGCCGGATGACGTCACACAAAATTTTCTATTAGCTGTCAAGAATACCTTATATTCGTTATACCATGGTTTTTACTTAAATCAAAGGTAATTTGCTGACTATCACAATTTTTTAGTTTCTGTTGTTCGACATTTGCTTCAGCTACTTTAGGATTGAAAGAATTTATTAACGTGCGAGGAGAATATTTGAATATCATATCACGGTGACTTTGACGTAACAGTTAATGGAGTATTATTGTAAGCCATGAGAAGTTTATTTAATTTTTGTTCAATAGTAATATTTCTAAATTTATTATCAAGTAAATATTTTTTTAAATAGTTTTTGACAGTTTGAACAGCTCGTTCAGCCATCCCGTTTGACTGTGGGTGGTATGGAGGAGACTTTATAACCTTTATTTGATTGATTTCTCCAAAATCAATGAATGTGTGCGAATTAAAAGGCGGCCCATTATCACTACCGTTCTATCACTATCGTTCCAACTATATTTTACACCTTTTCCCAAAAGTTGGTAAAGGTCCTTTAATTCTGATGAAAGATTAGGAATAAACCTTCCATAGTAATTTAGTAGTCCTAGGAATGATTGCAATTCGGTAATGTTGGTAGGGGCGGGAGCGTTGACAATAGCTTCGACTTTTTCGGAATTGGGGCTTATACCAATTTCAGAAATTGTATGGCCTAAAAAATTTACGGACTTTTCGAAAAACTTACATTTAGTAACATTTATTTTGACGTTATATTGATTTAGTCGCATCATTACTAGCTTTAAAATTGTTCGACACTCGCTTTCATCCTTAGCTCCAATTAAAATGTCGTCTTAATAGCACAATGTTTTTTCGACGCCAGCAAGAATGGGATCCATCACCGATTGAAAAATCGAAGGAGCGCTTTTAACACCAAAGGTTAACCTTGTGTATTGAAATAGACCTTTCTGAGTTGAGTTGATGATTAAAAACGGTCGAGAATTTTCAGACACCAAAAGTTGTTGGTACGTTCCAGACAAATCTATTACGCAAAAGTTTTTTGAATTGGCTAGAGTTGCAAACAAATCGTCCACTCTTGGTAAGGGGTAGTGTTCACTTTGAACAAACCTATTTATAGTGACTTTACAATCCATACACAAGCGGATTGTTTTATTTGGCTTAGGCACGATAACCACAGGCGATGCCCATTTACTATCTTTGACTGGTATAAGTACACCTTCTGTACAAAGACGGTCAATTTCTATATCAACAGCACCTCTAATGTGAAATGGCACTGTGTATGCCAATTATGAAAAATAGGTTTTGTATCTTTTTGCATAACAATTTCGGCAAAAAACGTTTTAATCGTACCAGCAGAATCAGGTAAAACATTTACTCATGCTTAATTGTATCCATAAATTCTTCTGACTGAAAACAGTTCCCAACTTTGTAGTCATGGTTCAACTTTAACAGGTTTTCTCTCCATAATGGATATAGTTTGTCGAGCCAAACACGACCCATGAGTGGCATCATAGGCTTTTGAGTCTCAACTAATAGCTCCAATAACTGAGGTACTTTTTCTTCATCACTGATATCAACTTTTACAAATATCCTCCCCAGCACGTTGATTCTATCACCTGTAACTGTAGAAAAAGTTGGACAAACATTCTCTAAACTTAGATTACTAAAATATTTATATCGGGATTTTGGAATTCACTTCGTTTTGGATTTCGATTATTACAGTACTGTTCTGGACTCCTATGCCGTTGACTTCGGACTGGACTTTGTTATCGTTGGCTTTGATCTGGACTTCTGTATTGGCTCCTATTATTAATCGTAGTTGATGCTGATTGACAGGTTCTTGAGGTGTGTCCTATTTCATTACATCTAAAACATAACCAAGATTTAGCAGGACATGTATCAGAATTGTGGTTACGTCCACATCTAAAACAACGCTGATATCCGGTTTGATTACTACAATAACCTGTTATTCAGCTTGAGTATGTCGCACGACTTCTTTTTTGTGGTTTATTTTGTATCATGACTGATTGTTGTGGTAACGGGTTTTCTTTTTCCGCCATTTCCCAAGAATTTGCAATTTCCAATGCTCGATCAAAAGTTAATTCTTTTTCTTTTAACAAGTGTGACCTTAGCTGACTATCACGCAATCCAAAAACAAAGCGATCTCGTAAAGCTTGGCTTAAAAAATCGTAGTGTAATGGGAGTATCTCACATTTCCACGAAAGTAAGATACGAAATTGCATTATTATGGGAGTATCTCACATTGAAAGAAAAAAGTCAGGCAAGTGCGAATATAATTCGCTCGCTGAGGGTTCCGTGTATATAATATGAGAAAAAAACAGTTTTTGTAAGTATAGTTTCAAGTTGGGTTGAATCTTACCCAAAGCTGTTTATGGTGGCTAAAGAAAGCTTCAATAACGCCAGCTTCTAAATTATTTATATTGGAAAATACATTATCAATTGTGGTAGCCTCAACTGTTGTTGGTTCATGAATTTTTCTTTGTAAATTTTTTTGTAGAAAATAGTTTGGGAGCCAGTTTTGAGGATTTTTATTGAAACCAACGGAAAAAACGGAGAAAAAGTGTCGTCAAATTATTTCCAACGAGTGCATTGTTAACACAGTCGAGTGATTTGTCTACTGAACATTGGGGAGATCGGTATAGTATACCAACAGGATTTGTACTTCAGCTAGTTGAACATTCACAATGACTGCCAGCAGAGCTAAACTCAAAGTGATGGTGGCTACTATTTTTCTGCATTGGTGGTACTGTATCAGACTTAACGAAAAGAACAGATCCCCAACCTCGATTAACTTGACTGTAACAATTTTCTAGTTCAACAGTAGTTCAATAGTTCAAAAATTTCAAAAATGTTTGTAATTAGTGATCAACTTCACAGAGAACATTTGCAATGCAACCATATTAAATGATAATCTATCGAATAGCAAACAGGTATCTGGTATGTTATTGCATAATTTTTCAACCTAACGCCTTTCGCCTGAAGTTTAGTTCATCTGACTTGTTAAACTGTGTTGATCTAATCTGATCTTGTTTGTTCATTTCTTTACTTCGTTTCACTCAATATTTACTATAATATACATTTCCTACAACGTAGTAAAATTTATCCTCTTCTACGATTATTTTACGTGAATAGTCCTTCACAAAACACAATTTTAGAATTTTAATCAAATGAATCAAAACCGAAAAAAACGAAAACTACAAAAAAATTGTTTTGGACTAGAAAAAAATTCACCTTTCATATGCCGAGTGGGGGTCAAAAATTATTTTTTGTCAAAATTTCCACTCTCAACCCCCTCAAAATAACATTTGAAATGATGATCCGACCGCTATAGTTTTCATTCAATCTTTACAACATTGCCCATAACCATGAATATTTTCAAATATTTTTCTTTTGTAATGTTCGAAGTTAAGGGGGAGGACAGGAATTTTTTTTCACATTTTTTAATATAACTCAAAAACTGCGCTTTTGAAAATTACATAAAAAATTGTTTTGGACTAGAACAAAATCAACCTTTCATATGATACCCCACTCAACAAGGTCAAAAATAATTTTTTTTCAAAATTTCCACCCTCAACCCCATCAAAATAACATTAGAAATGATGAGCCAACCGCTATAGTTTTCATTCAATCTTTACAACATTTCCCATAACCATGAATTTTTCCAAATTTTTTCTTTTGTAATGTTCGAAGTTAAGGGGGGGGGACAGGAAATTTTTTTCACATTTTTTTACATAACTCAAAAACTGCGCTTTTTAAAATTACATAAAAAATTGTTTTGGACTAGAAAAAAATCAATCTTTCATATGACACCCCAATCGACTTGGTCAAAAATATTTTTTTTTCAAAATTTCCACCCTCAACCCCCTCAAGATAACATTTGAAATGATGAGCTGACCGCTATAGTTTTCATTCAATCTTTACAACATTTTCCATAACCATGAATTTTTTCAAATTTTTTCTTTTGTAAAGTTCGAAGTTAAGAGGGGGGGACAGGAAATTTTTGTCACATTTTTTAACATAACTCAAAAACTTCGCTTTTGAAAATTGCAAAAAAAATTGATTTATACTTGAAAAAAAATCACCTTTCATATGACACCCCACTCAACAAGGTCATAAATAATTTTTCTTCAATATTTCCACTCTCAACCCCCTCAGAATCACATTTGAAATGATGAGCCGACTGTTATAGTTTTGATTCAATCTTTACAACATTGACCATAATTATGAATTTTTTCAAATTTTTTCTTTTGTAATGTTCGAAGTTAAGAGGGGGGGACAGGAAATTTTTGTCACATTTTTTAACATAACTCAAAAACTGCGCTTTTAAAAATTGCAAAAAAAATTGGCTTGGACTAGAAAAAAAATCACCTTTCATATGACACCCCACTCACTGAGGTCAAAAATAATTTTTTTTCAAAATTTCCACTCTCAACCCCCTCGGAATCGCATTTGAAATGATGACCCGACCGCTATAGTTTTGATTCAATCTTTACAACATTGACCATAACCATGAATTTTTTCAAATTTTTTCTTTTGTAATGTTCGAAGTTAAAGGGGGGGGACAGGAAAGACAATACCCGTTTATGGCAATATCAAAAAAACTAAGCAGTCGAAAAATCATTGAAATTTTTTTTTGAAATATTTTGAACTTTCTCAATTTTTCTAGACCAAACTCGATTCCTTACAAAAAACTTTTGTTTTACTATCTCCTTATCTATGTTCATAAAATATAGATTAAAACAAATATTTGAATTTTTTTGTTATCAGTAGGCGTGGAAAAACACGTTTAAAAACTGTAGAAAATTTCAAGTTGATAGCACTTATAGTTTGTGAGTAAATTGATTATGTAGAAATTCGGACGGACACCAAAGTCTCACCAATAGGGTACCGTTTTTACTTTTTTAAAGTACGGAACCCTAAAAAGGAAAGAAGCAATGATGAAAATAATTTTTTCTTGTCCAGATGTTTTAATTTTTTGTTTGGGCTGCAAAACAACAACAATTGCATTGATATTAATTCTTGAGAATGAACTACTTCATTATTCACTCATTGATTAAACTACTATTACAATATTAACACAATAATTGAAATGAAAAGCAAATTTATTTTCTTTTTAGTTTTAAAATAGCATTTTTGAAATAATTAACAACATTAAAATCTCTAAAGTAAGCTATAGCTACAAAAAACATCAAAAATGTAAATTTTAGTTCGTGAAAAATGTTAGTGTTCACTATGTGAAACAAATTGAACTTTTTAACAATAAAAAAACTAATACGGGTTAACTTATAGTCCCCAATGACGAATGGTTAAATCGGGAATTTCTTATCTGTTTACCAATTTAGCCTAACATTTAAAAATTCAAAATCGATAATAAATATAAAATAAAAAAAAAAAACTTAACTTAGATTGTTGATTGGTGGACCCCGGGCAAATATGCGACCTCCATTCACTTCCAGTATAGTTCCAGTACGATTTGTTTCTTTGTTTCTTCTTGTTGTTGACTTTTATAATTGATAATTTTTCCTATTTTCCTCACTGTTCAATATTTCAGCCAATGACAATTTCAAATTATGTATGTCAATTTTATAATAAAGAAAGATGTTCAGGTACAACCACACAACCTTTTGTAGGTTAATTAAACTTTGTTTTTTTGATCATTTTCTTTTTTATTCATAACAATAATCAATTAGCATTCCGTATCACACAGTAAAAATAGAAATTGAAACACCTTATTTACATGTTTAAACTATTAAAAAATTTATCTTGCCATTTCCATCAACATTTAATATTAACTAGCATTTAACAAAATGTGTATCCAAAAATAAGAACTATATAATTTCAACGTTAATTGCAAGTTAAGTTTATCTAATTTTACTTTTTCAAGATGTTAACTTTTGAAAAACCCCGGTTTTGGTTTTTGAATTGAATTTTTGAATGAATGAATGAATTTTTTTTTAAATCAAACTTTTAACATCGAAAACTCATCCAATCAAAAAAATGTGATTTTTTGTTTTACATCTTCTAATGAAAATCAAAATCGTGTAATACCAAGATTAAGCAAAAGTTAGTAACGACATCTGTTCGTTAGAATTGGAAATAAAATTGAGTACGTTCGTTTGTTTTTTATAGTATATTCGAAATTTAACTAGCCGTTAAGTATTAGCAAATGTTAAAATTATTATCAATGTAAAAATGAACGAAAACTAATGAAATACATTTTTATTGAATTAGAAACAGAAGATGAATTGGTTTTATTATTGTTTAGGCGAATATAGCGGACGTTACACCATGAATTCAAGGTAAAAACCAAGGTATTTACTCTTGAAATCACAAAAACGTCGTCACCCCCTCTACACCAGAAACCATCGAACTACTTCCCACAACTAATCTGTATCTGGGATCGAGTTACCCACAGTCACTGGCGTCAAGACCGATGACCGGTTCCAACACTCATGAGGTCCCTAGGAACTTCACTGAGTATTGAGACCGACCATCCATCCGAACGTCAGCACCATGGACACCCCGATACAACCAGTAAGTATGACACTGAAGATGTGAACCACAGCGAGGACCACTAGCCAGAGGAACTACCCTACCTAACGAAAAGACATCATTCCCTGATGTCTTTCGCGTGATGGACTCCAAGATTCTTACCGCTCATATCTGTGCACTCATAGAGTACATTTCCAATCTTAGTCTTAATCATCGCAGGTAAGAACTTTGGAGCCAATTTTGCCGAGAATTTTTTTGTAGCGACACTCAAATGATGTTGCCGTACAAACACACGTTGTTGTGGTTGAAAAGTCCGTAGTTTAGATCGCAGGTTATACTGATGTTGCGATTTCTTGAAAGCTGCTTTTAAATTTGGTTGAATCCGGTTCCTGAGCAGAGTCAAATGATCAGAGCGTTCTAATTCCTCACCAGCATCTTCACCAAGCTGGTGTAGTGATCTCAACAATTGGTAAGTATTTCCATCCGATATTGGATGTTGACCAAATAATAAATAGTACGGTGAGTACTTGGTAGCTGAATGTACTGCTGCCCGCAGTGCATATGCGATTTCACCAATTTGTGAGTCCCACTTGGTATGTTGACCTTTAATGAACGCTCGAATTGCAGCTAGAACTGACCTATTGACCCGCTCTGACGCGTTGTTTTGAGGACTATAGACACCGGTCCTAATGTGTTTAATGCCGAAATCTGACAAAAGACTTTGAAAGTTCCTACTAGTGAACTGTTTGCCATTGTCACTGTGTAGAAACTCTGGTACCCCATATGTAAGAAACACTTCGTTCCTTAAAAAAGCATTCACCTTCGGTGAAGTTGCGTTTCTAAGTGGTTTCAGTAGTACAAACTTCGTAGCATGATCCAGAACTATCAATAACACCGTATTCCCAAGTGTAGAACGAGGGTACGGTCCCAAAAAATCTATATAGACTCTCTGCCATGGACGTGCTGTTTCGAATTGATATTGCATCGGAGGACGCAATATCTGATTCGTGGCTTTTGTTTGTTTACATGTGTCGCAGGACACAACATAGTTGTGTACCTGTGACGCCATGCCCGGCCAATAATAAAGACGTCGAAGTAATTCTAAAGTCTTTTTAACACCTCCATGAGCAGCAGTACTATCATCATGATGTTTCTGAATCATGTTGGAAGTCATCGGTTTTGGTACCCAGAGTTTCCACACAGGAACATCGTTGGGTATTGCATCAGGTCTTGGCTCAATACGTATGTAAAGCTTATCATCCACGACTTTAACTGATGGAAAGTCCTTGGGTGATGATTGAACTTTAGCTATCATATCCGTGTATTCGTTGTGCCGATAACCTTCATTGTCGATTTTAATTTCATTAATGTGATGTACTAATGCTTCCGTCAATTCCTCGTGTGTATCGTCATAAAGACGAGATAGAGCATCAGGGACTATATTTTGGGTACCTTTTTGGTGGACAATGGTAAAATCCATATGTTGGAGTTTTAGGCTCCACCTAGCCAGACGACCACTCAAGTCTTTCTGTGACATAAGCCACTTCAGACTTGAGTGATCAGTCACAATTGTAAATCGGTGACCTTCAACATAGCCCCTGAATTTCTTCACACTCAGAATTGCCGCAAGACATTCAAGCTCAGAAACCGAATAATTTCTCTGAGCTTTATTTAATTTTTTCGACATGAAGGCTATCGGACACTCTTGTCCGTCAGTATCAACCTGATACAACACACTACCTATCCCTGTCAGACTCGCATCGCATCTAATAAAGAACTCTTTATTATAATCAGGGTTTACTAATACCGGTGCTGTAGTCAGCAATCGTTTTAAAGTTTCAAAAGCTGCTTGAGCTTCCAATGTCCATTTCAATTTCCCCGAACTCTTCTTCAATAAATCTGTAATTGGTGATACCACGCTTGCATAATTTGGTATGAAACGTTGGTACCAACCAGCCATTCCCAATAGTCTCCGTATTTGTTTTACTGTAGATGGAGCTGGATACTCTGCTACAGCTCTTACCTTGTCAGGGTCTGTTCGAAGACCATCTTCACCAACCGAAAATCCCAAGTATTTCACCTCTCTCAGAACAAATTTACTTTTCTTGAGGTTTATTTTTAACCCAGCCGCTCTTAACAATGAAGAGACTTTGGACAGCAATTCCATATGTTCCTGGAACGTGGAAGAGACTACCAATAGATCTTCTAAATAAACAAAGACATTTTCGTGATATTGATGTGGTATCACTTTGTGCATTAGCCGACACATTGTCTAGGGAGCATTGCACAATCCAAAGGGCATAACCCGGAATTGATACAATGGACGACCAGGCACTGTGAAGGCTGTCTTGTCTCTAGATGCTTCTGCCAGAGGAATCTGCCAGAAAGCATCTTTGAGATCAATACTGGAAATGTACTTTGTGCCATTTAGACGACCTAGTAAGCCATCAATCAAGGGAAGTGGGTAAGCGTCCTTTTTCGTTAGTGAATTGACACGACGGCTATCAATACATAATCTGTTTTTACCAGATTCTTTTTGTACCAAAACCACTGGCGAGCACCAAGAACTGTTAGACTCTTCGATCACGCCCATTTGAAGCATTCGGTCGAGTTCGGCATAAACCTTTAGTTGAACAGCCAGCGATGTGGGATAATGCCTCTGTTTAACAGGTGCACTATCACCAACATCGATGACATGTTCAGCCAAAGAAGTCTTTCCGAGCCCAGACACTTCAAATGACGGGAAAGAATCCTTGATCATATCCAGTTCTCGTTGCTGGTCAGTGGTGAGGTTATGTGTATTTAAAGGTTGTAGCTCTGTGCGAGTCAGCTCACTAACAAAAGAAGGAACAATACCGAATTTCTCCCAGAAATCTATGCCCAGGTAGAGCTCTTCTCGTAATCCAGGGACTATATGGAACCGCATTGGTTTAGTGGAGCCATTCCCAGTTATTGGAATTTCAATGTAACCTAAAATTTACCTAGTTGCAGTACCATCCGCCGTACGAATACACAAAGTGTATTTACGGTAGGTTGTACCTGATGATTCCAATAATTCCAAGGAATTTCTTCCAAGTATTGTGATTGACGCTCCACTATCCAATAATCCTGAAATGTGTTTGTCCAAAATCTTAATTGTTAATCGCGGCCGAGGATCCTTTGTTTCTGAAAGGATAGATGAAATACATGCTTTACGAAATAATTTCCTCATCCTCCAATATTTGATGTTACGTTCAAGACGTCTAAAATACGTTCGATGTAATGATGGGAAATTAAATGTATTCGATGATTTTATTCGGGTTTCGTTGGTGGTTGCCGATCGTCCTGCGTTCCTACATCTCTCGTCGCTTTCTTCGGGCTCATTGGATGTTGAACCGAGGGCATCATTCCCGAAGCATGTACTCTCGGACGGTAGTTTACCGACGGGTGACAATATGAACAATTTGCATAAACCACATCCGGCTTGTTACATTTCCAACAATATAGTTTAATTCTATTCTTAGAGCACTCAGGAGCTCGACGACCATTTACTCCACATCTGAAACATACTATTGGTTGTCTGGATATTGATGGACCAGGTTGAATGTTATCCGATGTTATGCCAGGTCGCTGCAATATCCGTCTCTGTGTTGAATCCATCGCTTCAATATATCCATGTTGTTCTGGTTCAGCTTCCACTTCATAATCATCCGTATGCTGTAGCTCGCTAATTCTTAAATTTGATGTTCTGGTCGGAACTGGTGTGGACCACAAACGTTCAAACTTCTGACATAAAGTCCGAAGTTCATCAATAGAATTTATGGTTGCTGCTAGTGTAGCATTCTTGAGCTCCACACTCAGTCCCTCCCGAGCAATCTCTAGCATTTCACGATCAGCAAATGGACGTGCCAAGCGACGGTTCAACGAACCAATCTCCACCAGATACTCGTATACGCTCTCCTTTGACTTTTGTTTGCGGTTCAGAAGAACTCGCAAGATCGCCTTATCATCAGTGAGCGTACCGAAGGTTTGTAGGAGTCCCTCCCTGAGCACTGGATAGGTCACCACCTCATATTCATGAGTTAAGTTCAAATAGTATCTGTCGGCAGCCCCCTTGAGATACCGTGGAACGATAGACCTAAGGTCGTCCCAATTCACACGGTCCCTCCTGGCAGCCGCCTCAACTCTGTGAACAAACTCATGAACATCAGGAGAGTGACCATCTCCTGTGAAGGTTGGAACCCAATTTGAGTCATAACGACTCAAATTGTTCCCACGAACCCCTCGGTACTCCACTGGTGCTAACGCTGGAGCCGCGTCACGCCATACCTGAGGAGGTTGGTTGTATGGTGGTGGTGCTGTTAGTGGAACTGGTGGATATACTGGTAGTGGTTGTACCTGTGGTACTGATGAACGATTTAATAATTGTTGTTGTACCAATGCTGGATTGTTGTGTAAGTGTTCAACTTGGAATGATGGACCCAATTGTGGTATTACAAAGTCCTCTGCCCTCAAGCCCGATTGCTGGAAATAAGCCGGTGGCAATTGATCTGACCGTCTCTGTTGTTGCTGATTTGGACGATTCAGACTATGTATTGTTTCCGATATTGGCCGTACTGGGATCGGTGTGGATCTCTCATCTGGTTGGAAGGCAAGTGAAGCAGATGGAGCAGATGATACTCCTGGTTTACTCTGCATAATTGGACGTGTTGACAACGATCCTATTATACTCCAAGCGCGTGACAATTGTGAGATAGCGTAGGTGCGGGCCTCTTGCAAGTCATTGCGAGGACCCAACCTATTCATCCTACCCGTGTAATGTAACACTCGATTCGCCAAACCATCTAAGAAGGTCTGATCAATCGGTGACTGAAGTCGTCGTACTTGATTTAAAATAAGTTGTGCTGCCTGCACCACCATTTGAGATTCCTCTATCAAATCTCTCGCATGAGACACTGTTATTGGAACTGACCCATGATTTACATGGTTTCGCAGTTCCTCTGCCCAATCGGCCCCCCCGAAGTTCACACCCCGAACCAGACATTCGATCTGTAGTTCGGTGGGTTCCAGACCATAGAACGGATGGTCAACGTCTAGTTGGCTTGACATTTTGATGGTAAAACCCGTAAAATTATGAACTCGCAAACACCAACAATACTAAAACCAATTCCCAACAACAAAAAAAAATAGTTAGTACGCTGTAAATGTAAAAATAATGAAAAATGCAAAAACGGAAAAAAACAACGAACGCCCAATTCGAAAACACAAAAATTTGTAAAAACCAAATTCCGTAAAAGAACAAAAAGACCACCGTCGTACCTAATCTTTGCTTTACCTTTCACAAAAATTCCTAAAATATTGTATATAAAAATATAATTTATTTATTTATTTAATTTCAGATATGCTGAAATTTCAGAATTAATTATGTACCTAAAATTATTTATTGACGATAGCACCCCTAAAAATATTTATTTATTTTTAAAAAAATTGAAAAATAAAAAATATTCAAAAGAATGCTTATTTATCGGATGCACCGTCTTAACTTCGAAATATTGATTTATTTTTAAGAAAAATAAAAAATATTTAGTTATATCTTGATGTAGTGTGTATTTAAAAAAATTTATTTATTTAGTTACCTAAAATTATTTAATTCTAAAGAAAATTATTTTATTTAATAAAAATTTTATTTATTTAATTTTCAAAAAATTGTTTTATTTATTTTGTTTTTATTTAATAAGATAAGAGATTCCCAAAATCAAGATTCGTCTGGAGACAATTTAAAAAGTAAGTATGGCTACAATATCCATATTGTTTAAATCTGAATTCCCGCGTTCGCGAGCCCACTCCAACAATGCATGTGAGAACTGACTAGAAAAGCCCCTAACGACCAGATTCTACAGAACAGTTTCTCCCCAACCTAATAAAACAATCACAACTGTCACGATTAGACCTTAGGTCCATTTCTACTGACCCAGTTGTGCTTGTTTAACCTACAAATAAATTACAACTAAACCTAATGCGAAAGTTGAAGAACGCTCCCGAGCACCAGACTTCAAATCTTAAACTCTATGAAAAATTGTTCTATTGCAAAGCTAAATGGAAAGAATGTAAAAGTTTTTGAATTTGTATGAGGTGAAGCGTCTGATCCTGAAAGCAAAGTATAATTGGTTCTTCTCTTCATTACACCGAAGAAACCTCTAGGCAAAGAATGGTATTACTGGTTTGCACCTAAGTACAAACACAGCAACACCACTCCTCGTCCCCGAGAACTCCCTCGCTGAATGAAGAGAAGAAACCAATGTTCTTCGATCGCATAACCCCGATGGCCATAGGCGACCTAAGAACGTCATTAATGTTAAGGGGAGAAGCCCCATGGATGGCTTGTTAGGCCTACCGCTAAAAAAGGAGAATTTATACATTAACATAAAGTAAATAATACATAACTTATCCATAATCTAAATAATTTCTTATTTAAAAATGCTAAATCGAAACATGAAATATATAATATGTGTTAATAAAGTTTTACATGAAATTAATTAAATTTAATCTTCAGACTAGATAATAAATTGGTAATTTATAATATAAAAAAAATTACGATTATTTTAAATTTAAAACTAAGCTTACTAATTTTTAAGTTATTAATTCTAATATATTTGTTCAGGTCAAATTTTCATCGCTTTATTTATTGTATTCAAAACAAAAATAAATGTTAGCTAAAAATAATTATTTCTATATTTATCTTGTTTTTTAAATTAATCACAATAAAAAATAATTTTAAAAATGGTGGTAACTAAAATGGACTCATACGAGATATGTATACGTACGTCAACGTATCAATATGATGACAAATGTGGAGATATTGATTTGGATTCGGCTCACTCTATAAAGCTAATGGGAATTAATTATTTTCAATTATACTTCTATAAACACAGACCAATAATACTTTGAAAGTAGTGACGAAAGATTTAAACTTATACAAAATTGTTGAAAAACTGTTTGGTCAATGTTAACTTTTATTACGTTAATAACATCCTAAAACTCATAAAAACATGACTTAACCACAAAAAATTCTTTCACCAAACGAATTGTGTTGCAATAGGAAACCTACCTAGATTTTCAGGTGTGACATAAATTATTTTGTATATATATATATATGAGATACACAAAACAATCCATGTACAAATCATAAAATCTAATAAGGCGTACTGCAATAGAAGTCGTTTTGGCCAAAAATGAACATTATATTAGCCAAATAAAAATATTTCAACATTTCCGTATAAGTTCAAAAGTTTATAGAACTGTAATGAGACATGTTCTATTGACATCCACTCTATAGTGTGAATAATACATAAATCAATACCTCGAAATTGTAACTCACATTAAACCAATGACGAATATGGGGATCGCGTATGAGTGCATTGAAAAAAGCTAGCTAAACATTTACTAAATCTAACCATAATCAAAAAAAACATACAATTAATTTCATATATAAATTAATTGCATCATCCAAAAAATAAGTCAACAAAAAAAACCAATACTGGTTTTACCCAAAAATTACAAAAATTTATAATAATATTATATGAATATCTTTGCCAAACCAAACCGGTTTGACAACCAACGCCTAAAACTGCGCCAAAAATATACAAAATCATTAATTATTTACTCATATAATTCAAATATAAAAAAAACCCTTACAAAGCCCCAGGTCTTTGTTTCGGCTGCCAGTTATTACGCTGGCCCTGATTCGAAGCCACTTTATGTTAGTGTTCACTATGTGAAACAAATTGAACTTTTTAACAATAAAAAAACTAATACGGTTTAACTTATAGTCCCCAATGACGAATGGTGAAATCGGGAATTTCTTATCTGTTTACCAATTTAGCCTAACATTTAAAAATTCAAAATCGATAATAAATATAAAATAAAAAAAAAAAACTTAACTTAGATTGTTGATTGGTGGACCCCGGGCAAATATGCGACCTCCATTCACTTCCAGTATAGTTCCAGTACGATTTGTTTCTTTGTTTCTTCTTGTTGTTGACTTTTATAATTGATAATTTTTCCTATTTTCCTCACTGTTCAATATTTCAGCCAATGACAATTTCAAATTATGTATGTCAATTTTATAATAAAGAAAGATGTTCAGGTACAACCACACAACCTTTTGTAGGTTAATTAAACTTTGTTTTTTTGATCATTTTCTTTTTTATTCATAACAATAATCAATTAGCATTCCGTATCACACAGTAAAAATAGAAATTGAAACACCTTATTTACATGTTTAAACTATTAAAAAATTTATCTTGCCATTTCCATCAACATTTAATATTAACTAGCATTTAACAAAATGTGTATCCAAAAATAAGAACTATATAATTTCAACGTTAATTGCAAGTTAAGTTTATCTAATTTTACTTTTTCAAGATGTTAACTTTTGAAAAACCAAAACCGGAATGAATTTTTATTTAAATCAAACTTTTAACATCGAAAACTCATCCAATCAAAAAAATGTGATCTTTTGTTTTACATCTTCTAATGAAAATCAAAATCGTGTAATACCAAGATTAAGCAAAAGTTAGTAACGACATCTGTTCGTTAGAATTGGAAATAAAATTGAGTACGTTCGTTTGTTTTTTATAGTATATTCGAAATTTAACTAGCCGTTAAGTATTAGCAAATTTTAAAATTATTATCAATGTAAAAATGAACGAAAACTAATGAAATACATTTTTATTGAATTAGAAACAGAAGATGAATTGGTTTTATTATTGTTTAGGCGAATATAGCGGACGTTACAAAAAGGTGCAGTTTAAAGTTTAATAGTCAAAACTATCTGTTCAGTACAAAAAGAAGTGATATCCTGTGTCAAGTAGAAACGAGTGTAAAACAAAACATTTCCAAATAATTAGGTGTTCTACATGTTTGAAATACTAACTTTTTCACTCGGATTAGAGATTAGAATTAGAAACAACTTCAACTAACATGGTATTAAAACAAAAGTTTCTAGTAAAAATAAAAGTACAAAATAGTATTTATTTATTTATTTATATTCGAATGCAAATGTGGAATGCGATATTTATACGATCGACTGAATCGAGAGAAGTGCAGAACCATCACAAAACCTCAGTGACATTTAAGACTTTATTTAATGTGAAATATTATACACAAAATGAAAATTCTATAAAAGAAATGCAAGCTAATTTATTAGTTAGTATTTTATATTGCAGACCCTAGTTTATAGATTAAGAACATGTTATTGGAACAGAATTTCATTAACGTTTTAATCTGTTAGTCCTGAGGTTTCGTGATGGCTCCGCACTTCTCTCGATTCAGTCGATCGTATAAATATCGCATTCCACATTTGCATTCGAATATAAATAAATAAATAAATATTATTTTGTACTTTTATTTTTACTAGAAACTTTTGTTTTAATACCTAGTTAGTTAAAGTTGTTTCTAATTCTAATCTCTAATCCGAGTGAAAAAGTTAGTATTTCAAACATGTAGAACACCTAATTATTTGGAAATGTTTTGTTTTACACTCGTTTCTACTTGACACAGGATATCACTTCTTTTTGTACTGAACAGATAGTTTTGACTATTAAACTTTAAACTGCACCTTTTTCACGAACTAAAATTTACATTTTTGATGTTTTTTGTAGCTCATATCACGAGTTTTTGTAGCAAATAATAAATTTTATGAGCTTGGATTATAATGAAATAAATAATAAAAGTATACCAACTTTAACGATTGATTGAATTATTTCCAATTTTTCTGCGCTCATAAAAACAACATAATAACCCAATAATCCGCAAGATATATAAATTTGGGCCAAAGATTTATCTAGTGGTGTGGGTTGGTTGGCTGAACCTCGCATATTGGCACCAAATATTTTGAGGAGTATATTAGAATTGCTTAAGCATATGATGCAAAACCAAAATATAAGTCTCGTCATGTTTGCTATTTGGTCCAGCATCTACAATAATTTGTTTATCGCCTTCAGATGAAGTTTCGATATTAAACATGGCTTAGAACTATAAAAATAATGTAAGTAACAGATTTAGTTCAAGTATCATTGCTTTAATATTAATTTGAAATTTCTTTAATATTAAGATTAATTTCAATGTCATTTTTCAGTATACAAATACTGAATTTATATTGTCTCTCTTTTGTTTTATTTAACTAGAAACTAATTTTAATAAAACTATTTTTGAATTAAAATAATTTTCAGAGTATGTAATTTCATATTTCAAAATAAGATTCAACAAACGTTTAACCACTTGTTACGGTGAAAATTTTTGTTTATTTGTATCTGCAAATCGACTAAAACTATGCAATTTGCTGTCCTACATGTTTAAGAAAAAAGCTATATAATAATGTTTTATGACAACTTCCTTTCTAATGTTTCTTAGTCAAGACCAGAATTATCATTGTAAAATTTCATTAAATGATATTTTTGAAGAATATAAAACGAACACACCAACCATAATTTCTATAATTTAAAATTTCTAGAAAAAATGATTGCATACTCTGAATTATTGTTTGGGATAAAGGCTCTAAATAGTACACTCCAATATTTTGTTGTAGGGTCTACCTATTGGCACATTATGGTATAGATTTTTAAACGAATTTAATTTAAATTGAATCCCGAAAATTTTTGGAAATATTCAGTCATTCGCAGTAAAACAAATTATAATAATGTTTTTATGACAACCTACACACCTAAACCTTAACATATTTTAAAAAAATTGTCTTGTTAAAACCTTTTACGCAGAATCAGAGTAAAATTTTAGAAAAAAATATTGCAATCCAGGAAAAAAATTATTTGGAACAAATTCACTAGATAATATACCCCGCTCTTATTTAAAACACATATTTCACCCTACAAATGCCCATACGCATTAAAAGATTTCACCCTACAAATGTCCATACGCATTAAAAGAACAAATTATAATATGTAATGTTTTTATGTCACACTACAAACCAAATACATTCCCTTTTAAAATTGGTCTTAACTCTTAGCTAATTTGCTTTAGCTTTTTTATGCAAAATCAGAGTAAAATTAAATGATAATAAAGTTTTTACTTTTTATGACAGTTTCCTTTCTAATTTTTTTCTTAACAACAGAATCAGAGTAAAATTGACATTTGTTGATTTTTTTTTAATTGTGAAAAGCGTTCAATAGATGGAGCCAAAGACAGTATGAAACTTATTCGTATTAAAAATTATTAACACTAGTTTCTCAAAACTCAAAACTTTTTTCAAAATGTTATATTTTAACAAATTTTGTTTACAGTCATGTGTATTAAATTCATTTCATATTAATATTTAAAGGTGAGTTTATGTTAAACGAGTTGCCATAAGCTTATTATATTGTATGGACAACATTAGATCAAAACCCTTTTTGAGGTTACATCTACTAGGTTCAGCGTAAATAAACAAAAGTGGTAGCCGCTATTTTTTTTTCACGAACAGCGATCTACCGCATCGCTTTGATAAGCAAAAGTGGTAATCGCTATTTTTTTCACAAACAGCGATCTACCGCATCGCTTTGATTCTAAAGCAAACTAGTTTATTGTCATTTACAAAAGATTAAATTATAATGATTTTATTTTTAAAAAAAGTATCTTAGCTATTTACATTTTAAACTTACAATAGATGGCGTCAAGACAAAAGTCAGTTAATGGAAATCGCTTTGATCTTAATGATAAATGTTCTTATGAAATTTCATTTTTCAATAATCGTTTTCGGAATATTTATATGTTTTAATTAATTTTGTATACGGTTTGTTGTACAAAATCTATTTCAAATTAAAATTTAAAGGTGAGTTTATGTTACAAAACTCGTCATAAGTTCATATATGTTAAACAACATTAGATCAAATCATTTTTTTGAGGTTATGTCTACTAGGTTCAGCGTAAATAAAGCAAAAGTGGTAATCGCTATTTTTTTCACGAACAGCGATCTACCGCATCGCTTTGATCACGACTCAGTCATCACTGAGTTTAATTTTATTTTAATTTATCATTTACTGATTGTAAACTTATACCAACTTGATTTTAAAAATTATACTAATTAACGATCCAAACATTTTGATCGTTTTATACACTTTAAAATTTCTGTCTCTTTTTCTAATCAATTATCACTAATACAAACATCAATTCTACTCTTTTTCAAATTAAACAATCAATAATAAAACATGTTTTATTAATACGAATGACGTAGCTTAAACCGTCAACAGTAGTACAAAAAAATATAGCTACGTTTACCACAAATAAAGAGAACAAATTAATAAATTTAAATACTATTATTTCGAAGTAAAAAATTGAAAATAGTCCGTCGTTACAGAATTTCTATCAATTTCATCAAGAATTCAAACTAGTTTTTGAGCTTCTGATATAATAAATAGCGCAATTTTAATTCACAAGATCGCTCAGTTTGAATTTAAATTATTAACTATGATTTTCAGACTTTGTTTAAAGCATACATTTATTCATTATTAAAAAAAAATGATACTAATTTAGTCAAATAAGAACAGTTGGCTGTATCGGGTTAGCAGGTTATGAGAAGTTTGGCTGCAAATCGAACGCAGTCTCAGGTGTGAAATAAAACCAACATTTAAAAATAAGTATATTATTCGTAATCACTCACAGTTCATTTTACACATAAAAGGAGATATTTCTTGTAAATTGTTTCGTGCTTCCTCCCCTGAGGTCAAGGTAGTGGTTTGGACACGGCTGTTAATATAGCAGTTGGAATAGTGGATCAAAACACACTTGCAAATCTATTTTACAAGAGGGTTCAATTTTGAAACCCTTAATTTGTGGTGAATGCAGTAATAGTAGATACTTGTATGAGCTTAGAATGAAGGCAATTCTTCACGAGGATGAAGTTTCCCGAAACGAGCGTATCGAGTGGAAGGAATCATCCGAGTGAAGAATCGCCATCATTCTAAGCGAATACAAGATGCTATTTTATCCACCACTGTAAAATATTTCGTTTAATTTCCAGTTTTCATGCAAAAATTTGAATCGCCATATTGAAATAAATACATCAAAGATAGCGAAAAACAAAACAAGTATGTTGTTTAATTTATTAGGGGAATATTTAATAAACTATAGAACTGTTAAAGAATTTTAATCAAATTCACTAGTTGTGGAATGAATAGAATTACAATGGAAGACATACGCATGCGGCATGGAAAGCATATATTCTTTAGTAGTCGTGGATAAAATTTATTTGCGAATACGATTTAGATTCTGCTTTTGATTTATTTACAAATTATCAATTACTGATTGTCATCAAAATATATCATTTTAACTGGCCGCGACTTCTAAAAGGTTAAGATCTACTGAAAAGTATATAATATAAATTATTTTATTCCCTTATATTAATGATAATTTAATATATTAAATTTTATAAAATTTTTAATATCCATTATTGCTTTAAAATTAACAAAACCGTTAAGGCTTTAATGAAATTTCAATAAAAAATCAAAAAAAAAATAGGTTTTAAATTCAAAATATTTCCCGGAAATCCCGGGATTCATGGGATTAAGAAATTATTAATTCCCGTATCCCGGGATTTAAAAAACGACTGGGAAATGGAAACTCTAACACTGGCCCATTAATGGAAGACAGTTTATATTTGAAAATTTTCAATTTGTTTATAAATTTGTTAAACAAATTATATAATCAACAATTTCCACATTTGTTATACAAAAACTAGTGTGTATTACTAGTGCGAACGCGTTTTCCAAACAAGAGTGTAGTTTGCCGCACGAGCGTACATACAATAATTATTTAATTTGATGAGTTTTACAAAGTAGGTAAGCTTATAAAATGAATATATAAAAATATGCAAAATATTATTAAATATAATACATTTACTAACTGATAAATAATACAAATTATTCAAACTCAAGGTAGCACGCACAGATATTCACCGTTGACCTTGCATTACAATACATATGGCTGGACGGTGCGCGTTCACCGCCCTCTATCGCAAAAACGGTTGAGCGTATGGAAAAATATTTCAACTAAAATTTGTTGCAAATTTTATGCTCTTAATATCTTTAACTTCTTTTGAGCAATAGAAACCGAGATAATCGCTATAAACTGTTTTTGTTACATTTGACCTCGAATAACTTACGACGCAGACACGATATTTTATGAGACTTTTGAGACAATGTTTAGAACGCCAGTCAGCTTATTATCTCTCATTCTGAGGTTGAGCGCTAAAATGATGGACTAATGTGTTTATATATTTTCAAAGGAAAACAAACCAGCGAGAGTATAGTATAGTGCTGCTTTTCTTAGTCGAAAAAATCGTTTTCATATTAATAGTTGCATAATTGTTTGGAAAAGAAAGCCATCCAATCAAAGCAGAGTAATGGCATAGGTTGTAGAAACGCACACAAACAATGTTTATACAGTTCAAAAAAATTAAAAGTATTTTATGTAACTGAAAATTTACCGAGGAGAAATTTGTCAGGGCTCAAGTAAGGTCCTGATCAGGTTGGCCCTAGTCCGGATCAGGCATTAGTTTGGCAGCCTAATTGGGCCCTAATTGGATAATCGGATCAGGTCCTGATTGGGATATCCTCTGATATATATTTATATATTATATACATATAAATTAATTAAATTAAAATAAAAAATTACAATAGAAAAATTTAAACATACATATGTTATATATATATATATGTATGTCCACCTTAATCACTATTATTATAGTCTTTCAGCTAAGAAGCGCTAACTAAGGTCGTTTTCTTTTTGCCAGAGCAGAAAAAGTGATTTTGTTAAGATTTTTTTTTCACAAAACTAATATGAAAAAATTTTATCTAATTTTGTAGTTGTGTTTGTGAACTCTCATTTAATGTTTTTGTTAATTAATAGTATTTAATTAAATAATTTTTTATTAATTAAAACCGATTTAAACAAAACATTTATTTAAACAATAACTATTTCACTTTAAAGAAATAATAATAAATAAAGGTCGTCTTGATTTTTTACTAATTTTGTATATGTATTTGTGTAAATTTATGGTATTTGCAACTTGATCTACAAAAAAATCTAGATTCAGAAAAATATTTTCATATAAAAAAAGAGCAATCTTTTTGTACAAAAAGAATACGAAATGCAAAAAAAAGTGATCTGACAACTGCTGTTTTTTGCTCTTAGATCACTTTTTTTTGTCAAAAAGAAAACGACATAAAACAAACATGAATCTATTTAAACTATATATTTCTAAAATGGATAATACTCTAGTGACTTAACCAATTGAAATTTCAGCTAGGGATCAAATACGAAAAACCAAATCAGATCCTGATATATTCAAATAAGGTTAACCCTCCAAGGGTTAAGTAAATCAGGCTCGGAACAAGACCACATCAGATTGCTCTAATAAGGCTTGCCCTTTCTAAGCTGACCAGGACCTGATCACACCCTGGCTGAACTCTAATATTTTCATAAAAAATAACCAAAACGCGTTTGGGCCGTACAAAAAAAAACCGGAACGATGTTCCGTTCCGTTCATGCCGCAATACACCACTATTTAATAATAGTAAACATTTACCGCGCTAGCGCATTACCTACCGGATAAATTTTGACATAAAATTTTAAAATAATGGTTGACATATTAGATTTTAGTACTCCCGGATGGTTTCTGTCAAAAACTTATCTTCCCACCACTGATCAGTTAGGTCGATATTTTGTAGCGATTGGACTTTTATAAAAGAATATATCGGAAACCCTGACCCTGGAAATCTCTTATTTTATCACAAAAAAATTGATATAAAAATGAATTAAATTAAATACTGAAAAAATAGTACTAAAAATAAAAACTAAAACACAAAAATTATATAAATCAAATCAAAAGCTTACATTAATTATATCTTGAATGTTGTCTTCTGCCAAAACCAGTGCTGTGGAACAAATGTTGATTGTAGGCTGTCATAAATTGCACTCCACAAATCACTTATTCAAAATTCTGCAACGTCATCCATAGACGTTTTGTAGAATGCAATACTCAATGTCAATCACACCAAAGAGGAACAAAATCAAAAGATGAACCAGCATGACAATCATACATAGTCGCTTTAATAATGAAATAACGTAAGCCATATATACGTTGTTATCATATAATGGGTGCGCTGCATTCACCATAAGGATGTATATAGAGTGGCATTTTATCATTTTCCAATTATTTTATAACTGGGGTGAAAATTAATATATTGTTAATTAACGTACATGCCAATTTGAATTTGGTTGAATATTGAAACAGCGTAAATGCATGTACGATATTCCATTTCTACCAATATTTGGGTAAAATCAGTGTCGTATACTTGACATACATTACGATCGCCACACGAAATAGTAAATATAAAATATTGTATAAGCCTCATTCATGACTACATGATATGCCGGTTCATATAAATAAAAAATTGTAAGAATATCATGCGTTAGTTCAATAATAATTAGTTTTAAGCTTAATCGTACTTCCATGCAAAATGAAATAACGTATATATGAAATATGAAATAACGTATAAGGTACCTGATTGACTTTTCACCTCTTTTTAGGTAGAAAAACCAGCAGGTACCAATGTGAAATTTTAATATGCTGTGGGGAAATTAGTCAAGAGTAATTCGTAGAAATTTTTTTTCCAATATCTTTATTCATTCAACAGTGCTGCCGAGTTTACGAAAATTAGAAAATCGAAACATCTTTAAACCCAACTATCTCGAAACTACACTTTTGCGAATACGTTGTTTCATTATTAAAGCGACGACATATAATACTGATTTGTATCAAATCAACACTTGGTGCCCCAGCAAAATACTGTGTTATCATTAAAAAGCTTCACTGTTGTACTGTTGTTTTAAATTCCTCAAATATAGCTTTGTACATATAAGTTTCGCGTTGAAATAAATCAATCACGTTAAAATATTGACGACGAGCTAAATTTGTATGCGCTAACTTACAAATTAAGCCAAATATAATAGTTTTATGAAACCTCTCATTAATTTTTATGTGAAGAACTTTAGACGAGTTATTTTTATCTTTTCTAACCCAATTTCGGCTATCCAATTCATATATTTTTCCGTTGCATTTCTTTCAACCACTATCGAATTAATTTTTTTCAGTAACCGGAATGGTAAAACAATGGTTTCGCTATTTTCGAAGCCGTTTTCTAATATAAATACGCTCTTACTTAAAAATGCCAAAAATATGTTTTTCTATTTTGCGTCTAAACTAAATTCATTTCGATACCCAAATGCGTATCGAAATGGCCTTCATTAAGATACGCAAAGTTTTGTTCTTCAAGGTTGGTCACATTGGTCATACAAACGTCAGTGAAAGTTAAAACGAATAATTATATAAATAAAATTATTCTTATTAATTAATCTTATTATTAAAAAATTATCTAAATTAGTGTTAAATATTTTAATTAATTAAAATAATTAGTAATATGTAATAACAAAATATCAAATTGACTATATTTTAATAAAATACACATTTTATGAAAGCTAGTTTTGCAACAAAAAAATATATAGAAATATGATGAAACGCAGAGCTTACTATTTTGAATTGAAAGTTTTAGAAATTTTCTTTAAAACATTAAAATATAAAAAATATTTTTTAAAATTTCAAGACAAAAAATGCAAAATAGAAAAAATAGTATAAAAAACTCGTTTCATAAGACGTTTTATCGCACTTATCCTTTAGAAAACAGATTGCGTGCGATAAAATCGTCGATTATGAAACTAGTTTCTTAATATACTATTTTTTATGATAAATTGAAAATGTTGAAACTTGCTTGGATTATCCGTTTGATTTTAAGAATAGAAAAAACTTCTAAACACACAAAACTAAATAAATGACAACGAAAACTTAAAAAAAAACGCCAATTTCAACAATAATTTAATTTAAAAAAAATTTAATATGAACATAATATATAATTTTTTATATGCCACAATTTTTTATATAACACTGCACATAACAATGTGCCTCATTGATTTAAATTTACATAATGAAATTCTTTTCGAAGTAATCGAAAATATTAGCAAAATTGTTAAGTGTTTTGTTTTTTTTTATTCGTATATAAATCGTTCATCGTATATAAATTAGTAATTTCTCCCTCCGAAACGAGAAAAAATTCCTCTCCAACCATTCTTATTATTTACAAATGAACAAAACTGTATTCTATATAACATTATGACTAAAATTTCTATGTAGACACAAACAGGTATTACTATAGTATAAATGCTTTTATGTCTGTTTTACTTTAAAAAAGTCCAAGCGGCACGTATATCCGCTAGAAATAGGTAGATTTCGGGACCAGACAGCTTTGTGTACAAATAGAATTGGATGTGTCAGATTAGTTTAAATAAAAAATTTAACCAGAAACAGAAAATCCAAAAAATTTATCAAACAACCCAACTAAATACATAAACAGAAACTACTTTGTCAATGCAATTTCGAATAGTTTTGTTTAATTTGGCTAAAACTCCTTAATATCAAATTAAATCCTTTGGTGGATTAACGTTCTAACTACATCACAACTGCCATACTATAATTTATAATCAACAACAACATCAAACAACTTTTACACCTCAAATATAATACAAATATCTATTAATTGTAAATATGTAATCAATATACATATATTTATTTCAACTAAACCACTTCCAAATATTCCAAAGAAACTATTCCCTAATTCAAAACAATAATAAATCTTCAGAACAACAACAACAAACATTCAAAACAAATTTTTTAACTTTTGCGGAAAAAAAATAAAAACAAAAAAAATTATATGAAATCTACCTAAAACAAAAGAAATTTTATTTAATTGGGATATTTTTGGGATTTGTTTGTAATTATATAGCGTTTTGAGGGCTTGCATTAAGTTAGTATAATTTTAATTGCATTGGAACTTCTAGGGTTAGAAAGCTGAAAATTTCTGATGTTGTAGTTGAGTTAAAAGCTAGTATTAGTTTAATCAAAATAAACTCAAAAATGATGAAAGCAAGGCCGTTTGCGTTTGTTTTCGTTTTAATAGCCACAGGTTCTCAACCTCTGAACTTAAACAATTTATTTTTTAAGTTTTGGATAGATATAAGTTGGTATCTACGTTTCTGTACGTTTTCATTTTTGAGCTTGGTCATTTTCATCTAGATCAAGGACAACAAAGTTTAGTAAATTTTTAAAACAGCTGATTTTTCAGGAACCCTAAATGCCAAGGTTGTCATCTGACAAAAAATGATAAAAAAAGGTTCAAATATTCAATATTTATCAATTTTATTTAAACTTTATGTATCAAACGGAAGTTATAACGCCTTAGATTATTCGACTTTTAAGACTCTAGCCGCTTAAACTGTACCCCGATATGGCCAGTTCGCAAGCATGTCCAAGAAATTGTTTGTTGCAACATACACAGAAAATATTTTTGGTGTAGGTCGAAAATTGCGACCGTGAGAGTGCCGGATAATTCCGTTATACCTCATATCGTTATATATATGGGTAGTTCTACAAACATAGGAATTTGGAACATAGGAAGGCTCTGCTTATTTCGTATATTAATATGAAAAAAAAAAATTTGTTTTCACATGAAATTTGTAAACCTTAACTATGTCTAGCTGGTCACCCAAAATAAACCAGTTTCGAAATATACGTCTTAGAAAAAAAATTATTCAAAACGTCAAATTATCAGTCCCCTGGCGTGTCCCACCTTGAAATTCAAAGCTGGTAAACTAAATAATCAATGATTCTAAGTGTGTCTCTACAGTACTCTGTAGTAATAATTTTGAGTAATGGTGCTTTAATAATGTGTAAATAATCATAACATTACTCTATATTTCATATTAGATATACCCTATTAAAGTTTGTCCCACCAATTTGTTATTATTCTCCTGCCCAATCAAAACACATTGAAAATATTGGAAATTCATATTTCTATCAAGTTATCGCTCGTCACAGGAATTAAGTAAAGTTCAATAAATATAATATTGCAAGTGTTTTACTTAGTCCGAGGTTTTATCATTCAAAACTGTCATCATTAGTAGCAAGATCGTGTGTTGTCCAGTCAAATTATCAGTCCCCTGGCAAGCATTTTCGTAAAAAGTATTTTAATTACAGGTAATTTTGTAATTTTATACGTCGTGAATATGAATTGCCTTGATATAGAATCCGTTTATTTTTTTGTTTTAGACGTAGTTTTGTCATTTTTAAGCGAAATACTGATAAATTATCAGGCCCCTGTTCTGTTCTCAGTTCCCTGGAAGATTTAAATGCGGGCAGACTTAGTTAAATGTTTATTTCGTATTTTGAGATAATATTGAGACAATTTTGAGTTAATTTAGGATTAAGAAGGATATTTTTTAATTTTGACTCTTGTATTTTTGTGTTTTTTTTTTGTTTTTTTATTATTTTTTTTTTTTTTTTTTGACTGGCCACATTCAGAAACGTTGAAAGAACGTCATCAACTTTAACTAAGATTAGTTGCCAGAACTTATACGCAAAAAACATGTCGTGCCGTAATTAGCTCCATTTTCTTCCTTTGTGTGTAGAACTACCCATATATATATATATATATATATATATATATATATATATATATATATATATATATATATATATATATATATATATATATATATATATATATATATATATATATATATATATATATATATATATATATATATATATATATATATATATATATATATATATATATATATATATATATATATATATATATATATATATATATATATATATATATATATATATATATATATATATATATATATATATATATATATATATATATATATATATATATATATTTATATATATATATATATATATATATATATATATATATATATATATATATATATATATATATATATATATATACATATATATATATGTATATATATATATATATATATATATATATATATATATATATATATATATATATATATATATATATATATATATATTCATTTTGATTTTCCGTCTCCGCTTATCATATTTAGTCGTTTGGCACCAAAATTTTTCCGAAATTCCGAGATGAAGCACGCTGCAATAGGTAGATTTTTATATGAAATCTACCTAAAAAGGCGGCAATTCAAAACAAGTTGGCAAATTATTAGCAAATTTCTTTATATATGTATAATCTTCCTTTTAGAGAAATATTCGAAATAGTCAGTCGTTACAATTTTCTATTTACCATATAGTCTTCCTAATACGGTGTTTAGATTTTAAAACGATGAATGACAAGAACCTTCCCAAACATTGCAGCAGCATTTATATTTTGCTATAAGAGATGAAACCCCATTTTTTTCCTGTTAGTGAATATGTGTTTTGTTGAGTGTGTTGAATGGCCAAGTGGTAGCACGCTAGACTTCAAACTTGGAGGACTCGGTTCTGATTTCCATCTAGATCAAAGATTTAAACCAAAATTTTAACAACTACCAACACATCGGTTTTCCAAAAAACGGATAGTCAGCTAATATAGTTTGATAAATTGGAAAAACTATGATCTGATCACCCATATAAAACTAATCGATTAAATTAAGACTTCAAGTGAAGCTCAACCATAAAACTCAGTGAATGGATGTAATTAACACAGCTGACACTTGTTGACAGCCATATCCAACATAATATACCTACGTTCCTACACGGAACATATACGGCACCAAAAAAGAATATACTTCTCGGCACGTGCTACTGTCAAATACCGGGTTTTTCTACGATAGTTAATAAAAACGATATGCAGAAATAAACTAGCAAATTAGAAAAGGGCAACATAATATACAAAAATATGAATATATGCTCTGAGTTATCAAGACTTCGGTCTGTGTTTTTATAGAGGGTTTTTATATAACTTCCGAAAAAAAACTTTTATGAGGACATTGTTTTTAGTGTTAGGCAGCATAAACTCTTAGTAAAAGGAAAAGATTTCATCTTTGTTTTACAACATTTATTACAAAACTAGCACGAAGCATCAATACTTTGCCGGAAAATTATAACAGATCCTAAATAAACATAATATAGTAAAACGATGTTGAACTCAGTAAACTCGACAAAAACCATTTTAAAAACAACCTATTATCTACCAATAACTATGGGGATTGGGGTCTATTCAGAAAAATCTTCTATCGAAAGTTTCTGTTATTCTTTTATTTTTTGTATGAAATTTTATAACGGGAAAATAAAATTGCACACAATAAATAAAAGAATAACAGAAATTTTCGATAGAAGATTTTACTTTCTATTAATCCAGAAAACTTCTCATAAAACTTTTTCGTTTAGGTAAATGTTTCTTTTCAATAATTACAACTGACACGAGCTGATCTTTTCCAACTCAACTGTTGGTTCAGAAAACCGCTTCCTTAACGTCAATGCTTCTTTTCAATAATTACAGCTTTTGCGAAAAAAGATATTTCATATGACATGACCTGATATTATCTAACCTATTCGTTCCTGTCAGTCCAGAAAACTTTTCAGGAAACCTCCCCATTTCTTTTGAATGCTTCTTTTCAATAACTTAAACTATTGTTAAAAACAATATTTAATCTAACACAACTTGATATTTTATATCTAACCCAACTGTTTCTATTAGTCTAGAAAACCTCTCCATTTACTCTAAATGCTTCTTTTCAATAATTACAATAGGTAAATGTGGTGAACAGCATTTAATCTGGCACGATATAATATTTTTTGTAACACATGCGTAAATTTTGTACTAGAATAGAATAAAAGAAAAAACTACTTTTCCGCACATATGACCACAAAATATTTTGTAAGCCTGGACCGTAACGCCGCCTGCATGTGAGATTTGTAGTTAAATCTATCCATATATCTATCTATATATAATATTTTTATAGCACTAAAATATCAAAATAATAATTTAAATAACTTACCATATAGTAAAAACAACTTAGACACATTGCATCATTTGAATTGCAAGAAAAAAAAATCTATTTAGGTTTTCAATGTTTACAATTTTGACAGCTCTTATTGGATTCCTATGTGTGGTTTTAGTTGGATTCTTATATTTATATTTTCGAGCTGGTATAATTTACAACTATTACAACGAAGATGGCGAACTTTAATTATAAATAAATTATTAAATGAACAATTAAATAAATATTTATAAATTTTACGCACTTGTTACAAAAAATAGTGTGTATTACTAGTGCGAATGCGTTTTCCAAACGCGAGTTATTTGCCGCTCTCCCTGCGGTCGTACGGCAAACTAACTCTTGTTTGGAAAACGCATTCGCACTAGTAATACAATCTACTATTTTCGTTTAGCGTCAATATTTCTGATCATTAATTACAATTTTTTTTGAAAAAACAACATTGAATCTGCAACATAATATTTTCCAATTGTTCCTATTAGTTGTGTTGGGAGTATATGTGCAGCTGTATATAACCATATTTCATATCCAATTTAGTGTTAAATTACATTTCATGCTAGAAAAATAATTAATTTTATTTTTCTTATCCAAAATGTTTCTCATTTTATGTTTGTCAAAAAATTTTAGGTTTAAGTCAGGTTTTACACTTAACCTGTCATGCCTGAACCGAGGCATGACAGGTTAAGTTTTGAATAGTTTTGAACAAGAACAAGCAACTGATTTTAAATAAAAAACAAAACTTATCTGCAAAAACCGAATCTAAAGCCGCAATTAGACTATTGCAGAACTCTGCAATATTTCTGCAATGGTAGTGTGTAAAATATTCATTGCAGAAAAGTTTGGCAATGAACTCATTTTAAAACATTGCAATGACTCATTGCAATGTTTTGCAATGAGTTAATTGCCAAACTTTTCTGCAATGAGTATTTTACACACTACCATTGCACGACTATTGCAGAAATATTGCAGAGTTCTGCAATAGTCTAATTGCGGCTTTAGACTAAAACTATTCAACTCAAACCGTCGAAACCAAAAACAAAATTTGCAACAACAAAAAACAATTGGTTTTCCATTTTCAGGTTTGTTTTTTTTAACGATTTATGGAAACCAAAGTTTTTTTTCAGTTGGTTCGGTTTTGGTTTAATAACAAATTTTTATTATGGGTTTTGGTTTGGTTTCGGGTTCTTGCTTGATATTTCAAAACTTGGTTTTGGTTTAAAGACTGTATAATTAAGAGACCATTTTTGTGGATTTCATTAAATTCGAAAGTAAAAAAATAATTTCACGTTTTATTACGCTTAATAAACTAAAAACCTAAGATTTGTCAAACAAAAAACTTCGTAATTTAAATTTGAATACAAAAATGTAGTAGACGTGAAAAAAATAATTTAGTATAGTTTCAAAAATAAATGAGTAGATTTTTTTCAATTTATATGTAGGTAATAGACCAAATTTTCTACTATAAAACCGAACCGTGAACCAAACAGAAAAGCATTGGTTTATGGTTCGGTTCAACTATTATTAAAAAAAATGGTTTGGTTTAGTTCAATCAAATCATTTTGAAAATGGTTTGGTTTTGGAATTGGTTCGGTAAAATTTCGTGGGTTCAGTGGATTTAGTTTGGTTCTAACGAGCCAGTTTCCGCCCCTGATTTATTGATTGAAATAAACACGTTCCTTTCACCTTTTATGAATTCATAAATTCTTGGTGTTGATGTTATTTAGGATAAAGTTCAATAATACAAAAATTTCTTTAAGTTATTTGTTCATAAACTTCGCTCAATTTCTCCTACTCAGCAATTCCAAACACAATGAGAGTTTATTCTTTCTGATTGGGGTATATAATGTAAATTTTTTCTATTGATGATATTAACAAATTGTTCGATTACCTATAAAGCGGGTGGTCAATTCATGCTTGCTTTGAGTCCGGCTCGTCCGTCATAGAGCGGATTAAAAAATTGTTATTATGATTGGATTTATCTCATTTTCTATGGATGCTCTGTTATTTATGTTTAAACATGACAGTCCTCAAATATTATTTCATCATTTTAGCCTTCGTGGTTTGTTTGTGATGAATAATTGCAGCCACTCCTTATTATGTTAAATAAAATTTGCCAGAATGAAGAATCAACTTGCCTTGGGATAATCTACTGTAGTAATTTAATTTAGGTGAGATGGAATTTAATTTATCAAAACCAAAATAGCGTGATGGAGAGTTTTGTGATCGGCATATGTCGATTACATCTTTCAATTCTAGATAATTATGATGCTTTGGTTCAACTCATATGATTTAATTCTCACAAATAAAAGTGAATTTGCGTTATGTATAAACTATATGTAACTATATCGACAGCTTGTCAAAACGAAGATGGGGAGCTACAAGTAGACCTTAAAAATATCTTAGATACTAGGGCAACTTATTTTGAGAATCTTCTCAACTTAAGTGACCAGCGGCAAGTCGGGCGACGAGCAAAGCTTATTCGTTTGTCAAAGGTTCATGTAGAAGAACCAACCAGAGAGAAATTCGAAGCGAAGCTGTCAAAATTAAAATGCAATAAAACACCTGGTATCGACGACATAACATCTGAAATAATTATACATGATCCTTTCAAGTCGTTTGAGAGTGGTGCGTAGAAAAATTGGTCTGAAAATAACAACGATAAAACCGAACATATGAATTTTTCAAGGGAGGCTGAGAAGAAAGATTTGATGTGCGGCGATGAACGAATCGAGGGAGTTGAATCTTTTAAATATTTAAGATCAATGCTTGACTCAAACAACAGCATACTTACACATATAAAGGCTCGAATCGCTGCAGGTAATCGAATTTTTTACTAAATTAGGTCTCTCCTTGGATCACCCTATGTGTCAACTAACACCACACTAAAGTTATACAAGACATTGATTAGACCGGTTGTGAGGTATGGATCACAAACGTGGACCCTTACACAAAATGACGAATCACATCTATCTGTATTTGAGCGTAAGATCCTACGCTACATTTTTGGTCCACTTAAGACAGACGATGGAGAGTACAGAACCCGATATAACTTTGAGATCAGAGACCTTCTTGAGAGTCCTGATATATTAGGTTTGTTATGCCGCAATCTGAGGTATTATCTAACCAGTAGTATTTACAAGAGAGTCTACACCCCACTCCAGAACGAGTTCAGGTTCTGTATTGGTAGGTTGAAGGAAATGTATGCCTCGGTAGTGAGATTTAACGATCAACGAACAGTCAAGGATACATTCCCTTCAGTCACCACACTGTTCTATTTCTTCTCTCCCTTATAAACTCACTACTTGGTAATCCTAAAGGTTAACATCCGTAACTACATAAAACAACAACTTAGTTCAACAAAAATACATTACCTGGTTCATTATTCATACCATCATTTAGTCGCGTTGCTGCAACAACCCGTCGTGTTGCTTCAGTATCGGTTTCTCTTAAAAAAACTATCAATTTCACAATTAGCATAAATTCGTAAACATTCTTCTACTTTGTTTTAATCAAACAAAAGTAAAACTCATGTAGTTGTAAATGCATTTTTTTTATTTTTTTGTTGATACTGTCTGATACAATCTCGTATTGAAATGTTTGAAGTGTTATCATCTTTTTCATTTAGAAATTAGAATGCTAACGATATTGTTATTTCATTTTCTTGACATAACTTTGCTAACTGAAAACAAAGCAAACACGAATTATATGTTGTTGACCTTTCTTTTTTGTAATTGTTTGACGATCTCCTTCTAAAAAACCGATTAAATTCCTTTGTTTGGGAAAACAAAGAAACAGAAAGAAGTATACAATTTTTTTTTGAATGGTCATCTCCTTCACTCCCATTCGTTTAGATTATTTAAACAAAGCATTTTTCATAACTTATGGTCAGTTGGTGTTTAATAATCAACATTTTAGTTTGATTACGATTTTTAAAATCGCAAATCAGTATGGTTTTATAATTAAAATCAAATTAATAAGTTCGTTTATGATTTTCAAGACGAAAAATTTAAAATTAAATCAATAATAAATTCGATTATGATTTTTGAATCATAAGTTTAAAGTCATATTTACAAGAATAACAATAACAGTATTAAGGATGTATAAATAGTCAAATCGCATAGTACATCTAATAAAAGTTCAAACAAATTATTATGTAAAAATTTCAATACACGAATGCTTTTTATCAATTACAACAATTTTCTATGATAGAATATTTCCAAGATATTATATAATTTCATAGTACTAAAATATATGTGTCTCTAATTTGACCTCCGCTACTATACGGAAAAGTAATTCTGGCAACGTCACAGTCAGTCAAATATATTTATTATTTTAATTTAAAATTATTTTGTTTTATTGTTGCGTGTCCTGTAGGAATAAATAAATATATTTATTATTTTATTTTAAAATCTGATTGTCACGATATCTTATTATGAACAAGAACGATGAGAAAAGACTTGCCTTTGACCGACACACACAACGTTGCCAGATTTTCTTACTGCAAATGGCGGTTAGCTTTTCGGTGTATGCAGCAGATTTTATAAATTTTTAAATTGAATATTTACGTCTGATTGCCGGTGACACCGCTGTTTTTTGGGCTCGAAAAATCATAAATCGCACAGAGAAACTGAACGTAAGTTTTTTTTTCGGATGTATTTGCAAGAACATTCTGAATTTTTAATTTTTCTAACAAATTTTGATACTTTCGCCGAATATAACATAGAGTGAATGATAACTTTGAAATTGATTATTTCGCGAAAATTGTCGGTGAGATCTAAATTTTTTGATTCCAATCGATGCATGAACGTTTATTCTGTAATATATTTTAAAATCCGACGTAAATCTTTGATTTTATAAATGTTATATACATCCTTAAACAGAATCTGTTTGCAAATAAAATTTTGTTAAATAATTTAAAGTTTTTTTTCATTTCTGTGTTCTTGACAAGAAGAAAATTACACATTACAAATTACGGAAAAATTTAAACTTGTGTTTAATTTATTACAAACAATTACAGAAATTAATAATTAAATCGTAACTAGCAAAATTAACTGTTTGAAATTAAGAGTTTTTCTGTAATAAAAAAAAATGTTCTAGTGCAAGAAGTGAAAGTTAATCAATGTTTATAAAAAACGCTCTAACCTTTCATTTGGACTCATAAAAACAGCTGGAAGAATTTTTGGACATGCAATGGGATATGCATGCATAGCACGTGGTACGCTATAGTTCATTGGTGATGTATTTGTTCAGGACCATCAATGGAAAAGTTGAATACAACAAGGAAACTGATTAAAACCAATTTTGGACGAATTCAATTATATAGACAATTTTGGGAAACATAAAAATGCAACTTTGAAGTCATCAATTACTTAAGGTTAGATTTAATTTTTCTATTTTTAACTAATTCATTGAATCTAATTATTTTATTGATTATATTATGACCAAAATGGTCTTATAAGAGTATTTTACATTAGAGATTTTTTCCGCGGTATAGTCCACGCTTGATCTGTTCATTCGTTTTTTTAAAATAAAAATAAAAACCCTTGGATAAATAGATGCCTTAGGCATCTATTTTAATTTGAAAGGTCCTGGCTTTACACATGGCGCCGAACAAAAACAAACCGGTTTTATAACGGGTAACCCGGTATAAAACACACAATAAACTTTCATATTTTAATATTTTTTGATATTTTAATATTTTGAATTTTTTTTGTTATTATTTTCTGTATATTAAATATCGGCATATTGCGATTTTTTTTAATAATATGTTGGATGTTGTAATATTTTTGATATTTTTACATTTTTTGAGTGTTACGGTTCTTTATATACATTATGAATATCTGGATGTTGTAGGTTGTGATGACTTTGTTGCATCTGTGTTTGATGTTTGATTGAATTATTTTTTATATATAGCTATTATATACTTTTGGTGTTTTTTTATATATACTTACTGTATTTTTTTTATACTATTGTATTATCATATATCTTTATATTTAATCGATGTTCATGATCCAACAAATAATCTTTACAACGTTATAATCTAATTAAAACATGGGTATCTATAAGAAAGAGTCCAAGGAGGCTTAACCTTCTTAACATGTTTCGTTGGTTAAGGATCGCCTCTGTCTTTTGGCATGCGATCACCAAGCTGATTTTTTAATGATATTAGTAAAATTTCAATTAGTTTTCCTTCCGAGACTAAATGCAGCTTCACTGGTCGAGTGTTTATGCGGAAGAGAAGGGATGCCTGTCAGTCTTACGGACAGCCAGGATCGCTTCTACAATGCTAAGCACTCCTCCATACAAGTGAAACTGCATCCAGATCTCCACTTTGTTGGGAAGAACCAACGTTCAACCCAACCTCCCTTCACAATTTCAATGGACTTAGCAAATCCATCCAACATCGCGTTTCAATAGTAAATTCGGTCTTGTACTGAAATCGGATCTGGAGACTGGTACTCTATACTGGTCTACTCCCAACAAACGATATTAGTCTTAATTGTTTTTCTTAATATTTTTCTTAGTTTTAAGGATGAATGAACTCAGCATATGATTTTTTTAGATAACAGATATTTAGGCTGAATCTTTAAACAATGCTGAATTCATTTCATCACGCGGGAGGGTACTAGAATGTAGATTTTAGGATTTTAGACCTATTTTTGTTCTAGACCTCACATGTCGTTACTGGGAAGAGATCGCGAGTTCGATTTTCCACTTCGAATCTTCTTTACAATTCCTTTTAAAAATTTTTGATTATACAGTCAATCGGTGTGGGCTTTGCCCAGGAGAAGTCTCTAACAATTATAAATACACAAATAAATAAACATATTCTATAATTAAATATATTTTGAATAAATAAATAAATAAATAAATAATTCTCTCTTTAAATATTTTTATTTTATAAATAATTTTACAAATAAATATTTTCTCACATATATTTTGATAAATAAATATTTTTTATTTTTCATAAATAAATATATATATATATATATATTTTTTTAAAAAATTCAATAAATAAATAATTAAATAATTATTTCTCCTATACTTATAAATACATGAATATTTTCTTATTTTATAAATAAATAAATATATATATTTATAAATTGAATAAATAAAATAAATAAGCATTGAACATCAAGAAAATAAATAATTAAATTTTTTCCTACTCAATAAGTAAATCAAGGTGTACTAGTTGCAACAAAATAAATAGATTGTAAGTAAATCATTATTTTTTGCACATAAATATTTAAATAATCATCTTTTTCCTAGGATCTTTAAGATCAATAATTTTTTTTGTGTACAACGAGGGGTAAAGGATTTGATTATTCAAAACATTTGTATATTTCTTTCTGCTGTTGTTGGTCGCGTGTTCACGATTTTGAGTCGATTTACAATTTATTGCGTTTTACAATTTTTTTTTACGGTTGTTGTGTTTTCTGATATTTTTGCGCGGAAAAACATTTTAGGGGGTCACGATCATTATCGTCTGTTGTTGGTTTTGTTGAGTTGCAATATTTTTATATTTTTTTTGTATTTTTTGTCCTTCTTATAAAATCTGACAACAAAAAAAAATGTCAGAGGTACCTATAGACCATCCGTTCTACGGTCTTGAAGAATACGAGTTGTGGGTCGAATGCTTCCTCCGTGACATACAGTACAACAGCGAGGACTGGATACAACAACTGAGTGACGCTGCGCGTAATCCAGCTACAAGGATGTTTCAGTCACACACGGCGAACATGACTGAAGAAAGCGAAGCGATTGTAGACGCTGCCTTATTTTTGTCCAGTAAAGCGAGGGATCTTGTACCCTCAGTACAACCACATATTTTACAGGGCCTTTTAAACCGTGTTAAACATTATCTAGATCGTGTCAACCGATTGGGTGACAGTGATGAAATTGTGTACGGCCGTAATTATGCCACTAGGAGTTTGAATGAATCACTCAATAAGATTAAATCTTTGTCTGCTCTACCTTCTTATCAACAAGTGGCTAGGATACAGGCAGTGCCAGCACCAGTAATGCAGCAGGAAGAGTACGAAGACTATCAGGACTTGAGTCAATTTTGCACAGATTGGCTTCCTCTGTTCTCAGGGGATGGGTCATCACCAGATGCTCACGAGTTCATCCATTTGCTAGAAGTGGCTGCACGGCAGGATCAGGTGACCTTTGATGATTTAAAGTCAATCGTTCCCCGGTATCTTCGTGGAGTCGCGGATAAACATTATATAAACCTTACTTATGAGTATCGGGTGGTGACCTCCCCCATACTCCGAGAAAGTTTATTACGAACGTTTGGTACTCTTAACGACGATAAGGCTGTACTGAGTGCACTACTAAACAGAAGACAAAATGAAAATGAGATGATATTTGATTACATCAAGGTTGCAGAAGCAATGGAAACCTTTTCGACAAATACGAACGAACAACCGATAATTAACTCCTGTACTTCAACAGGTATACACAATGAACTAAAATCCAGCACAGTTCAAATTCCGGTTCGACGAAAACTAATTTCTTTAAAGCGCTATGAACGTTTTAAACGTTATCTGAAGTTGCGAAAGATCTTCAATAAAGCATGTGTTGTTTCTATCATTTCCGAACTAAATGATTCTAGGCCGCATATTTACATCGACATCCTGGGTAAAATTGTATATGGACTTCTAGATAATAGGGCTGCTATCAGTTTTCTAGGAAGAAATTCCTTAGAGTTATTAAATAATGCCGGAATCTCATATCGTAAGTTGTCATCTTTCATCCGGACAGCGGATGGAACACGTAACCATATTTTGGGATACGTCGACGTTCCAATTTCTTTCAACGGTTTTACAAAATCTTTTAGGTTCTATGTAGTCCCAAGTCTGAAGGAGGAGGTGTACCTGGGTGCAGATTTTTGGAGAGACTTTGGAATCGCTCCTTCATTTATAGCTGATCTAGTTCAGAGTGATCGTAACCAAGAACGAACACATAGTCTCGAAGTTCCACTTTCCCAAGCACTTTATCATGCGGATCAGTTAGCGAGCTTCAGATCTAACGTGCAACAACATTTAATAGCTGCGTTACAAAGGCCTCAACAACAATATACTTGGCGAACGCGAACTCGACCACAAACTTTCCGGCCACAAAAGCGAGTCTTGGTACGGCAACATCGCTCGGGTGGTGCAGCTAATAAACGATCGGCCAAGATGGCTTCACAATTAGTACCAGCCATAATAAAATGCAAGGTTGGTAAGAACCTGTACAAATGTGCGAATTTGGATGGTAAGGACATGGGGACTTACCCTTCTAAAGACATCCGTTTATGACATTAATTTAATCCCCATCAGTTTTAAGCCGCGGTTATCTGACTCTACTTTGAATTAGCTTACCCTCCCCATTCATTTTTCAATTAAATTTCAAAAATTTTTACTATTTTTTTCTAAATAGCTTCCATCGCTAACGATAGCTATGTTGTCTCTCATGTACCTGAAATTGAATTTTGGTACTTGAGGGCACTGTTCAGTAAGGGTATTAGGTAGTTATTTTTTTTCTTTAGTTATAGTTTTTTTTGGGAAATTTGATGTGCGTAGAAAGAGAATATTAGGCTCATATCTGTCATCAGTTCCACATACAATTACTGAACAGGGCTCTCAAGTATGGAATTTCGGTTGACGGTCATGATGGTCAACATTTATATTCCTTTTATTACAATAGAACTTACCTTAAATAAATATTCTTATTAATCTGTATCTAAAGCTTGACACACTTGTGCATAAATACCAACTCTGTGCTAATCCTTGGGTCTTGTTGTCTACTGGGACTCAGCATGTCTCAATTGGGGAACTTTTACAGCGAGACATGACGGTTTACACGATATCTATAATGCAGCTGATCAACAAAGCTCTGGCGTTCTACAATCAAGAATTTGGATGCAATAGTCATTAAGTCAACATAAATAAAACAATTTTTTTTTTTTTTTTGAAACATCTCTAATTCGAAATTCTTTCATAATGGATATACAACATCAGTAATTCTAAACATCTTTATTTTCATCATGGTTGCACAACATCTACAATTCGTACTTTCTTTCATCATTTAGCGTCATGCAAAAATGCTAAACATCTGGTTGTCTTGGGAGAGGCACTCGACTCATCAATTCGTATACCTAGTGTCGGTAAATAATGGTGATTGCGTCATATTTTCTTTCCTTAATCTTCACAAAAAGCATTTCACTGTTGAATGCTTGTTTGATATCGGTTCAGGAAATTGTCTGTTATGCCACAATCTGAGGTGTTATCTAACCAGTAGTATTTATAAGAGAGTCTACACCCCACTCCAGAACGAGTTCAGGTTCTGTATTGGTAGATTGAAGGAAATGTATGCCTCGGTAGTGAGATTTAACGATCAACGAACAGTCAAGGATACATTCCCTTCAGTCACCACACTGTTCTATTTCTTCTCTCCCTTATAAACTCACTACTTGGTAATCCTAAAGGTTAACATCCGTAACTACATAAAACAACAACTTAGTTCAACAAAAATACATTACCTGGTTCATTATTCATACCATCAATTAGTCGCGTTGCTGCAACAACCCGTCGTGTTGCTTCAGTATCGGTTTCTCTTAAAAAAACTATCAATTTCACAATTAGCATAAATTCGTAAACATTCTTCTACTTTGTTTTAATCAAACAAAAGTAAAACTCATGTAGTTGTAAATGCATTTTTTTTATTTTTTTGTTGATACTGTCTGATACAATCTCGTATTGAAATGTTTGAAGTGTTATCATCTTTTTCATTTAGAAATTAGAATGCTAACGATATTGTTATTTCATTTTCTTGACATAACTTTGCTAACTGAAAACAAAGCAAACACGAATTATATGTTGTTGACCTTTCTTTTTTGTAATTGTTTGACGATGGGATTGGGAAAACAAAGAAACAGAAAGAAGTATACAATTTTTTTTTGAATGGTCATCTCCTTCACTCCCATTCGTTTAGATTATTTAAACAAAGCATTTTTCATAACTTATGGTCAGTTGGTGTTTAATAATCAACATTTTAGTTTGATTACGATTTTTAAAATCGCAAATCAGTATGGTTTTATAATTAAAATCAAATTAATAAGTTCGTTTATGATTTTCAAGACGAAAAATTTAAAATTAAATCAATAATAAATTCGATTATGATTTTTGAATCATAAGTTTAAAGTCATATTTACAAGAATAACAATAACAGTATTAAACAGAATCTGTTTGCAAATAAAATTTTGTTAAATAATTTAAAGTTTTTTTTCATTTCTGTGTTCTTGACAAGAAGAAAATTACACATTACAAATTACGGAAAAATTTAAACTTGTGTTTAATTTATTACAAACAATTACAGAAATTAATAAATAAATCGTAACTAGCAAAATTAACTGTTTGAAATTAAGAGTTTTTCTGTAATAAAAAAAAATGTTCTAGTGCAAGAAGTGAAAGTTAATTCAACTTCAACTTTATATATTTGGCTTACTAGTTTATATTGTTAGTTACATTAGTTTACATTATTGACATTAATCTATGCGATTTTACTTCAATTTAAGATTTATTTGTATGAGTATAGAAAGGAAAATGTTATTGAACATTGTAATTAGATCACTTAATATTAAAAATATTATAATATTGAATAATTTGCCATTTTTTAAATCTATCTTAACCTACATGCCTAACTACTTAATCTACATATTTATAAATTTATAAAATTTGATGGTTTAAGTTATTAATTAAAGTATTTTCAACGTATTGCAGATGGTGAAAGTATTTTGCCCGAGCCTCAATAGCAATATCTTGTACAGTTTTCATATTGGTTTCACGATGAACTTTAATGGTTCTATATCGAGAGGGTACTTTTAATATTAATTTAAGAAACTTATTTTGGATAATTTGAATTTGGTACTTATTCGTCGTTTTTGCATTAGACCATATAGGTACACCATATAGAATAACGCTTAGAACCATAACTTTGTATAACAGGATTTTGTTACTGAAGCTCAGTTGACTCTTCTTATTTAAAAGTGGGTACAAAGCCTTTAATAATTTGTCACATTTTACCTTGATGGCATTTATGTGATTTTTAAATGTCAGTTTTGGATCCAGAATAATACCGAGATACCGAACTTCCTGTTTCCATTTAAGTTCAGTGTTCATTAAAACCAGAGGGGACTGGGGAACTTTTTCAGGTGCTCTGCATCTAGTAAAGTAGATGCATTCACATTTAGTAGTATTTATTTTTAATTTCCAATTTGTAAAATATAAGGATAGTAAATTAAGATAATTATTAAGTTTGGATATTATGTTATTAGCCAAGACATCTGAATAATAAATCGCCGTATCATCTGCAAATAACGCCAATTGGCAGTTTTCAAGTTGGGGAATATCGTTAATGAATAGGTTAAACAGTATAGGTGCTAATACGGAGCCTTGAGGCAGGCCTGCAGGAATATTCATATTATTGGATTTTTCGTTGTATATTTGAACGAAAAAGCTCCTGTTTTTTAGGTAAGAATCTAAAATTTTAATAAGATAGGTTGGAAATTTGTATTGTAGTAACTTGTGAAGGAGTCCTTTTATCCATACTAAATCAAAAGCTCGGAAGAGATCCAGCATAGTAAAGCCCGTTGAAAGTTTCAGGTTTCGATTGTGGTAAATGTGTTGAACTATCCTATGAATTTGATGTACGGCCGAGTGTCCAGATCTAAAACCAAATTGATTATTTATCATTATGTTGTTATTGTCTATAAATTCCAGTAATCGCATTTTAATGAATTTTTCGAAGACCTTACTAATTGAACTTAAGAGACTAATAGGCCTATAGTGTTTTGGGTTGTGTGGATCTTCATTGGGTTTAAAAATTGGAGTAACCTTAGCAATTTTCCAAGAATTTGGAAAATAACATAGTTTAAGACAGCTGTTAAATATAAGTAATAAGGTTTTAAGACCGCAAATTGGCAATTTTTTTAGTAAAATATTTGTAACATCATCCATACCAGATGCTTTAAAAGGCTGTAAAGTTTTCAGAACTGCACTGAGTTCTTCTAAGTTTATTGGTGTCAGCTCTTCAGTTTGTTGACTAGCTAGTATTTGATGGCAGCTAGCATTAACATCCTCTTCGTATATTGACGTTAGGTTGTAAGTGGTTAAGTGTATGTTATGAAAACTATCTGCCAGAGCTAAACATTTTTGCGAATTAAGCAACAGTCTTATCGTGGTTGTATCGTTTTGTATAAGTAAAGGTGGAATTGGCCTTCTTTTTGTTTTTACAAATTTCGCTGTATTCCAAAACATTTTGGAACCTTTTTCAAGCGTCCTTAACTGGGCTTGCCAGGAATTGTTAAGCTGCTCTAAAATCTTATCTTTTATCATTTTATTTAGCATATTTACAAAACTTTTGATAGAACTGTTCCTAGTTCTCAACCATGTTCGCCTGAAGCCATTACGGAGTTTTATAAGAGCCAAAATATTGTCTGTTAAGATTAACCTGTTGATTTTTGTCGTTTGGGTTTGAGGGATAGAAATATTTCTTGCATTTTTGACTGCTTCTGTAAAGGTTTCAATAACAAAATCTATTTCAGGAGCGTTGTTTAATAAACTATTTTGGTTGAAACAACCAAGGGAATTTTCAATACTATTTCGGTATGATAACCAATCGCCAGCAGAATAATTGAATCGGTAAAGATTTGAATTTTTATGTGTTCCTTTAAAATTATAGGTGCAAATAACCGGCAAGTGGTCAGACGAAAGTTCTGCTAAACTTCTGACTTTAATAATTTTATCTGGCTCATTTGAAAGAAAAAAATCAATAATGCTAGGAGTGGTATTGTTTCTAATAAAAGTAGGGTCCGTTGGTGCTGCAATGGTGCAATTGTGTGAACTATTAATAAACGAGTGCAGCCAACGACCACCTTCGTTTGATCTACTACAGTTCCACATAGGATGACGACAGTTGAAATCACCTCCTAAAATATAACTACTTTGGTTTTGAGTCAATTTGGGTAACTCCATTTTAAAGGCTTGTGTATTGGATTTTGGCGAGTAGCATACAGTTATTCGCATTGAGGAACCGTTAACATTTTTTACTGCAATTGTTAGATTTTCGATTGTTGACAAGTTTTGTTCTGGCAGAAGTGAATGTTGGATGTTGGACTTAATTAGGATTCCGACACCGCCGAATGATCGGTTTATCCTGTCATTTCTATAAAAGGTATAATCAGGAAAATGGCAATTGAGATGAGGTTTTAGGTGCGTTTCGGTTAATAACATAATATCCACCTTATGGTTCACTAGAAAATTTAAGAGCTCTTGTTTTTTTGGACGAACGCTTTGCGCGTTCCAAGTGGCAACTATTAATAAATCACTTAAATGCATATTTGATAGCTATCTCGGCAATTCTATAAAATTGTTCCTCCCTGGAATTACATCCTTTAATACCGTTTACTATTTCCCTAAAAATATTCAAAAGTTCATTAGCATTAAACAAATTTGGGCTACTTACATCGTCTGCAATATTTGCATATGAAATATTTGTACTATTAGTTCTATTGGTATGAATAAAATTAGAGAAAGCACTAGTATTTAAACTAGGAAAGTTGGAGTTATTTAAGTTAAAGTTATTTACTTGTGCTGGTATCTGATTTGTTTGACGGCTTTTATTTTTCATTGCTTGGTGTTGTCTATGTTGCAAATATTCCTGTCGCTTGGGGCACATAGTTGAATTTGCTGGATGATTGCCTTGACAATTAGTGCAGCTATGTTTAACGATATCTTCTTTAAGAGGACATTCAGTATTTTCTGGATGTGGTGTGATGCAGTAGTTGCATTTCCTAGTCATATGGCAATTGGCTTCCCCGTGACCAAAACGAAGGCAGCGTCTGCATTGGGTTATCCTTGCATTTGTCTGTTTCGCTATATCCCAGCGAACTACAGTATGTGCGATATATTTGATGTTTTTTAGTTGATTTAGATTGATTTCACCCTTTTTAAATGAAATAAAATAAATAGTTGCACCTTGTTTAGATGTGGTTATGTGGATTTTTGCTGGTTTAATTTTTATTTCATTTAGGTAGTTAATTAAATCTGCCTCTGTCATTTGATGAAGGCCGTAAAGAACAAATTTATTTAATTTATTTTCATTCATCGTAAACGAATAAAATTCTTGTTTGCTTTCATCAAGTAATTGTTTAATTTTATTGTAGTCAATGATTTTTTCAACGGTGATCTTACAACCGTTTGATAAATTTTTAATATTATATTGGATAATACCGTTACTTTCCATAAGTTTATGGATTAAAACTGGGTTTGCTGGCGTTAATATTGGTGGTAATTTTGACTGTTTTGGCTTATTTGTTTTTGTTTTTAGTAATGGTTCACTATCAGCATTTAAAAGATTAAAACGATTACTTACAGGCACACTAAAGGCTATTCCATTATTGTTTTTCATTTTCTTTGATGTTTGTTGTACAATAGGTTGCGGATTAATATCAGTAAAATCGTAATTATTCGACCCCATAATGGGGGAATATTTATTTAGTTCACCAATTACACTAATCACTGGTTGTTTTTGTTGGTTTACAATATAAATGTGCGTTGTTTTTTTTTAAATTTATTTTCTCTTTAACTTTGATTGAAAATTATTTAATTGTTTTTTTTTGTTTTTTTTTGACTTTACCATTCGAGAGGCAAACGAGTGAAGTGAAAGTTAATCAATGTTTATAAAAAACGCTCTAACCTTTCATTTGGACTCATAAAAACAGCTGGAAGAATTTTTGGACATGCAATGGGATATGCATGCATAGCACGTGGTACGCTATAGTTCATTGGTGATGTATTTGTTCAGGACCATCAATGGAAAAGTTGAATACAACAAGGAAACTGATTAAAACCAATTTTGGACGAATTCAATTATATAGACAATTTTGGGAAACATAAAAATGCAACTTTGAAGTCATCAATTACTTAAGGTTAGATTTAATTTTTCTATTTTTAACTAATTCATTGAATCTAATTATTTTATTGATTATATTATGACCAAAATGGTCTTATAAGAGTATTTTACATTAGAGATTTTTTCCGCGGTATAGTCCACGCTTGATCTGTTCATTCGTTTTTTTAAAATAAAAATAAAAACCCTTGGATAAATAGATGCCTTAGGCATCTATTTTAATTTGAAAGGTCCTGGCTTTACACATGGCGCCGAACAAAAACAAACCGGTTTTATAACGGGTAACCCGGTATAAAACACACAATAAACTTTCATATTTTAATATTTTTTGATATTTTAATATTTTGAATTTTTTTTGTTATTATTTTCTGTATATTAAATATCGGCATATTGCGATTTTTTTTAATAATATGTTGGATGTTGTAATATTTTTGATATTTTTACATTTTTTGAGTGTTACGGTTCTTTATATACATTATGAATATCTGGATGTTGTAGGTTGTGATGACTTTGTTGCATCTGTGTTTGATGTTTGATTGAATTATTTTTTATATATAGCTATTATATACTTTTGGTGTTTTTTTATATATACTTACTGTATTTTTTTTATACTATTGTATTATCATATATCTTTATATTTAATCGATGTTCATGAACCAACAAATAATCTTTACAACGTTATAGTCGAATTAAACCATGGGTATCTATAAGAAAGAGTCCAAGGAGGCTTAACCTTCTTAACATGTTTCGTTGGTTAAGGATCGCCTCTGTCTTTTGGCATGCGATCACCAAGCTGATTTTTTAATGATATTAGTAAAATTTCAATTAGTTTTCCTTCCGAGACTAAATGCAGCTTCACTGGTCGAGTGTTTATGCGGAAGAGAAGGGATGCCTGTCAGTCTTACGGACAGCCAGGATCGCTTCTACAATGCTAAGCACTCCTCCATACAGTGAGATTTGTTAAAATTTTTACTATATGTCGTATGATCGTTTTTCCAAAACACAGTATTTTAAAGGTATTTTGAGGTTAGCTACACAAAGTAGGATTCAAGCTAAAGAAACAGATTATATTCGTATTCAACACGAAAAGATACTATATAAAATGGTTTCTATTAAATGATCCGATGGCTATTGCAAGTATGACATCAAAACAGTCGTTCTTTCTAGTTGAGGTGGTTGAATTGCAGCCGCCATACTCGTCCGCCATTTTGAATTTTTCAAAAAGGCCATGGCTAGTATTAAACTAGAAGGTTATAACTAAAAAATGAGCCGAACTTGAATTTTATAGGTTAAATTTTTGGACAGAGGGGGGTGGCCGAGTTGACAGAGAATACCCCATACATATTTTTCTTTATATCACAAGAAAAAGTTAACTTAACGAAAACATATATAAATACGGGATTATTTGCATTCAATTTCTAGACAATACTTTGTGTGAATTCATAGAATAGGGAACATTTCTTTTCTAATTAACATCCTAAGTCACGATTGTATAGTCATTATTGTTTGTTTTCAATCAATGTGAAATCAATGGCTGACACTTGGTCAATTTGTAGTCCTACATGTATTAATATTAGACTACATTAAGGGCATTTAAAATAATTTGGATTTTTGAGATCAATTAAACTCAAGTAATTAAAGAAGCAATAGGAATTTTTTCAATTCAAAGGTATGGTTTGAAGTTTCTCAGAAAAAAACTCCAATTCACATTTTACGTGTTTCGGATGGGATACAAACCTACCCTCGTCAGTGCCCGGCTCGAATCCTTGGGCAGACACGCTATCGATTACGCCGTTGAGGCGATGACATTTAATGCAAAAAATCCCATATAATGTAAAAACATTTCCGTAATATGGAGTCTAATGACAGTGGAAAAATTCAACTTAAGTAAAAAATAAATAAGTGATAAAGAAGTTTCAACTTTGAAATTGTCGTCGCCACAACGGCGCGGCGTAATCGATAGCGTGTCTGCCCAAGGATTCGAGCCGGGCACCGACGAGGGTAGGTTCGAATCCCAACCGAAACACGAAAAATGTGAATTGAAGTTTTTTCTGAGAAACTTCAAACCATACCTTTGAATTAAAAAAATTCCAATTACTTCTTTACTTACTTGAGTTAAATTGATCTCAAAAATCCAAAATATATAAATACTACAGTACCAAATATTGGTTTTCCATATTATTCACTGTTTGTGTGCTTTTGTCACTTTTGAATTAAAATGCAATATTTAAAAATATACTTTTTTAAATGTTTTTTTAAGTGAAACTTCTTTATCGGCGTATGAGAGAAATTTTAAAGCAGTATAAAATTAAAAAAATCGTCACGATTTTCGCGCTATGTTGTTTTTTTATAAATTTTTATTTTGTTTTGATAATTTTACTTTTATTAATTTATTTAGTATTGTACTAAATGTTATATGAGTTGGATGTGTTGATTGTAGATGGTGGTCATGGTGGTCATTGTGGTCATAGTGGTCATGGTGGTTATGGTGGTCACGATGATCATGGTGGTCATGGTGTTCACGGTGGTCATGGTTAGTGTTTCCAATTATCCGTGATTTTAATTATCTGGATATCGAATAGTATGTAAAGTAATTATCCGGATATCCGGATAATAATCCGGATAGTGGATTTACATAAAAACAATATGTAGTTTTAAAAATAAAAATTAGTTAATAATTTATTTTCATCTGAAAAATAATATTTTAAAAATACAAGAGCGTTTAACATTGGCAACCGATTTCTAGTTTTCGTTAAGAAGATATAAGCAACCGAAAAGACTCTTTCACTTTCGTTCGAAGTAGGTTGAATGGTCTTCAAAGCATCAAACAGCTTTTCTAGGTAAGGAATGAGTGTTTTATTTATGCTTTTATAAATTAAATTCCTTGTCCAGTGATGAATAATTATTTGAACGATTAACTTTACTATGTATTTTCGATTGGTGAAATCGTATTTTTCAATTCCATGACTCAAGTACATTCGGTAAGTTCGGTCGGAGTTAGAGAATTTTCATTTTCCTTAACTTCTTGTTCCGCCATTTTTAACTTGACATTTTCGGTTGTTTTGGCATCCGAAAACAAATTTTTTATTAACGTTTTTGCATAACTGATAGCTTATGATTTAGAAATATAACTAAAACCGTCAAAATTATTATTTTGGAATAGTGTTGAATTCTGCACCAACATCATTAATGAAACTAGCTCAACATTTCTCATTTTGTTAATAGACTGCCTTAATGTGATTAACTTTAAATATTTTCAAATAACAAAAAATTGAACCGTAAATTATGACACGGCAAAATACTGTTTTTTATTTATAAATAAATTACACTTCTAAAAATCCAAATTCAAAACAATTGCTGGAATGATAATTTTTAGATCAACCAAACGAAATCGTCTGAATGAAAAAACTAAGTTTTAGATTAACTAAACGAAAACGTCTAGCATGAAAAATTAGTAGTAGCTGATTAAAATTTTTAAAAAAGTAAAAAGCGCAAATATTTTTTTTGCTTTAATATAGTTATCCGGATTTTTTTTTGTGAATTAACCGGGTATCGGATAGCAAAATTTTTACCAATTATCCGGATAATTCCAATCCGGCTTAAACCGGATGGTGGTCATGGTGGTCATGGTGGTCATAGTGGTCATGGTGGTTATGGTGGGTCACGGTGGTCATAGTGGTCACACTGGTCATGGTGGTCATGGTGTTCACGGTGGTCATGATGGTCATGTTGGTCATGGCGGTCATGGTGGTCAAGGTGGTCAAGGTGGTCATGGTGGTCATGGTGGTCATGGTGGTCATAGAGGTTATGGTGGGCATGGTGGTAATGGTGGCCACGGTGGTCATGGTGGTCATGGAGTTCACGGTGGTCATGGTGGTCATGGTGGTCATGATGGTCATAGTGGTCATAGTGGTCATGGTGGTCATGGTGGTCATGGTGTTCACGGTGGTCATGATGGTCATGGTGGTCATGGTGGTCATGGTGGTCATGGTGGTCATGGTGGTCATGGTGGTCATAGTGGTCATGGTGGTCATGGTGGTCATGGTGGTCATGGTGGTCATGGTGTTCATGGTGGTCATGGTGGTCATAGTGGTCATGGTGGTTATAGTGGGTCACAGTGGTCATAGTGGTCACACTGGTCATGGTGGTCATGGTGTTCACGGTGGTCATGATGGTCATGTTGGTCATGGCAGTCATGGTGGTCAAGGTGGTCAAGGTGGTCATGGTGGTCATGGTGGTCATGGTGGTCATAGAGGTTATGGTGGTCATGGTGGTAATGGTGGCCACGGTGGTCATGGTGGTCATGGAGTTCACGGTGGTCATGGTGGTCATGGTGGTCATGGTGGTCATAGTGGTCATAGTGGTCATGGTGGTCATGGTGGTCATGGTGGTCATGGTGTTCACGGTGGTCACGGTGGTCATGGTGGTCATGGTGGTCATAGTGGTCATGGTGGTTATAGTGGTCACGGTGGTCGTGGTGGTCATGGTGGTCATGGTGGTCATGTTGGTCATGGTGGTCATGGTGGTCATTAGAGCATTCAAATCCGAATATTCGAGTATTCGAATATCCGATTAATTTGAGTATATTTCAGGTATTCGTTATTCGAATATTTATACGCGAATATTCGAATATTTTTATCTCCCTAAATATAATGGTTTTGAATCCCTTCATTTTGTTATGCCGCAATCTGAGGAATTATCTAACCAGTAGCGTTTATAAGAGAGTCTACACCCCACTCCAGAACGAGTGCAGGTTCTGTATTGGTAGACTGAAGGAAATGTATGCCTTGGTAGTGAGATTTAACGGTCAACGAACAGTCAAGGATACATTTTCTTCAGTCGCCACACTGTTCTATTTTTTTTCTCTCCCTTATAAACTCACTACTTGGTGATCCTAAAGTTTAACATCCGTAACTACACAAACCAACAACTTAGTACAACGAAAATACATTACCTGCTTCATTATCCAAACCATTAATTAATCGCGTTGCTACAACAACACGTCGTGTTGATTCAGTATCAATTTCTATTAACAAAACTATCAGTCTCACAATTAACATTGCTTAAATTCGTAAACATTCTTCTAATTTGTTTTAGTCAAACAAAATGTAGAACTCATGTAGTTGTAAATGCATTTTTTTTATTATTTTTGTTGATGCTGTCTGATACAATCTCATGTTTGAAGTTGTTGTCATGTTTTTCATTTAGAAATTAGAATGCTAACGATATTGTTATTTCATTTCCTTGTCATAACTTTGCTAACTGAGAACAGAGCAAACACGAATTGTATGTTGTTGACCTTTCTTTTTTGTAATTGTTTGACGATCTCATTCTGAAAAACCGATTAAATTCCTTTGTTTGGGAAAAACAAAACAACCGAAAGAGATATACAAAGTTTTTGAATTGTCATCTCCTTCACACCCTTTTGTTTAGATGCTATTTAAATGATATGATTTACATCTAAAATGGTCAGTTGGTGTTAAATAATTAATCAAAAATTAAGTTAAATTTTGATAAAATTAAATTATATTTGAAATTATTTATTAAAGATTTGTGCAGTATGATTTTACTTTATAAAATCGATATCGTTCGTGTTAAAATTAAATCTAGTTGATTTTTTTTGCATTAAATAAAAGAATATACTGACACAAAAAAAAGCTAAAAGTTAAAGTTAGTTAGTTTTTCAGAAAAAGAAAATTTTTTGTGTAAGATAACGCTAGCAAGGTTGTTTAGACTTTAAACAAAATATTTGATATTTTATAAATGTTTTTGATTGAGAAAAGAATTTTTACTTGTTTTCATTAAAGAAGTTGTTTGAGCGAACAAAACTAATATTGAAAAAGTGTTGGGTTTATTTATTAAATCAACAGTATATGTCAAGTTTTAGTGATTTGTAAAAGAAAAGTATTACTCTTTGTGATTTTAACGACGTTGAACTAGTTGAAAGTGATACAGTTTCAAATAACAAAAACAACTGAATGACGCCGTATAGTAATATTTTTAATGACGTGTCATGACACCATTAACTCCGGTTTCTAAAATGTGGAAACGGGCGGAAGAAAACTAAAATTTGTGAGAGATATACTTTGCTGGATCAACGATAATTGGCATTATTTAAATTTATGTGACATGCAAGGACGAAGTCGCATTACAACATCTTCTTCATCGAAGTCAACTACCTCAGCACTCTACTGAATAATTAAGATAAGTTTTTTTACCTTTTTATATTCTTTTTATTTAAACGCTTGTCTTTATATCTAATATAACTCATTTTGAATTATAAAAATGGTCCCTATGACCGATTAAATAATCTAAACTAGAGATTCTTCCTGGGTAGAGCCCGTACGTCCGCAAATTCCGGTATCATTTTGGAAATTTAAAATAAAAAAACCCTTGGATAAATAGATGTCTCAGCATCTATTATTTAAATTGTAAAGTCCAGGCTTTACACATGGCGCCGAAACAGGGACAAACCGGTTTTATAACAGGTAACCCGTTATAAAACACACAATAAGTTTCATATTTTAATATTTTCTGATAATATTTCAATATTTTGAATTTTGTTGTTATTTTTTCTGTATACTAAATATCGGCATATTGCGATTTTTTTTTTATAATATGTTGCGTTTTGTAATATATTTTTGATATTTTTACATTTTTTGAATGATGCGGTTCTTTATAAACATTATGAATATCCGAATATTGTAAGTTGTGATAATTTTGTTGCATCTGTTGTTTGTTACTTGATTGAATTTTTTTATATATATCTATTGTATTATTGTATACCTATAATGGTTTTTATATACCTTTTGTATTTTTTTTATATATATATACATAATTGATTGATGTTTATGATGCAACAAATAATTTTTACAACGTTATAATCTAATTAAAACATGGGTATCTCTAAGAAAGAGTCCAAGGAGGCTTAACCTTCTTAACATGTATCGTTGGTTGAAGATCGCCTCTGTCTTTTGGCATGCGATCACCAAGTGGATTAAATTTTTATAATAGTAAATTTCAATTAGTTTTCATTCCGAGACTGAATGCAGCTTCACTGGTCGAGTGTTTATGCGGAAGAGAAGGGGTGCCTGTCAGTCCTACGGACAGCCAGGATCGCTTCTACAATGCTAAGCACTCCTCCATACAAGTGAAACTGCATCCAGATCTCCACTCTGTTGGGAAGAACCAACGTTCAACCTCCCTTCACAATTTCAATGGACTTAGCAAATCCATCCAACATCGCGTTTCAATAATAAATTCGGTCTTGTACTGAAATCGGATCTGGAGACTGGTACTCTATACTGGTCTACTCCCAACAAACGATATTAGTCTTAATTGTTTTTCTTAATATTTTTCTTAGTTTTAAGGATGAATGAACTCAGCATATGATTTTTGTAGATAACAGATATTTAGGCTGAATCTTTAAACAATGCTGAATTCATTTCATCACGCGGGAGGGTACTAGAATGTAGATTTTAGGATTTTTAGACCTATTTTTGTTCTAGACCTCACATGTCGTTTCTGGGAAGAGATCGCGAGCTCGATTTTCCACTTCGAATCTTCGTTACAATTCCTTTTAAAATTTTTTTTTGATTATACAGTCAATCGGTGTGGGCTTTGCCCAGGAAAAATCTCTAACAATTATAAATACATAAATAAATAAATATTTTTTCTTTTTTATAAATAAATAAATAAATAAATAATTCTCTCTTTTTTTAAATAAATAAATAAATAAATAAATATTTTTATTTTATAAATATTTTTACAAATAAATATTTTCCCACATATATTTTGATAAATAAATATTTTTTATTTTTCATAAATAAATATATATATATTTTTTTTTAAAAAATTCAATAAATAAATAATTAAATAATTATTTCTCCTATACTTATTCTTATAAATACGTGAATATTTTCTTATTTTATAAATAAATAAATATATATATTTATATATTGAATAAATAGAATAAATAAGCATTGAACATCAAGAAAATAAATAATTAAATTTTTTCCTACTCAATAAGTAAATCAAGGTGTACTAGTTGCAACAAAATAACTAGATTGTAAGTAAATCAATATTTTTTTGCACATAAATATTTAAATAATCATCCTTTTCCTAGAATCTTTAAGATTAATAATTTTCTCTGTGAAACGAGGGGTAAAGGATTTGATCATTCAAAGCATTTGTATATTTCTTTCTGTTGTTGTTGGTCGCTTCACGATTTTGAGTCGATTTACAATTTTTATTGCACTTTACAATTTATTTTTATGGTTGTTGTGTTTTTGTTTTTACATTTTTGAGCGGAAAAACATTTTAGGGTTATCATACAATCATCATCATCTGTTGTTGGTCTTGTTAAGTTGGAAATTTTGTATCCATTAATTTTTGTTTTATTTATCTCTGACCAAAAAATGTCAGTTGTTCCGTTGGACCATCCGTTCTACGGTCTTGAAGAATACGAGTTGTGGGTCGAATGCTTCCTCCGGGACATACAGTACAACAGCGAGGACTGGATACAACAACTGAGTGACGCTGCGCGTAATCCAGCTACAAGGATGTTTCAGTCACACACGGCGAACATGACTGAAGAAAGCGAAGCGATTGTAGATGCTGCCTTATTTTTGTCCAGTAAAGCGAGGGATCTTGAACCCTCAGTACAACCACATATTTTGCAGGGCCTTTTAAACCGTGTTAAACATTATCTAGATCGTGTCAACCGATTGGGGGACAGTGATGAAATTGTGTACGGCCGTAATTATGCCACTAGGAGTTTGAATGAATCACTCAATAAGATTAAACCTTTGTCTGCTCTACCTTCTTATCAACAAGTGGCTAGGATACAGGCAGTGCCAGCACCAGTAATACAGCAGGAAGAGTACGAAGACTATCAGGACCTGAGTCAATTTGGCACAGATTGGCTTCCTCTGTTCTCAGGGGATGGGTCATCACCAGATGCTCACGAGTTCATCCATTTGGTTGAAGTGGCTGCACGGCGGGATCAGGTGACCTTTGATGATTTAAAGTCAATCGTTCCCCGGTATCTTCGTGGAGTCGCGGATAAACATTATATAAACCTTACTTATGAGTATCGGGTGGTGACCTACTCCATACTCCGAGAAAGTTTATTACGAACGTTTGGTACTCTTAACGACGATAAGGCTGTACTGAGTGCACTACTAAACAGAAGACAAAATGAAAATGAGATGATATTTGATTACATCATAGAGGTTAGCAAGCTCAACAAACGACTGGCTCAACCATTTTCAGAAAAGGAGATGATTGAGATTGTAAGGGAAGGCATGTCAGATAAATTAAAAAGTGCTACAATGGTGGCTAATGTAGTTACCCTAGCTGACTTGCGGGTACTGTGCCAGAAATATGAAACGCTATGGTCATCTTTCCCAACAACATCGAAAACAACTTGTCATCCAGAAATACAAGCTGATGAATACCAAGCCCGATACCTCGCAACAGAAGCAATGGAGAGCTTTTCGACAATTACGAACGAGCAATCGATAAATAACCCCTGTATTTTAACAGATATACACATTGAACCTAAATCTAGTTCGGTTCAAATTCCGGTTCGACGAAAACTAATTTCTTTAAAGCGCCATGAACGTTTTAAACGTTATCTGAAGTTGCGAAAGATCTTCAATAAAGCATGTGTTGTTTCTATCATTTCCGAGCTAAATGATTCTAGGCCACATATTTACATCGACATCCTTGATAAAATTGTATATGGACTTCTGGATAATAGGGCTGCTATCAGTTTTCTAGGAAGAAATTCCTTAGAGTTATTAAATAATGCCGGAGTCTCATATCGTAAGTTTTCATCTTTCATCCGGACAGTGGATGGAACACGTAACCATATTTTGGGATACGTCGACGTTCCAATTACTTTCAACGGTTTTACAAAATCTTTTAGGTTCTATGTAGTCCCAAGTCTCAAGGAGGAGGTGTACCTGGGTGCAGATTTTTGGAGAGACTTTGGCATAACTCCTTCATTCATAGCTGATCTAATTCAGAGTGATCGAACCCAAGAGCAAACACGTAATCTCGAAGCTCCAATTGCCGAAGCACTTTATCACGCAGATCAGCTAGCGAACTTCAGATCTAATTTGCAACAGTATTTAGTAGCAACAGTAAACAGGTTCCAACAACAATATACTTCGCGAACGCGAACTCGACCGCAAACTTTTCGGCCACAACAGCGAGTCTTGGTACGGCAACATCGCTCGGGTGGTGCAGCTAATAAACGATCAGCCAAGATGGCTTCACAATTAGTACCAGCCATAATAAAATGCAAGGTTGGTAAGAACCTGCACAAATGTACGAATTTAGATGGTAAGGACATAGGGACTTACCCTTCTAAAGACATCCGATTATGACATTTAATTAATCACCATCAGTTTTAAATCTCTTAACTTATTTTGTATTATTTTTAGTATATATCCTTGTTAATTTATTCTGTAATAGTTTTTTTTTATCTTTATCAATTTATTAATTATTATTAATTTTTTTTTAATTACTATCCCGATTTATTAAAATTTCTCACCTTGGTTGTTCTAATAAATCATCCACTATGCTTAACATATTAACGGTTTCGTGTTAGATGTGGGCCGCTTAAGACCTTGTCTGCGGTTATCTGACTCTACTTTGTATTAGCTTACCCTCCCCATTCATTTTTTATTAACTTTCAAAAATTTCTACTATTTTTCTAGATAGTCTTCATCGCTAACAATAGTAATGCTGTCTCTCATTACCTGAAATTGAATTTTGGTACTTGAGGGCACTGTTCAGTAAGAGTATTAGGTAGTTTTTTTTCATTAGTGTTAGTTTTTTCTTTAGTTTTAGTTTTTTTTGGGAAATTTGATGTACGTAGAAAGAGATTATTAGGCTCATATCTGTCATCAGTTCCACATACAATTACTGAACAGGGCTCTCAAGTATGGAATTTCGGTTGACGGTCATTGTTCACGCATTATCGTGAATTGTTAAATAGTTTACCTGAAAAATCAAAATATTTTAAATTAGGATCAAAACAAAACCAATTAAAGATTTATAAAATTATGCAAAACATTACCAAAACAATCCTTTTGAAATGTCAACGAAACTTTCAATTTTGAATTGACGTGTTCGGTATATTTTGATCATTCATTCGATATTTTCAATTTTCACATTGAATTTATGTGTTCGTTATTCTATATTATTAATTCGATAGTTTCGAGATCGTTGGTAAACTTGACAGCTGTGATTTGTAGAGTTTTGGCTTTCTATAAAATGGACTGTTTTTGGTAGTTTTGCTCTCTTATTCTTACGAATTTATATCTGAATAGTATTGTCAGTAAAAAGTGTTGTTTGTATTACCATGTAGTTGGTTGAGTATGAGCTAAGCTCTCTCTTTTAGTTTTAAGTGAATTTTAAATATTTTGTATTTCCATGTGTTAAAATCAGTAATTGTAAAATTAATAAATGAAGTTTACATAAAGTTGTGTGCATCAGGTCAGTTTTTTAATGTATATATAAATTAACCAAATAGTTTTTTCTTTGTTCTCTGACAAATATTCGTCGAGTGTGCATGCAGTAAAAAAAACCTCGTATAAGTTTCATCGATTGGAACGGGTGATGTGTCCATGATATTTTCATTTCATATGTACATAACTTCAACTATTATATGAGCTGATATTTTCATCATTGCATAGTTCATCTCATATGTACATAATCTCAACTATTATATGATCTGATGTTTTCGTCATTACTTCAGTGAATCATCGCAATTACATAACTTCAAATATTATATGAGCTGATATTTTCATCATTGCATAGTTCATGTCATATGTACATAACTTCAACTATTATATGAGCTGATATTTTCATCATTGCATAGTTCATCTTATATGTACATAATCTCAACTATTATATGATCTGATGTTTTCGTCATTACTTCAGTGAATCATCGCAATTACATAACTTCGAATATTATATGAGCTGATATTTTCATCGTTGCATAGTTCATCTCATATGTACATAATCTCAACTATTATATGATCTGATATTTTCGTCATTACTTCAGTGAATCATCGCAATTACATAACTTCAAATATTATATGAGCTGATATTTTCATCATTGCATAGTTCATGTCATATGTACATAACTTCAACTATTATATGAGCTGATATTTTCATCATTGCATAGTTCATCTCATATGTACATAATCTCAACTATTATATGATCTGATATTTTCGTCATTACTTCAGTGAATCATCGCAATTACATAACTTCAAATATTAAACGAGCTGATATTTTCATTTCATATGTGCATAACTTCAACTATTATATGAGCTGATATTTTCGTCATTACTTCTGTTAATCATCTCGTTTGCATAACTTCAATTATTATATGAGCTGAGATATTTTCATCATTGCATCATTCATCTCACTTACATAATTTCAACTATTATATGAGCTGAGACATTTTCGTCATTGCTTCAATCAAAACATCTCATATGTACATGATTTTCAACTATTATATGAGTCTCTGTATTTCTCTGGGTCTCACATTACCTTGATATTTGCATCACGGTGTTGGAAGTTGATGTGCCAACCAACTCACATCAAAATATATCGTCAAGAAAAAAATACAGTCCACCTCTCATCGACGCCGCATCATTTGGTCCTTCGAGCGGGATATATACGCAGCTCGTCTCAAAATAACTTCGGAAGAAATAAGACCAACCAACGTTTTTGGATAATTTAAGGTACCATTTAGTATAATTTATAAGTAACATAATTATTTAAATTTTCGTCAAATATCATTAACATTATGCATTTCTCTAGCATTTATATTGTCATTGTTTATTAACACGACTTGCGTGATCATATAATCGAGACTTTTTCGGGACATTCACTACTACGGGGTGTACAATATCGCTCAGTCGATTGTTTAATTGTCTATGGTGGATGACTTGTCGGATTGTTCCATTCTATTGACATATTCCGTTCTGAACAATGTTCATCCGTTTTTCTCTTCGATATTAATTTTCCATAGGTTAACATGCTGGATTCCCCTGACGTAGACCTCTTGAAAAAACAACGTCGTACAAAATCTCGTCATACCTGAATGGAATTTGAATTCCAAAATAATTTTGTTGTCATCGTTAATATTTTTAAAAAAATCTTTATACATCTCGTCGTATTCTAATGGAATTTGAATTCCAAAATAAATTTCTTATTTTCATTAATATTTTAATTCAGTTCGTCGTACTTTAATGGAATTTGAGTTCCAAATAAATTTGTTGTCGTCGCTACTATGTTGCAAATCGTCATTCATTTTTCGTCGTGCCTTATTGGAATTCGATTGTTCGTTAATAATTGGAGTCATTATTCGTTTCGTCGTACTTAGTAGAATGTGATCTCCAGATATAATTGTTGTCTTCGTTAATATGTTCAAAATCGTTATTCGTTTTTCGTCGTACCTTGTTGGAATGCGATTTTTCGTTAATAGTTGGAGTCACTATTCGTTTTCGTCGTACTTAGTAGAATGTGATTTCCAGATACAATTGTTGTCTTCGTTAATATTTTAGAAAACCGTTCTGTCGTATTTTTAAATCATTCGTCGTACCTGATTAGATTAATTGTTATTTTTAGGATTCTGTTATATTATGTAATATATTCATCGGATTCTAGTAGATTAAATAGCATATTCATCGGATGTTCCAATATTAAATTACCAATTTATTCATCGGATCATTTCAAAATCACCGTTTTTAGGTGTCGAGTAATTAATTATTTAATCCACATCGTTCGTCAATCAACATGGAAGTTTTGATATTGGTTTGTCCAACATTCGCTGGTATTTGGATGTGTTAGCTTCATTAATTTTTCGTCGTTCTCCTTGTTGCTATCATAATTCCAACAGATGTTCACTCTTGTCTCATTCTTCGTTGCCTTGGCAGAGTGTGCCTCACAGCCCACCTTCGTCGTATAGTCGTTGAGACAAAATCAAACAAATTTCTTCAATGTGAATTAGCTCTGACCTTGCTAATAGGCATACATGCCTCATTTGTAGTAATTGGTTATTCGTCATATCTTACTAGAATTCGTTTCTCAATTTAATGTTCATCAATAGTTGTAGTCATTATTCGTTTCGTCGTACTTAGTAGAATGTGATTTCCGAATAAAATTGTTGTTCGTTTATATTTAAGATATTTTTCTCGTACGTTTCGCCGTACCCTAACACCATTGATCGTATTTTATTAGTTTGATTGTTATATTTTTAGGAACCTGTTAAATTATTTTATACCCATTAAATTCTAGTAGATTAAATACTATTCATCGCATGTTACATTATTGAATTACCAACTCATTCATCAAATCCTGTCAAATTCATCGTTATTAGATGTGAAATAATTAGTTATTCAATTCACATCGGTCATCAGTTAACATGGAAGGTTTTATATTGGTTCGTCGAACATCCGCTGGTATCTGGATGTGTTAGCTTCATTAATGTTTCGCCGTTCTCCTTGTTGCTATCATAATTCCTACAGATGTTCGCTCTTGTCTCGTTCTTCGTTACCTTGGCAGAGTGTGTCTGACAGCCCACTTTCGTCATATAGTCGTTGAGACAAAATCAAACAATTTTTCCAATGTTAACCAATGTGTCCTTGCAAAATGGCTAACATGCCTCATTTGTATTTAGTAGTATTCGTCATTAGAATTCGTTTTAATTCAATATTTGGTAGTTAATGGTTCGGTAGTATCTTAAGCCGTTATAGGTTTAATTATAATTTAATAAAATGTTTGTCTTCAGTAGGAATTAAAGTCATTAGTTATATTCACGCGTCTTTCGTCTAGTTTATGTTACAAACCGAAAATGATTTCGTTTGAATTAGAATTTTATATTTTGTCATTTCCGTCTGCCAAATTGATAATTCAGGTTGTAGCACCGAGCTTTAATCGTTGACATTTAACTTTTGCAGGCCCCCTCTATTAGCTCAAGATGCGTGCTCAAATACAACTGACAAATGGTTCATATGCATGTTCGCGTATTTCGTCTCAAAGCAGTCCAGTTGGAAATCGGTATTAACTCATCAGCTGATCCTTTTAGAGCTTGGTTTCGTCGTATGTATGGTATCACGTAACGGATTGTGATGTTTTTAAAAATTCTGCTTCCACAACATTGCCAACTTCATTGAAGCTCGTAATCTTCAGCATATCCAACAAGCAGCATTCATGTGGTCTACTCTTCGTCACAGAGTGTGTCCGACAACCCAATTTCGTTGTACAATCGTTGTGTCATTTTAAATTGAGCCTATTGTCATTTCCATTAACCCAGCTGAATCCATTCTGAAACGCTCAGTAGCACGAATCAGCGTAATCTCACATCTTGATGTTGAAGATTTGCAGCAGTTTGTTGTATCAAGTAATTACAAACTAGTGGTGGTTTATATTTCACTAATTAATATTTGCAATCGTCCACGTAACTCAAGCAACAATGTTCTGCGACCAGTCTGTTCAGTCTGACAAGTCACTCACCTCGACTACAGTGATCCCTGAATATTCATACACTTAAAATTTACTTTAGTTTCTGTCCGTAACTGGTTTTAAGGGATTACGTAATTGCAACCATGTCGCAGCCTGGACCGTTTCATTTTGTTAAAGTAAATACTTTAAGGTCGCCAGTATGTTCACGCATTATCGTGAATTGTTAAATAGTTTACCTGAAAAATCAAAATATTTTAAATTAGGATCAAAACAAAACCAATTAAAGATTTATAAAATTATGCAAAACATTACCAAAACAATCCTTTTGAAATGTCAACGAAACTTTCAATTTTGAATTGACGTGTTCCGTATATTTTGATCATTCATTCGATATTTTCAATTTTCACATTGAATTTATGTGTTCGTTATTCTATATTATTAATTCGATAGTTTCGAGATCGTTGGTAAACTTGACAGCTGTGATTTGTAGAGTTTTGGCTTTCTATAAAATGGACTGTTTTTGGTAGTTTTGCTCTCTTATTCTTACGAATTTATATCTGAATAGTATTGTCAGTAAAAAGTGTTGTTTGTATTACCATGTAGTTGGTTGAGTATGAGCTAAGCTCTCTCTTTTAGTTTTAAGTGAATTTTAAATATTTTGTATTTCCATGTGTTAAAATCAGTAATTGTAAAATTAATAAATGAAGTTTACATAAAGTTGTGTGCATCAGGTCAGTTTTTTAATGTATATATAAATTAACCAAATAGTTTTTTCTTTGTTCTCTGACAAATATTCGTCGAGTGTGCATGCAGTAAAAAAAACCTCGTATAAGTTTCATCGATTGGAACGGGTGATGTGTCCATGATATTTTCATTTCATATGTACATAACTTCAACTATTATATGAGCTGATATTTTCATCATTGCATAGTTCATCTCATATGTACATAATCTCAACTATTATATGATCTGATGTTTTCGTCATTACTTCAGTGAATCATCGCAATTACATAACTTCAAATATTATATGAGCTGATATTTTCATCATTGCATAGTTCATGTCATATGTACATAACTTCAACTATTATATGAGCTGATATTTTCATCATTGCATAGTTCATCTTATATGTACATAATCTCAACTATTATATGATCTGATGTTTTCGTCATTACTTCAGTGAATCATCGCAATTACATAACTTCGAATATTATATGAGCTGATATTTTCATCGTTGCATAGTTCATCTCATATGTACATAATCTCAACTATTATATGATCTGATGTTTTCGTCATTACTTCAGTGAATCATCGCAATTACATAACTTCAAATATTATATGAGCTGATATTTTCATCATTGCATAGTTCATGTCATATGTACATAACTTCAACTATTATATGAGCTGATATTTTCATCATTGCATAGTTCATCTTATATGTACATAATCTCAACTATTATATGATCTGATGTTTTCGTCATTACTTCAGTGAATCATCGCAATTACATAACTTCGAATATTATATGAGCTGATATTTTCATCGTTGCATAGTTCATCTCATATGTACATAATCTCAACTATTATATGATCTGATATTTTCGTCATTACTTCAGTGAATCATCGCAATTACATAACTTCAAATATTATATGAGCTGATATTTTCATCATTGCATAGTTCATGTCATATGTACATAACTTCAACTATTATATAAGCTGATATTTTCATCATTGCATAGTTCATCTCATATGTACATAATCTCAACTATTATATGATCTGATATTTTCGTCATTACTTCAGTGAATCATCGCAATTACATAACTTCAAATATTAAACGAGCTGATATTTTCATTTCATATGTGCATAACTTCAACTATTATATGAGCTGATATTTTCGTCATTACTTCTGTTAATCATCTCGTTTGCATAACTTCAATTATTATATGAGCTGAGATATTTTCATCATTGCATCATTCATCTCACTTACATAATTTCAACTATTATATGAGCTGAGACATTTTCGTCATTGCTTCAATCAAAACATCTCATATGTACATGATTTTCAACTATTATATGAGTCTCTGTATTTCTCTGGGTCTCACATTACCTTGATATTTGCATCACGGTGTTGGAAGTTGATGTGCCAACCAACTCACATCAAAATATATCGTCAAGAAAAAAATACAGTCCACCTCTCATCGACGCCGCATCAGTCATGATGGTCAACAGTTGTATTCCTCTTATTGCAATAGAACTTACCTTTAATAAATAATATAATTTCATTCACTAGTATCTAACACTTGATTTATTTGCGCACGCTTACCAACTCTGCGCTGCCTGTTGTCTGCTGGGACTCGGCATGTCTCAATTGGGGAACTTTTACAGCGAGACGTGACAGTTTACACAATATCATTATAATGCAGCTGGTCAACAAAACTCTGGCGTTCTACAATCAAGAATTTAGATGCAGTAAATATTAATCAACATAAATAAAACAATTTCAATTTTTTTTTGTATGAAACGTCTATAATTCACAATTCTTTCATAATGGATATACAACATCAGTAATTCTAAACATCTTTATTTTCATCATGGTTGCACAACATCTACAATGCGTACTTTCTTTCATCATTTAGCGTCATGCAAAAATTCTAAACATCTGGTTGTCTTGGGAGAGGCACTCGACTCATCAATTCGTATACCTAGTATCGGTAAATAATGGTGATTGCGACATATTTTCTTTCCTTAATCTTCACAAAAAGCATTTCACTGTTTAATGCTTGTTTGATATCGGTACAGGAAATTGTCTGTTATGCCGCAATCTGAGGAATTATCTAACCAGTAGCGTTTATAAGAGAGTCTACACCCCACTCCAGAACGAGTGCAGGTTCTGTATTGGTAGACTGAAGGAAATGTATGCCTTGGTAGTGAGATTTAACGGTCAACGAACAGTCAAGGATACATTTTCTTCAGTCGCCACACTGTTCTATTTTTTTTCTCTCCCTTATAAACTCACTACTTGGTGATCCTAAAGTTTAACATCCGTAACTACACAAACCAACAACTTAGTACAACGAAAATACATTACCTGCTTCATTATCCAAACCATTAATTAATCGCGTTGCTACAACAACACGTCGTGTTGATTCAGTATCAATTTCTATTAACAAAACTATCAGTCTCACAATTAACATTGCTTAAATTCGTAAACATTCTTCTAATTTGTTTTAGTCAAACAAAATGTAGAACTCATGTAGTTGTAAATGCATTTTTTTTATTATTTTTGTTGATGCTGTCTGATACAATCTCATGTTTGAAGTTGTTGTCATGTTTTTCATTTAGAAATTAGAATGCTAACGATATTGTTATTTCATTTCCTTGTCATAACTTTGCTAACTGAGAACAGAGCAAACACGAATTGTATGTTGTTGACCTTTCTTTTTTGTAATTGTTTGACGAGCTCATTCTGAAAAACCGATTAAATTCCTTTGTTTGGGAAAAACAAAACAACCGAAAGAGATATACAAAGTTTTTGAATTGTCATCTCCTTCACACCCTTTTGTTTAGATGCTATTTAAATGATATGATTTACATCTAAAATGGTCAGTTGGTGTTAAATAATTAATCAAAAATTAAGTTAAATTTTGATAAAATTAAATTATATTTGAAATTATTTATTAAAGATTTGTGCAGTATGATTTTACTTTATAAAATCGATATCGTTCGTGTTAAAATTAAATCTAGTTGATTTTTTTTGCATTAAATAAAAGAATATACTGACACAAAAAAAAGCTAAAAGTTAAAGTTAGTTAGTTTTTCAGAAAAAGAAAATTTTTTGTGTAAGATAACGCTAGCAAGGTTGTTTAGACTTTAAACAAAATATTTGATATTTTATAAATGTTTTTGATTGAGAAAAGAATTTTTACTTGTTTTCATTAAAGAAGTTGTTTGAGCGAACAAAACTAATATTGAAAAAGTGTTGGGTTTATTTATTAAATCAACAGTATATGTCAAGTTTTAGTGATTTGTAAAAGAAAAGTATTACTCTTTGTGATTTTAACGACGTTGAACTAGTTGAAAGTGATACAGTTTCAAATAACAAAAACAACTGAATGACGCCGTATAGTAATATTTTTAATGACGTGTCATGACACCATTAACTCCGGTTTCTAAAATGTGGCAACGGGCGGAAGAAAACTAAAATTTGTGAGAGATATACTTTGCTGGATCAACGATAATTGGCATTATTTAAATTTATGTGACATGCAAGGACGAAGTCGCATTACAACATCTTCTTCATCGAAGTCAACTACCTCAGCACTCTACTGAATAATTAAGATAAGTTTTTTTACCTTTTTATATTCTTTTTATTTAAACGCTTGTCTTTATATCTAATATAACTCATTTTGAATTATAAAAATGGTCCCTATGACCGATTAAATAATCTAAACTAGAGATTCTTCCTGGGTAGAGCCCGTACGTCCGCAAATTCCGGTATCATTTTGGAAATTTAAAATAAAAAAACCCTTGGATAAATAGATGTCTCAGCATCTATTATTTAAATTGTAAAGTCCAGGCTTTACAATTTCTTTTTCAAACTTCGAAACAAAAAAAAATTAATATTTTAAGGGAAATAACTATATTACAAAAAGTGCTTGACGTTTAAATTCCGCTTAATATTGCAGTCAAAGAACTAAGCGAAAAAAATTCAACGCTTATGACAGACGAAAGCATATGCAAATTCTTATTTACTTCTCTAACGGAACTGAACAGGGATTCAAGTAAAATCTTACTCCACGAAATCAGAAAACGAATGGAGCAGAAAAGAAACAAAACAACTTTAACAAGCTTATTTCTATATCTTGACACTGGAGTTATACCACAATCGAACGAATATTTTGATTACACAAAGAAAGCTGTTGTGAAAACTTTCCTTTCTCGCCTCCTCAGCCTTCAAAGATGTACCAGACCCTAGTGATGAAAACAGTAATAACCATGGTTGCAGGTATCTGGTAATATAAATGACGCACTTGCAGTCAACAATCAAAGTAAAAATATATTGCAACAAAAGCTGCAACCAGCGATTAGCTCAAGTACTGATTCCACGACATGAGATACAGTAGCAGTGATAATGAAAATCGCAGTTTGTAGTTCAAAAAACATTTTTGTTAAACTCGTTCAAAACAAGAAAAGATATATTAGACAATTTGAATAATGCTCTATTGACTATCAGCCCCACTTCAACAAACACTGAAAGCGGTTTCTCTACGGCGGGATATCTGAACTAAGAAGTAGCCTTTAATTTAAACATCTAAACGCACTGCTCTTTTTTAAATGCATATTTCAAGAAAATAAATAAAATAAAATGCATAATAAGATGTTAAACCTGTTTGATTTTATTCATAGTTCTTAGTACTTCTTTTACTATTCGAATACTAACCGAATATTCGGATATTTAAAGAAAAAGTTATTCGATATTCGGATAACTCAAAATGTCGAATAACTGAATGCTCTAGGGGTCATGCTGGTCATGCTGGTCATAGTGGTCATGGTGGTTATGGTGGTCACGGTGGTCATAGTGTTCACGGTGGTCATGATCGTCATGGTGTTCACGGTGGTCATGATGGACTTGTTGGTCATGGTGGTAATGGTGATCACGGTGGTCATGATGGTCATGGTGTTCACGGTGGTCATGGTGATCATAGTGGTTATGGTGGTCATGGTGGTAATGGTGGTCAAGGTGGTCATGGTCGTCATGGTGTTCACGGTGGTCATGGTGGTCATGATGGTCATGGTGGTCATGGTGGTTATGGGGGTCACGGTGGTCACGGTGGTCATGGTGGTCATGGTGGTCATGGTCTTCACGGTGGTCATGGTGGTCATGGTGGTCATAGTGGTCAAGGTAGTTATGGTGGTCACGGTGGTCACGGTGGTCATGATGGTCATGGTGGTCATGGTGGTCATGGTGGTCATGGTGGTCATGGTGGTCATAGTGGTCATGGTGGTTATGGTGGTCACGGTGGTCATGGTGGTCACGGTGGTCATGGTGGTCATGGTGTTCACGGTGGTCATGATGGTCATGGTGTTCACGGTGGTCATGATGGTATTGGTGGTCATGGCGGTCATGGTGGTCATGGTGGTCATGGTGGTCAAGGTTGTCATGCTGGTCATGGTGGTAATGTGGTCACGGTGGTCATGGTGAATTGGAGTGTATCAGAGATATATGCGAAGATATATACTCACCAAACAGTTGGTTATCAATAATCGGCGTTTTTTTTCTTAAGCCTTATCTACCCAATTTCTGTGAAGTTCTAAATAGTAGAAAAATGATATGTCATAAAGAAGTTTCACTTCTTACCTGTGTACTTTGGTACACACACTACGTTTTTTTAATTTTTTTATTTTATTAATAATAATATAAACTTCCTTTTAGTAACAATTTTGAATTTTATATTTTATTTTATTGAATATCGATTTCGACTTACGTCATCCTCAGTTCTTAAATTATTATTCTTAAAAAATTAAAAATAAACATTTAAAAAAAGTATATTTTTTTGAATATTGCATTTTAATATGCATATCCGAGACACTTTTTTTGGTTTTTCTTAGAAATAACTGTTTTTTTTTCTCGGAGTTCTACCATGTAACTCATTTTCATGCAGAGCACGGCAAACGGTACTGGCACTTATTCCTGCTCCTAATGCGTTTCTGTGAGTTCCTCAGCTATTTCTGACTGCACTTTCAGAGGGGTTAGCCCTTACCCTTCGCGCTATCGCTCTTTTGTCCACAACTGACAAAATTGGCGGCCTGCCAGAACGGGGAAGATCTTTTACACTTTTCAAATGTTTGAATTTGAATAGTATTATTTTCACAGTATTATGACTTCTGTCGATAATACTAGCAATTTCCCTCAGAGATTTGCCTTGAGATGCTAATTTTACCACTGAATTACTTGTTTGGTTTCTATTGTAGTTTGTTTGGCCATGTTGAATAATATTAAATTATTATTATTGGAATAATAATAACTGCACGGATCTTTGACACGAAGACTACTAAATATCGACAATGCAACAAACCAAAATAAAATTAGTTGAAAAAATCCCGTTACAACAAAAAACAAAACAACGTGAGAGAATACACTTCTGTTTGATGCGTAAAATCACTAAAATCAGAGCATTTTGTAATTTTTATTAAAATTACAAGGATAACAACAAATAAATGAATTTTTGTTTTTGTTAAAATTGCTTTTTTTAAAAATGCAAACTTTTTAAAAATGCAAAGTATTTTATTTTTCCATTCTTCTTCTAAGATTAATTAGTTCGTAAATGTTGAACTATTTGCTGTGCAATTTTTTTTACGCTGACTGTATATTAGAAATTTTCTGTGTTGAAATTCAAACTAGAGTCTTAGAAGAGAGCAAAGAGCCAACCCTTACAAGTCCTTAATGAATTAACTAAAAACTGTGACTAAATTAAATAATCAAAACTAGATAAATGAAATTATTTTTTATTTTTATATTAATGTATTAATTATTTAAAATATTTATTAAATGCCCTATAAATTAATTGTTTATTTATTATAGTTGTTTAATTTAATTTTGCTAGTACGGAGCTGGTACGAATGAGGACGTGGGTCAGTTGCTTAAATCGTACCAGTCGCAACATCTTACAATTTCTCTATTTTATTAGACGGATTTACAAATTTACTAAGTTTTTAGAGAAAGTAAGTATAAAAATATGAAATTATCGATATCGTCAAAGGTTTATAGAAAACAAATCATTTTGGAATTAGTTATCTTATCGAATTAAATATAAAAATCGGTACGATATATGCAACTTCCCCATAAATTTTGAGCGTAGGAATTTTGGTAATACTGTGTATATCAATATAGTCATAGATATCATACACATTTGTGTCTTTTTTATATGGAAAAATAACCTTATAATAAAAATAATGGATTTAGAAAAAATCAAAATTTTACTTTTTGTTGTTGTTTTTATTGAGCTTTAATTTTTTTCATGATTCGTTTTAATAATAATAGTTATTTATATCAGTTAATAGAATGCGCTGTAGCAAATCGAAAGAAAATTTTTATTGTGTTTGTTGAAACCTTCTATATCCAAGCCTGATTGTTTTTTAGCACAGAATAACCATAAATGATATACGATATTAAACAAATTTAGAGGTTCAGCATATGAAAGATTCATTGTATTTTGCATATGTTTTGTATTTTGCATACAATGGCGTCAATATAGAAAGGCAATAAATATGTAGAAAATGTGCTAATTCTAAATCTTAATTTAGTAATAAGTATAAATACTAAAACTTAATTCAACTATTTTAAATAAAATTAGTTATATGTACTACAAAATGTGATGTAATACGTTCAATACGCTGACTGCGCAACCCACTTTTATTTTTTGTAAAAAACTGTAACGGAAAATTATTTATCTAACAAAATTTCTAGTTAAATAGTGTTCTAGTCTGTACATCTAATTTTGCCATCTGTGTTAAATTGTTTAAAAAGATATTTAAATATTTATTTCCTTATTACAGTTTGAAAGCAAACATAGTTATTAATAAAAGATTTAACGTTTGAATATAACCTTTGTTTCTTTGGAAAATCGTGTTGTGTCAATGCAAAATTTATCTTTTAGTTTTTAGTTCAATTTCAATAAAAGTGTGTTTTTCAAAATTTTTTTTTTAATTTTTTTAAAATGTGTTTGATAGTATAAATTACAAGGTGTGTCACAACAACACATAAAAAACGTTTGCAAATCACTATCGACTAAGTGCCACCATTTTTAATTAGTTTATTTATCATGATTGCCATCCATGTTTAATCATACATAAGCTATGCTTCTATGTATAGAATGTATGCGATTTTCGTCTCGTTATTGTGAGCCTTAAATCGATATAATCGATGTTATCAAGTATCAAATTACAAGTATTAAGTCTTCACTTAATTTTAGAAACATGTATTACACACAATTCCAAACCAACAACATATTTGGTAAAGATGATAAAATATGTAACATGTGTTGAATTCCAATACATATAATTTTGATATACAAATGTAATTGTTTCAGGTTATACTATCTTTCTTACGTTATTTTTAATTTCATAAAAATTATGTTCAACAAAAAAAACATATATGATATGTTTTTAAGAACAATGTCCCACAACAACATGGTGTTGATAGACGCAAATTTTTATATGATATGTTTTGATTATTTTAAATATAAAAATGTATATAAAAGTTGCTTGGAATGCTCATAGATGTGAAACGCAGAATAATTTTCATGATTTTAATTTAAACATTCTGAAATTTTAATTTGCAATGCTACAATAATTGGAAGATACAAAAAAACACAGCTTTTTCACAGATTTTCACTTCTGTCCTTAACACTGCAGTCGGCAGTCCTTAACACTGCCTTCTTTTTTTTAATAAACGTGATGTGTAGTAGAAACAACAATATGTGACAGAACAACACATAAAAGCATATTAAGACCAAAGTCTCACAACAACATGCGTTCTAAGGTGTTGATGGATGCAATTTTTCCGTTGTTTTAAAAAAATGGATAGCTAAAAAATAAATCTTATCACATATAAAAATATGACACAGGCAAATGTTTTATGAAATAGGATAAAGGAAACAAAAACGAATTTAAAGGGAGAAAAGGTGTAAAAACTTAAAAAATTTTTGGGAGGAATTTGCATCGGAAAAACTAAAATTGGGTTGGAATACAGCTAGTGCCACATTCTTTGATCACGCGACGCACTTTCCCCCTCAATGATTAAATCATGCTGATATTGAGTAATATGGTTCTATATAATATTCGTTTCGTCGAGCAAGCAATAGTGTGCCATCATCAAGGAACATTCTATAACAAGTATTTAGGATGATTAATCTAGACTGAAAACAGTTCATCCACGAGTACCTCTAAGATATCACCTTGTCCAGTGATATCTCACTTCTACTTTCAGTGGTATGTGAAATCTCACTTTATTTCTTTAAATGGTACATGCAAAAAGCAGGGACTGGAGAAGGCGAGGTTTGCACACCCTTAGGTAAACTAATAGCAATAAATGATTAACAACCATCGCAAACAGTTTGTTTTCAATTATAGAAGATACAAAGTTTTTTCCTCTTTTTTCTGCTAATTTTCCAACAACAATAAATTTACCCTTATCTGTATTTAATTCAATTATGCTTGATTTTTTTGTTATGCATTTATTTACTTATCATTTTAATTTTCTTTAATTTTCCAACGTTTTTTTTGTAAATCAAAATATAAAAGTCAACCAAAGATCATAAAAAACTACCCTCTAATAATAGGATACACTAGACAACAACAAAACACATTTATTTAATTTTTCTTTATGCCTTCTGGACTTGTTAACTTAAAAATAAAAAGTAAATACAATTTGGTTTAATGCAGAAAAATAAAAAACTAAGATGAAATAATAATGTTGTTACAAGCATAGACATGATATTAAAATGGTAAAACAAGGCGAAATTCATAAGATATAAATAAATCGAATCTTATGAAATGAGATTATGGAAATGTCAAAATATTAAGAAAAATATTGGATCGAAAAAATTATTGAATGGACGTGAATGATTTTATTCGTAAGGATGAAAATAGGATTTCTGAGATTATTATTGACATGTAATCGAAATAGAACATCTATTAACTTATATTTGATTTAATATTATATATTCACAAACTATTGGATTGAAAGGGTATTTGGAAGATTTGTATTACTAGGAATCGTCATTTGGAAACAACATTATATGTAAACAGCTTAGGTTAATATGCGGAGAATTTCTTTTGCAAATTGTGACATAAAATTGATAATGTGTTTAGGGCCGCCAACTGAACAAGCTCAGGAAGGACATACTTTGGTCCTTAGATAATAACAAATGAAATTTCTTTTGTTATTATTTACAACACACATACATACTTCACAAGATGTATATGTATGTCATGCAGCAAAACATCAGAAACTATTTTTGTGTGCGTAAAATATACCAATAAAAACTAATAGTATTATTTATATCAACATGAAATACACACATATATGGCAGAATAACAAATTACAAATGAAATCCACAGGATTATTACATTTTCTATTTTAGTTATTTTGTTTATTGTTTTTTTTTCTTGAAAATGCATAAAAATACTCCAATTGACCCTTGCTTAACAACTTATTTTGTTTGATTGCTTATGTTTTGGATAAGATAAAATACGTTTTATATGTTACATTAATGAATAAATAAACACCATTTACAGAACATAGATAAAAAATGTTTGAGCCTCATCCACATAAGCTCACGTTTGAAGTGAAACTTCGTTAGATGTAAATGTTGTTCAGATAGGGCTTCCAGTCGTCCCGATTTTGGCGGAATTGTCCCACCGTACAAGTTTTGTCCCAACGTCCCGCTATAGCACCAAAAATCCCGCCTAACAATAATCTACCAAACTTTATAAAAAAATATCCCGCGGTGTATTTATATATTGCTTGCTGTCTGTCGCAAATAATTTTCTGATGGTTGTGTTTCCGACTAAACGATAAACTACATTATGCAAATACCCAGTTAGAAGTGTTATCGATCAGTTATTGATAAACACTCGATAATGCAACATCTATGTATCGATAACGCGTTATGTACATCATGATGAAAAATCATCGATAATTTTTGTTCAAAACTGTGGCACCACATTATCGATGAAAACCATCAATAATATACAAGTTAGCTATTATCGATAACGCAATCAATTACCTGTTACCAATGTCGTTGTCAATAACTGTTATTGAAAAGGTTACTGAATTGAAACCATTATTAGGTTTCAATACAAAATATAAATAAAAATCGGGGGGGGGGGGGTTTAATTTCATATTAATTTTATTTTCATATATTTTTTTTTAAAAAACGGTTACATATTTACATTTAAACTTATATTGAATTTATATTTTAAAAAATCAACAATTATATATTTTTATGAAATTGAAATATGTACATTTATAAATTTAATTTTAGGTTATAGATTAGTAGGCACTACATAATATAAATATTAAAAAATTATGCACATATTTCTTATATATAAAAAAAAATTAACATATAACTGTTAAGATTTTTGTTTTATCTAACAATATTAATTTTATAAAACGCCTTAATTTTATAATATAATAATTATTACTTCATTTATATAAAACACCACAATTCACAACACAGTCATCCCTTTTGAAATTTAACATAATGTCTGACTTTTGCTTAAAAAGTTCTTTGTTCTGCTGGTCGATAACAACATCAATAACGGTTGTTATCGATATTGGATTTTTAACTGGGTACCTACTACATTTTAATATGAAAAACGCTCAGCGAAAACGCTATAATTCTGTGAGCAAAGTATGATTTACATATATACATACTTATTCTAATTTGACATCCGATGTATTTTGTAGTTGTCGATTTAATTTTGTTGGGCTTATTATTAATTAATTAGTTTTATTGAAATATTAAAAAAAAGAAACAAAGTTAATCTTACATTTTACTAAATGACGTTTTTTTGAAATGTCTATGGGTAAGAAATGGACATTAGAAATTTTTTTACTACCAAAACCCAGCAAGAAATCAACAGTTGGAGGATTTGGAAATTTTAGAAAAGATGTAGTAGAAGAGAATGATGATAATGAAAATTGTCAAGAAGATATTTAGTTGGTGAAGGTGATGCACAGTTAAAAAAAAATTGAATATGTAATGCAAATTGCTGCACATATAGGTCCTACGGAAATTTCCATTACAAAACAATACAAAGCTTGCTATATAAAGTTAAACTAATGCTCTTTGCATCAATATTTAACAGAGTACTTGGAGTAAAATAAAAAACTTGTTGTTTAAAAATATCTGTTATTTGCATTACATAAATTACGCGCAGCATTTTTTTTAGTATGACGTTTTAATGCAAATTACATCATAATTTCGAGATACTTTGATTATAACGCACCTGCCTAAATTAATCAAATTAAAATAAAAAAATTACAACGGAAAAAATTAAAACATACATACCACCTTAATCACTATTATTATAGACTTTCAGTTGAGCAGCGATAACTAAAACATACAAGAAACGATTTTAACTATATATTTCTAAAATGGATAATACTCTAGTGAATTTTAAAATTTCATTAATGTATTAAATTGTAGCAAGGTGCATTAAAACTTCTAGCTGTTCTATAGAAATAAATTATGATGCCAGAGTTGTTTTAAATTTTATAGAAATGCATTGAAATTAGGTTTAATGCAACGTTTACTTTACAATTCAATAATAACCTACCTGCAACGCATAGCTCCTATTGCAAGACTTGCTTTAAATACTGCAGTTACTTTTTCAACTGTGTGGTGTTGGTGTATCCGAATCCGATATTGATGAAGAAAGTGCTGCATCTTCAACAGCTGAGAAGCATAAACTATCAAAGCGGCATGTAAAGTTTAATAAAAATTGGAGCAAGAACTTTGATTGACTATTAACTGGCCCAACATAAAATGACATAACTAAAAATGACATAAACATTCTAAGTCTCAACTCTCAACGGCATATCAAAAATTTGAAAACAAGTTTGTCTAAAAAAAACATCATTTATACCAGCAAATAGTACCATTAGCCAAATAAATGTCATTGTAGCTGTGACGGCATTTGCGTATCATGCAGTAATGTACTCCCGCAGTCTTATGTGGCTACCGATTGTTCAGGAAAATCATTTTCTTCATTATTTAAAGATTAAACCATTAGCTAGTGGTAAGGAAATATTAAGAAAAATTATTTCTAAAGTCTTAGGTCCAGAGTCTAAAAACTCCTATTGGATAATATTAACAAATCTTTATATTTTTCTATAAGCATTGGCGCGTCTAATAAAGGGAACGTAAAAACATTTCCCATCATTATTACGTTTTTCGATAAAAATATTGGTACAACAAGCGGGTTGTTGGCATTTTATAGTTTGGACACCCAAAAAGCAGCTAATATAACTGAATCGCTTAAGCGATTATTTTAATAATCTTTTTATTGATATAGTAGCATTCTGCGCAGAATATGCTAATATTAATTTTGGTAAAAACCAAAGTGTAATGACAGAATTAGAAAAAACATATTGAATTTTTATATATAATGAATTCGTTTCAAGTGTACCGACAGTGGCGGATTTCTAAATATGCTAGCTAGGCTGTAGCCTACGGCGGCAAATTTTCGTAGGCGGCAAATTTTTGAGCAGAAAGTTTTTAAAATATACAAATTTTTCGAAACAGAATTTTTTTTGCGCCCAAGCCGCCCGCCACTATAAACAGAGTATCCAGATTATATCAATCAAATTCGCAAAATTTCTTATATGAAGTTTTTATTGCATTTTATTTGATTTTAATAAACGTTTGTATTATTTTCGTATTTTGTATTTTATTAATTATTTTTGCCAGATTTGCACGTTTTTCATTAAAAGCGTAATTTTAAAGTACTTGTAAATAATGTGACCATGAAATTTCGAAAAAAAAAATTTCCAGCGCGCTTGTTTTGGTCGCTGCGCTTCCATTTGATAATTTTTTTAAATATATTAGGCGGCAATAAAAATTAGCCTATAGGCGGCCAATTTGTAAATCCTCCACTGTGTACCGAACAAATTTCAGCACAGTATTGAAATTCAATCCAAAAGAATACAAAATTAGATAATTCGGTGTTGGAACTTGTTCGGTACAGTCGAAAAGAATTCACTATAATACAAATTTGATTCCAATTGTTTGTATAACTGCCATTATACTTTCTAATACCGTAAAAAAGGTTTTTAATTTTTTATCAATTTGATGTTGATGTTAAAAATTGATGTAATTGTTAATAAATTTTTTAATGAATTCAGTGTTTCCACTAAATGCACCACAGAACTTGAAGAAATGTTTGAATGGATCGGTACTGAATAGTCAGAACTACTTTGTCATGTGTCAACAAGGTGGCTTAGTCTAGTCTTTCTCCTGCTATAAAAAGACTAATTAAAAATTTTTAGCCTTTAAGAAGTTACTTTCTGACCAAAAAAATATTTCAAATACAATTAAAATGTTTTTTGAACTTTTAATTGTTTTTCCATGCAAAAATAGTACATTATATACCGAGGTGATAAAGTAAATTTTCTACATTGAGGTGGATATTAATTCGCGAGAAACGAAGTTTCGAGCGAATTAAGCACCGAAATGGAGAAAATTTTCTTCACCGAGGTTTATATACTATTTTTTTCACTACTTGATATAAAAAATGCACTAAAACTCTTAATTATTCACAAAATAAAATGTCAATTAATAAGCAAATGGTGAATAAATAAAAATTTTGATTTGGTGAAACATTGTGTATCATATCATTGGATTGCGTATTGGATATTTATTATGCAGGACTGCTTAGTTAGAAATTTATTTTCAATGAATTTTCTTAAAACTATATAAAAATCAAATATACTTTGCGTTAAAAAATATAGCTTTTATTTATTTTTGACATGAATTGAATTGAATTGAAAATCTATTCAATATTGTTGAGCCAAATTTAGAATTTTTTTAGTCTACAACTCACAACTAAACTAAATTTCAACAGAATTCTGTTTAACACGAAATAAAATTTCAAATAAACTAAACTATAGTTGCAAAGAATTTTTTGCATTCATTCATTATTTATTATTATTAAAATAAAATCAAAACGCTTATTATTTTTTAATGTATTATTATTATTTTAGGAAGAAACTAAAAAATTTCAAAGATGAACTCAGTTAACAAACGAACAAAAATTATATTTTCATTATTTACTAAGGTGCTAAAATACTTATTATTAGGTGTGGGGAATAATTATTAGTAACCTTAGCTGAGAAAAATAACTTTTTTTCTTTGACGGGAAAAAAGTTTAACATTTTACTTCTGCTGACAGGTGCAAAAATGCTACTTTTCATAAAATACTTTTTTCCCCGGGAAAAAAGTATGTACTTTTTTCCCGGATAGATAAAAATATATATATAAATACATATATACACATAAATGATGAATATTATGAATATTTATGAACATTTATGACTATTTTAATGTTAATGAAAAGTTATACCGTTTTCTTCTTGATGTTAATAACTGGTTTTGACAAATAAAATGAAACTTAATTTTATGTTTTTATTCAAGAAAAATTCGTATGGTGTGGTGAATATACATATTGTAATATTTGTTTAATATTATTTTTTCAATAATTATATTAATATTTATCCAGTCACAGAAAAAAATAGTGTATTATACACGGGAAAAATTGTAGATTTTAGCTCTCGGTTTTTTGTCTCCCTCCGCTTCGCGTCGGGAGACAACACAACCTCGAGCTAAAATCTACTACTTTTTTCCCTTGTATAATAAATAACTATTGTCTTGGGTTTTTGAGTAAATAATTGAAATTTCTCATGCAAGTAGTAAAAAAAATACATTAAATTTAATATTTATTTTGTTTAGCCCTGCTTTTATGACATAATTACAATTATAATTATTAAAAAGTAAAATTTAAATAACATGTCTCTTTGCCGACGACTTTTCCATTTATGTGTAGGTGCTTAATATTTTTCTACATATTGTCCCGCCGAACAACTTTTGAAAACTGGAAGCCCTACGTTCAGATATTAAAGTTTTTTTATAATTGTAGTTTTAGATAGTAGCGATAGTTTTTGAGCACGACCAGTGAAAATAACTTCGTCTATTACTATACATTAAGATTCGTAACCTTGAGATTCAATCGTCATTTTAAAATCGTAGAAACGGTTTGAGAAAATCTGTCCATTAAAATTTACCCCAGGTTTGTAAGTTTTGTCATTCCAGAGATAATAGTTTTCCAGATAAAAAAAATCCAAATTTACTAAAATTTGAAATTAACCCAAAATAGACCGTAAATTGAATAAACTTAGAAAAAACTCAGAGACGAACAATAAAAATTTATTTGGATTTGTATAAATTATATTTTTATAACACAAAAAAGGGCCTTATGATTACCTTTCTAGTTCGTCCTTATTTTTGTTTTCTTTTTTAATATTTGGGATATGATAAATAGAAAAATTATATTAAATACTTGTTAATGTAATGTTAATTTTTAAGCATTTATTGTAGTATTTAGTTTAGGTTATTTAAAAAAACCACTGACATATTTAGAATTATGAATGAAGTTTTTTAAATTTACATATTCAAGATATGTATTGGTAATTTATATGCATTCATATTTAGATTTATGGTGCGAATGAACATACAGACATTCTTGATTTTAAAGATCGATTAAGGCACACGGTTTAACTGCACAATAAAACGTTGTGACGTCATTACGAAATAAAATTCAGGAGATTCAGGGGACACCTACAATATTTGCTTCAGTTTTTTAATTGAAGAAATATTTCGTAGTTATTCAGTTTTTTACTACTTTTTGTTGTTGTTTTCTTATTTTTTTTTTTGTTTTGGTTTTCTGTTGGTGATTGTATTGTCGTATCATTTTTTTAAGGAAGAATGAATTGATTATTCAATTTTTCATATTCATCAATATGTATTTTTTGTTGTTTTGGATTTTGGAATGAAAATAAATTAAAAAAGAAAATGACATTGAAAAAATAATTCAAGGTCTGTTTCTTCAGTTTTTGATACAATATTGCGTAGACTTGCCACCTACACGTTCTTGGAGCGTATAATACGTTTTTTATATCAAAAATATTTGTGAATACGCTATAAGTACGTTTTTTGAAAATATTCCAAAATATACGCTTTTTTGGTTATAAATAGTTAAATTCAGTTATTTTCAGAAATACGTATCCTACCGAAATGAAGTTTTCCCCTTATTAACTGGAATGAATTGCAGAGAAAAGTGGACTGAATATTTTAAAATCAACACTAACGCACCTGAATTACTTAAAATTTGCAAATTTGTTTTTGCAGTGCCAGTTAATAATTTAAATTGTTTTGTTGAACGCATTTTTAGCGTGATGGGAAATATATGAACGAACAAATCAAAAGGCTTCATACCGATATGGTGAAATTAGAATTATTTATGCATTTCAATTACAGATGAGTTGCTTTGAATTTGCAAATTTTATATTAAGAAAAAAGATAAGTCTAACAAAAAATTGATCGAAGCAGCAAAATCGAACAAAAAATATAAAATTAAAGCTTTACATTAAATATTTGGTTCATTCCTATACTAGTCCTTGGGCCGTCACCTATTTCATTCGATGATTACCACATATTTTATACTTCGTGAGGCGCTTGTCCCTGACGAGTCCTACAACTTTTTTATCCGCCATTTTCCTTGATTCGGCCGGTATTTCCTCGGAAAACTCCGAAACATGGTGATTTCCCGGGTTCTTGTATATTTATTACCATAATTTTGTTATTTATTAAAGGGGGTGGAAATTTGTTTTAGAAAACGAGAGTAAAATTGTCTGCTTTTGTTGAGTCCGACAACTTAAACAGGCCAAAATACCGGGGTACTGAAAATTAATTACCACAAAGCTGCTTTTCACAGGATTGTTTAACAAAAATTAGTGAAATTGAAGGGTCATGTTGTCCGACAAATTTTCGGTCGCGTTGACGATAGCGTACGCTCAATATCATCATCCACGATATATCAACATTAGTCATTGATTTTAGATATTTGTTATTAACGCATGGAGGGATCAGTTTTTATTAATTTGTTAATGTTTTTCTATTTTTTGATCCACGGGTGTGACAACCCCGCGTACTCCAGTTCCTGCTATTGGCAATATGAGTTAACGTGAGATATCACATACCCCTGGCAATAGCGGTGATATATCACTAAGGTGATATCTTAGGGGTGCTGGCGGATGAACTGTATTCAGTCAACGGTAGCACTCTCAATCTTAGCTAATGAATATTCCTTGATGCTGGAACGCTGTAGCTTGCTCGAAGAAACGAGCCTTCATATAACTATATATCTGAGCTTTAATCATTGAAAAATATACTGCGTCCCATAATCAAGGATTATGCCATTAGCTGGACTATTGGCAAACCAATTTTAGTTTTGTTCCTGCAAATTTTTAAAACAAATTTGCTTTTTATCTCTTATTCAATTTTTATTTTCCCTATCCTATCACGAAATATTGGCCTATGTCATATTTTATATGTGATAGGATTTATGGTTTAGTTATCCATTATTTAAAAAAAAATATCAAAAAAAAAAACAAAAAAAAACAGATTTGCGTCCATTAACATCCTTAGAACGCATGTTGTTGTGGGACCTTGGTCTTAAAAGGTTTTTATGTATTGTTGTGACACATATTGTAATGCCTACTACACATCACATTTATTTAATATTAAATATTATAAATTGATCAAAATTATAAATAATAATAAAAAATTATTAAATAATTTCGTAATAATTTAATGAAATCACTATAATAATCAAACTGTAGTCGTTACTATGTAGATTTACGTAACTCAGTAACCCATTGGTTTGATTTATATTATTGTTAATAATATTGTAGTATGCTAAATAAATTGTATCATTGTATCAACAATATCATCGTAAATCACCTTGTTGAACACCAGATGTTATATCAAAAGAGTCAGAAACTGACTGATTACTATTCTACAATATGATCCCTATGTTGTGAGTTTACACAGAGAAACAAGGAATATGATCGGAGATAAAATAATATCATATGCTTGCTTGAAATCAACGTAAAGCTGGTGAATGCTGATGTCAATCGCCCAATATTTTTCTAGAATCATCCTTAAGATAAAGCATTGATCTGTGGTTGGGATGAAAACAACACTGATAGTCACCGATGATAGATTCGGCGAACGGAATGAGTCGATAGTACGACAGGTACGACATTAGCTAGTATTTTATATACAATGTTCATCAGTGCGACTCCATGATAATAAGAACACTTTAGGCGGCCACATTTCTTATGTTTTTTGTTATTTTCCATTCAGCAGGTTGTTTTTGTTGGTCCCAGATTGCAAGAATCAGGTCGAATATATACTACTTTTCCGTTCTCGCGGCGAGTAAAAGTATCATTAATATTTTTATGTTTTACTGATATATTTTGAGTCGTTTAGACCTTAGTTACCGAAATAATAATGACATTCTTAATTCCCAAGGGAATTATAAAACAATTTGAAGTAAAAAATAACTAACTTGATCAAATAAAATGCAAAATCATGCTATCAAATACTTGATAAAAAATAAATGTTTTAGTTTAATAAATGTTTTAGATAGTAAAAAATAAAATTATTTATGTATCACGTGAATTATTAGATGTTAATTACCTTGTGAAACTTACTAACCCTCGGGCCAGAGGCAATATTTTTTCCTTGTTAAAATTCGCGCATATTTTTAATCCTTCTCAATATTTTCAATTAAAAGTGAGTAAATAACCTTCTCAACAGGTTAATGTTCCTTAAATTTTTTAAATTAATATGAAAACATGTTTACATCATGAAAACATGTTTACATTTTTGGGTACATACTCCTTTTTTATAATTTTTCTATTAACAAACATTTTCTAATTTTCTTTATACAGTGCCATCTGCAAACGTTGTTTCTTTAAAAAATGTTACGTTATAAATGTACATATACATTAAATTTGTTCATGAATATTAGCAACTTTAACAAAGAAACAAAAATAATCGTTCTCTGAAATATTTTTCTATGCTAAGTTTTTGTCGGACAACTCGTTTTTTATAATAACAAATGGTTTTTTATCGTGTTTCATTTTTGTCCGACATGTGGTAATCAATAAACACTACCCCGCCAGAATTCCGACTTCCAGTCCTCGGACTGGAAAAACGCAGCCGACAATTTGTCGGACAATATTAATTACTAATTACTAATTACCAATACTAATTTTTGTTAAACAATGGTGTGAAAATCAGCTTTGTGGTAATTAATTTTCAGTACCCCGGTATTTTGGCGGGTTTGAGTTGTCGGACTCAACAAAATTTTTTGTCGGCCAAATTTACCCTCGTTTACTACATACATATTTACCCCCTTTGATAAATAACAAAATTATGGTAGTAAATATACAAGACCCCGGGAAATCGCCATGTTTCGGAGTTTTCCGAGGGAAAAAGCGGCCGAATCAAGAAATGGCAGATAAAAAAGTTGTAGGACTCGTCAAGGACAAGCGCCTTACGAAGTATAAAATATGTGGTAATCATCAAATGAAATAGATGACGACTGACGTCCCAGGGACTATACTATTTGGTTACCATTTATAAAATTTTTAACTATGTTATTATATGCTATTTAGTCAATTAAAGTAAGACATTTTTTTAACATATTTATTTTGTCGTTTTTTCCAATTAACTTATAAAATGAATAAAATATATGAGTAAAAAAATTCTTTTTCTACTTCAAGCTACGAAAATGTTATTTTAATATATAGTAAAACCTATGTGAAAGGGAAACTTTTTCTAAGTAGTGACTGAAAATGTTTTCAGTCACAAGGACTGAAAGTAAATAAGTTTCGGTGGTCGCCTACAGGTGGTGGTTATTTAAAGGATTGAATAAATAATTGAATATTTGAGATTGAATTTGATTTACTGTTTCTGTTGCTGTGTTTATTTCTGTCAATATCGCAGTATTTTGAAGGGATTGAATATTTTGAATATTTTGATCCAATCGCATCGAAACTAATTATTATATCAATTGTGTGTAATTAATTAATTAAACTAATAATGAGTGTGTTTTTTTTTCTATATCGGAGAAATCGGAGCGATAAAATAAAATTTGTATCAGATATATCGTATAATTTTTTCCTCCGATAATTAACTGTCAGATATAAAATATACTCTCTGAGTTCTTTCCGCCAAAAAAAAAATAAAAAAAATTTATTAAATAAATAAATAAGTTTTATTAAAATATTTATTTTTATTTGTTTTTAATTGAAACTTTGCCTACAATTTTTTAAATTTATACTTTAAACGATGACTTCCAGTCGGTAAAAAAATATCTGTAATATGTGTAAAAGTTTTTAGAGAAAATATATGAACTATTTTCATTATTCATATTGTCAAATCCATCTACTAAAAACTTACAAAACGACATATCTAAATTTGACTGTGGAAAAAATAAACAATTATATATCGCATTTTTACCAGTCTAAAATAATGTTATTATTGTGTTCGCCTGTTATTATTCCATCTGTAGGCAAACAAAATAATAACATTATTTTACACTGGTAAAAATGCGATATATAATTGTTTATTTTTTACACAGTCAAATTTAGATATGTCGTTTTGTAAGTTTTTAGTAGATGAATTTGTAAATATTATCATTTATATTTACAAGCGTAGAAAAAATAGCGTTTTCTACGCGTGGTAAATACGATTTTGCGTTCCTGAACTTATTCCACTCGACGCTATCGCGTCTCGTTGACAAACCGTTCAGTCACGCAAAAAGAGACGTTTTCACCACTTCTATAAAAATCTACTATTTAATTATTTTATTTCAAAAAGCCTAATATGTAAGCCTAATATTGCGTAAAAAAAAATTCAATTATATTGTACGGTTTAACTGTAGGTCTGTAGCACAAATTAAATAAAAACGATATAGATCACTTTTTATGAATTAATTTCGCGGCTCCTTTCAGATTTCAGAACAATTTTCGTAAGAAAAATTGAGCACTTATATTGTTCATATATCTTTTATCGACATGTTTTCTGTTATTTGCCCCAAAATATTATTTTCAAGGGAAATGACTTAGTGCTTCTTGATATGACGATCCTAATAAAATACAGTAAAATACTGAACAAAAACGGGAAAATTTTAAATGTTTTTAAATAAAGTTTCAATTTGGAGATCTTTTTTTAGTTTGGTGTGGTGATCATATTTTATTCGGTTACTGCCAGTTAGATATTTGAGAAATTAGACAAACGGGTATTGTTTAAACATCTACTATCTAACAATAAAATATTAAAAGTTTTTAGAATAAATTAGCATATATTCGAAAGTATTGCCAAGAGAATAAATCAGCTAGGTGAAGACACTATGCTATAAAAACGAATCATGCTAATACTTTGAACACACACCGGTTATCGATGTCGGCAACTCTGAAGCCAAGTTAAACAAAAACAGAATTGAAACACTTTTTATTGCATTATTACGAACAAATTCTTGAATCAATCATTTAAAAAATTAAGTGATAATAAACTGACGAAAACATTTCTCAAACTGCTGAAATACTTGATGAACTTTTCATTTGATATTTTTATAACTTATTCAATAAATGTAAAATTCTGTATATTAATTGAAAATACAAAAGATATCAAAGATTTTAATTATACCAAATTGTTTTTGTCATTGTACCGTACCGTACCATAAAGGTACAAAAGTATTAACATATAAAATTGTTCGAAATCATGGAGCTGTGACAAATTATTATTTATTTTACTAAAAATTAGCTTATTTAAATTATAAATAAATTATTTATTTTACTAAAAAATAACAATGTTGACAATGTTGCAATTTTTTAACCCCGTGATCCGAATTCGCTTAAGTTTTACATGCAAAATAAGATCCAACTTTGTTTTTGATCTCAGTTTGCCTTTGAAACTTAAGCGGATCCGGATCACACGGTTTCATGAAATGCAACTAATGTATCGAAACACGCTGTGATTGGTTTTGTTATAAAAATAATGAGAATTGAATCAAATTTTGTATATAGAGGTTATAAAAAAAGTATTTAAAATTTTCAAAAAACTCTTTTCATGGCCTGTTAATGGCCTAAATTGCACACTTAGTCTAGACATTATGCATATCAAACGACGCCTCTCATAATTTTCCAGAAATATTGAAAGACTTATAGAATGAAATCAAACGTTTTAAGTATTAAAATTGTAAAAAAAATAATTTTTACATCCACAGGGCAGTAGCAGAGTTCTTTATGACACATGTCCCAGAATTTAATCAGTTCAACTAACAATCATACAAATTGTCTGGTGTAAGAGTTTTCTAAATCGAATACTGACTAACATGCAGCACAATTTTGTTTGTGTTTTTATACCCTAGTCAAAAATAAAAAAAACTTGGGATACGAAAAATTTCTTGTTTGCGTAAATTTAATACTTTGATCCTACCGTACCAAAATAACCAGATTCTTAAAATATATAAGTTAATATTATCCTTATCCTGAAAAAAATAGTGAAATAAAACGGAAAAACACTTTAAAAAGTAAAAAATTGCACGACCCTAATATTATCCAGAAAACTTATAAGCAGCTTGCTTATGTAATTAAAAATTGATTTAATCAAAACAACTCTTTTGATCAAAATAGTAAAAACCACAACATTAGTTAAACAAATAAAACCTAAATAATGCTTCATTAAGAATGATCAAATATAAAAAAACAATTAATTTAGGGAACATAATATGTATTTATAAAACAATTTCCTTGAACGCAGTTGCGAGAGATAAAAACATGCCCGCCACGTCCAGATATTACAAAAATTGATACTATTTAGAAGTAGATATCAGCGCAACAAATATAGGTCCTAGTTAAATTTGTATTAATTATGTGTTAGAAAATCATTTTTTCTATTTACAGTTTTGTTTTATTATTAATTTAATTCATAAACATGCATGCATTAAATAGTTTCTGGGGTAAATTAATGACTGAGAATAATAAATTCGGTCGTGAACCAATTGATTTCAGTTATTTGTGATGAAATAAAATGAATAGTAAAACACAATTTTTAAGTTTATTCATATATTGGTTTTTCTCTTTGATATTTATACATATTATGTTCCCTAAATTATTTATTTTTTTATATTTCATCATTCTTAGTGAAGCATTATTTAGGTTTTATTTGTTTAACAAATGTTTTGTTTTTTACTATTTTGATCAAAAGATTTGTTTTGGTTAAATTAATTTTTAATTATAAAAACAAGCTGCTTATAAGTTTTCTGGATAATGTTAAGGTCGTACAATTTTTTACTTTTTAAAGTGTTTTATTTCATTATTTTTTTCAGGAGAAGGATAATATTAACTTATATATTTTAAGAATCTGGTTATTTTGGTACGGTAGGATCAAAGTATTAAATTTTTTTTAATATAGAAACGAAATATTCTTATTTAAAAAGCATGAATTTTTAATAATTTTAATTAAAAGAAATTTTACTTAAAAATGTTCAGATAAAATTAAAGGTATCTGTTGAATGATATAATTCTTAGCTTTGAATTGAGTATGAATTACTCACCAATATTTCACATACAGTACACAGTACACTTCACAATATATTATTCACAATGTTAACAAAACTATTTGACAATATTAAATCTTGTTACACTATCAAATACATGTAAAATAATTAAAAATAATATACATATACATTAGGGTGTCCCACAAAAATGCTTTATTTTAATTTTCATAACATTGAACCGGAATCAGGTTGTTTATGGTCTAATAGTCATCCGTGAATTTGTTCAGAATTTAAAAAAAAAATTACCACGCTATTTTTTCTGTTCAAGGAGCAAAAAACATTAGATTCAATCAGTTTTTCGCCTATAACTATTTCAGTTTTGATTTTACAAAAAAATTATGCAAATAAAACTTGTAGATCTTAAAAAAATACATCGAATTTTTTCTTTGTTAGACGCATATGCACTTGAAAATAAATTTTATTTTCGAAAAGGTGTATTTATTTCGGAACGAAATTTAAAATCTACAATGGGAAAAAAATCTACATAAACTTTAAAAAATCTACGTAAATGAAGAACATTTGTATATACACTTAAAAAAACAACAAATATAACACTGTCAAATTGTAAAACATTCAATTTATTTTCATTTTCGTTACGAAATAATTGGAACTACATCTATTTCGCTTCGTAATTTGAAAATAAGGGTAGTCATGACTCACTAGTCATGACATCTATTGACAGGTCCGTTTTTCACTTTTTCTTATTTTCAACTGCATACTACTTACGAAATACAAACCGAAAATTTTTTCGTTTCCTTTTATTTTGGTTTTTTTTACATAGAATTTGTATTTGTGAAATAATTTATTTTCAACAGCATATCGTCCTTTACCCACCAGATTTTTTGTTACTATTGTAACAGGTCTTTAGTTTGTTGTCATTCATAAGAGTGCATTAGAGGAAGCGAGATAGACATATATCTCTTATAGCGCCATCGCATAATATGAAAAAGATCAAAACTAATTTCAAGAATATATGGTTTGAACCAATGTTTTTTACGACTTTATAATATATATGTCGGCCATTTCATAATTAAATCATGTTAAAGTTTATGTTTGATATTGAATAAGCCAAATTTATTTTAAAAATTAATAAGGAAAATATACAATAGTTGTAAGTATTATTCTATATATGTAAGTATTCAAATCAATTAAATGTTGATATGTTTAAAATTAAGAAAATTATATATGTATTTCTTTTAGTTTAATTTAATGCCATTTTAGTTTTGCAGATTATATTATTTGATAAAATATTGAATTGTAATATTATTATTATTAATTGTTGTATTATTGTTTTAATAAGTTCTTTATGAAATAATATATATTTATATCTATTAATTTATTTACAGTCAATAAAAACTTAAAATTATGAAAATGTATTTTATTTACAAAAATCAATATTTATATAACAAGGTTGCTTTGTGGCTTAGGTTAACCCAGACAAACTAAAGACATGTCTGACCAGACAACTAAAAGACAAGTCTTACCAGACAAACCCTATACTTGTTATACAAGACGAGGTGGGACATTTTGTTCGAGCGGTCTTGGGTTTGTCTTGGTCTTGTTACTATAACGCGTTAATAGTAAGTTACTAGTAAATCTGGTATAACACTTTTACTGGGTAGGCAAAGAAAAACTTAAAAAGTTTTTAAGCTATTAAGATATTTTACTGTCGAAATTTACAGAAATAACATTAATGTTCGTTATTTACCTATATCAGTTTCGATTTTATACAAAAAAAGTATGCAAATAAAGTTTTTTTTTTTTTTTTTTTTAAATTTAATTTATTTATTTGGCTCTTGGACATGTCAGTTTATGACATTTGGCTTTTCCAGTCCACATAGCCAAAGGGTTACATATATTTTTTCTTGATTGTAACCTCTACAATTGCTGCAACTGAGTGAGAGACGTGTCTCCTCAATATTAACAAGCTCTAAAACTTTTGACAGAAAGTAAAAGTCAAGTCGTTCTTACACTTGTCAACCTTGACGAAAACATCTCTCCTCCATTGTTGGAATTTAGAGCATTAAATATATAAATTTTACATAAATTTCCAATTCATTAATTTTTTATATAAATCAAATTACTTTAAGTTTTAATTTCATTAAGTTTTTAAATTCATTAAGTTTCAAATTAATCAAAATATTAATTTTTATATGTCATTTAAGATTTGACAGACCAATATTGTAATTATTTACTTTTCTTTTAATTTTATTATTAATTATTTTATTTATTAAATGTATTTACTGGTATGAATCCAAAAGTTAATAAAGGGAAAAAACTTTTCACTTTTCCATTTCAAATTTTCAATTGCTGTAAGTCTATAATTCTTAAACTATGTCGATGTTCCGCATTGACATCAGAAGGCATAGTTTTTCTTTAATTTAGTTGACTAATCCGGTTATATTTGTGATTTTTATAGGGCAGACTGGCATATATATTTGACATATATTTGACATTGTATGTGTATTAGAAGGAACATATGAAAAAACTTCCAATTTACATGACTAGTTCGGTAATATTTGTAGACATATAAATTTTGACTTTGTAGTTGTATTAGAAGAAACACTAAAAACTTCCAATTTATTGGCAAATCCGGTAATGTTGAGTGTTGTATTCGTTGTTTGCATCTGGAGGGAGGAAATAAACCTCCAATACACTGACATTTTGTATTTATGATGTTAATTTGACAGATCCGGTGCTTTTAAGTATTAAATTCATTGTTTGCATCTGGAGGGGAGACTAAACCTCCGATACCTTTACATTTGGTATAAGATGTAGATTAGACAAATCCGGTGTTATAGGCAAATCCGGTAATATTTTTGATTTTTAATTTTGTAAATCCGGTGTTTTTATTTTGTTGACAAATCCGGTAATTTTGACTCTGTCGGTGTGTATAAAATTTGTATTTGGATCGAAACCTGGAAAGCTTCCAATTACTATTTTATTTTGATGACTGGTTAGGTTGTATAAACTCGTAGGCAGGTAACCATAATGAGGCAGGGAACGTGATGATAATTTTGATTTTGTTTTCTTCTATATTTTGTAGACAAATCCAGTAATTTTGACTTATTTTACTTTAAATTAATTTATGATGGATACGGTGGTATTTACTTCATTTGACTTGTAAGGTTATTTCTCGTTCGAGCATTTTCTTTGTCATGTCCGGTATCAGTATCTGGAATAAAGGAACGAAGCTTCCGAATACATTAGTCTTATAGGGATTGATATATAAATGTTAAGTATTAATTGACAAATCCGGTAATTATATGATATCCCATTTCCTATTTCAGCTGGAAATTAGGTTATGTTGACTTTTTTCATATCATGTGATATATAGCGTGATGTAAAGTTGTGGTCCATGTGTTTGGTAATCTAGAATTATTTGGACCATCCTAGTAGTTTTGCACTGTTCCAATATTTTATCTTATATATTTATTAATAGGCTTTTGTTTAAACTGTTTATTGATTCATACACTGATTATATTCCACACCATATGCATGATCCGCGAACCATGAGGTCGATCTATGCATTCCGTGTGTTTTGTAATTAGAGTATAGTTGAACATCTTGATTATTATATTCTATTTGTTACTCTAAAATTATAAACTATTTCACTTGATAAATTGTTACTAAATATTTCACTGTTTATTAAAAAATAAAAATTAAAATGTGGGTTACTGAGTTAAATAACGACCTACCACTTCGGTAGACCGGACAGAAGTCTGCAAATAAAGTTCTAGATCTCGAAGAAATACATCGATTTTTTTCTTTTTTTTTAAACAAAAAAAAAATTTTTAAGCTTAAATTTACTGTCAAATTTTACAGAAATAACAAATTTTACAGAAATAAAATAATAATTATAATGTCTACTACACAACACATTTTATAAAAAAAAAGTCAGACAAGTGCGAATAAAATTCGCTCGTCAAGGGTTCCGTGAATGTAAAAGAACACAATATCAAAAACTATTGACAAAAAGTTGTGTTGTAATGTCCTTATATTTCCAGACCATAGACGCATAACAAAATAATTAATGTTTAATCGTAAATGTCAATAGTAAATTACAATCAAATCCACATTGATCAAAAATAACTCAAAAAATGTTACATTAGGTTAAATCTCATCCATAGATGTTTATGGTAACTCAAGAAAGATTCACCAGCTTGTAAATGAATTAAATTTGATTATTTTTTCGGTCAATCAAGTGTTGAAATTTAGTGGGGGTAAAGCGGCTACATACTAAAAATATTTTTTTTCAATAACACAAAAACTGTGCACCGCTAAGTTCTAAAAAAATTGTAATGTTTCTTAAATTAAGTGCTCCTTCATATGACACCCCATTCGCTTGGGTCAAAAGTGGTTTTTTACTCTCCCCACACCCATCCCCTAAACACTCAGAAATATAGTTATTTGAGACTTTGCTATGATTTTCATTCAAAATTTACAAATTATCCTGTCTCTGCGAATTTTTTCAAATTTTTCTGTCAATCATCGTCGAAACGTAGGGAGCGAAACGATCTGAAATTTGCACTTTTTTGATAATAACTCAAAAACTTTACATCACAAACTTCTAAAAAAAATTGCAATGATTTATAAATTAGGTGCTCTTTTAAATGACATCTCACTCGCTTGGGTCCAAAAAGATTTTCTTTTACCCTGTTTAACCCGGTCCGCACAGAACGCACAGACATATAATTACTTGAGACCTCTCTATATTTTTCATACAAAATTTACCGGATTTCCTAGCTCTGTGAATTTTTTCAAAATTTTCTGTCAATCAGTGTCGAATCGAAGGGGGGTAACGGTCTGAATTTCGCACTTTTTTGATAATAACTCAAAAACTGTGCACCGCAAAATTCTAAAAAAAATTGCAACAAATTTTAAATTAGGTGTTCTTTCAAATGACACCCCACTCGCTCGGGTCAAAAAAATTTTTTTTTACCCTCTTTACACCGGCCCCCTAAACACACAGAAATATAATTATTTGAGACCTCTCTATAATTTTCATACAAAATTTACCAGATTTCCTAGCTCTGTGAATTTTTTCAAATTTTTCTGTCAATCAGTTTCGAAACGTAGGGGGGGGGGGACGATCTGGATTTTCCACTTTTTTGTCCATAACTCAAAAACTGTTCATCGCAAAATTCTAAAAAAAATTGCAACAAATTTAAAATTAAATATTCTTTCAAATGACACCCCATTCGCTTGGGTCAAAAAAACTTTTTTTTACCGTCTTTACCCCGGTCCCCTAAACACACAGAAATATAATTATTTGAGACCTCACTATAATTTTCATACAAAATTTACTAAATTTTCTAGTTCTGGGAATTTTTTCAAATTTTTCTGTCAATCAGTGTCGAATTGAAGGGGGGTAACGGTCCTCTTTACACCGGTCCCCTAAACACACTGAAATATAATTATTTAAGACCTCGCTATAATTTTCATACAAAATTTACCAAATTTCCTAACTCTGTGAATTTTTACAAATTTTTCTGTCAATCAGTGTCGAAACGTAGGGTGGGGGGGGGGTAACGGTATGAAAGTTGCACTTTTTTGAAAATAACTCAAAAACTGTTCATCGCAGAATTCTAAAAAAAATTGCTATGTTTTCTAAATAAAATAAATAATCCTCTTTCAAATGACACGCCACTTTTAAATAATGATTTTACCCCTCCTCATATCCACCCCCTTAATAAATCTAAGTATGAGAATATGACACTTTTTTATATTTTTTAATAAAAACGTTCTAATTTTTCTATTATTCCAAATACATTTGAAAATTTTCGATCAGTTAGGTTCGGAGCTAATTGAGGTAAGAAAACACGAAAAAAACGTTATTATTCCAAATTATACGAAAAATGGTGAGGTGTAAAATTCCAAAATAAATGGTTAAGGAATACTGAAATGAAGCCCTTTCATATGATACCCTACTTGAATCTATAAAAAAATATATTTTCTCAAAGGTCTCACATCGTACCCCTGTAAACCAAACGAAAACCACTTTAGTTTTATTTGTATCCGTCATTTTATGTGAACAGATTAGTTTTATACGCACCTCAAATTTCAAGTCCATAGCATTTATAGTTTACGAGATAATCGATATAATGTGAAAAACTCGTTTTACTCTCACCAATAGTGGTCCGTATAAAAAACGGAACCCTAAAAATTGAAATCAGAAGCCGAGATCAATAAAAAGAAATTTGTTTATCAAAATTTTTAATAAGCTTTTTGACAAATTGGTATATTATATTAAAATATATTATTGTATTATAATAAAAATGTATATTTTAAAATTCTAGGAAATATTTTTTAATTCGACGAACATTCTTTATTTCTGTGTAAAATCAAAACTGAAATAGTTATAGGCGAAAAACAAACGATATTGTTATATCTGTAAATTTCGACTATAAAAGATCTTACATTTTAAGCTTAAACATTTTTTTTTGCCTAAACAGTCGATGTATTTTTTCATTATCTATAACTTTTTCTTGCACAACTTTTTTGTAAAATCAAAACTGAAATAGTTATAGGCGAAAAACGAACTTTAATGCACTGAAAATATCATGTCCTATTTTCAATCGAAAAGCAGTTGTTTCAACCTAACCGTGCGGTAGATATGGCGAATCGAACTACGAAATCGCTTCAACAACTGTGCAATTATAAACCGATGTAGTTGAGACAATCACACGAAATAATTATGTGAAAATAAAATATAGTTCAATTAATCTCAAATACTTAAATCTTAAAATGAAAAATTCATGATATAAGACCAAAGAAAATTTTTTTCAGGGAAATAGTTAATAACTTTATTCAACCACTGTTATATTGGATAAAACACTTTATATTTTAAATAAAACTTATTCTGTTGTTAGGAAAATGTTATCGTGTAGTTGTCCCAATCACGGCGAAATCGTTTGCAAATAATTTTTCTTTGCATTAATAATAAACTGCGAACTTTGAGATGAGGTTGTCATTACTTCAATTTTTTTCAGTGTGGTATTTCTGTAAAATTCGACTGTAAAAGATCTTCTTTTTCAAGCTTAAAAATTTTTTTTGTTCCTTAAAAACGAACGATATTAGTTATATCTGTAAAATTCGACTATAAAAGATCTTATTTTTTAGCTTAAAAAAAAAACAGTTAATGTATTTTTTCATTATCTACAACTTTAACTTGAACAACTTTTTGTAAAATGAAAACCGAAATAGTTATAAGCGAAAAACGAACGTTAATTTTATTTCTGTAAGGTTCGACTGTAAAAGATTTTCTTTTTCAAGCTTAAACAAATTTTTTTTGCTTAAGCAATGAAAAAATTCGATGTATTTTTTTAAGATCTATAAGTTTTAATTGCATAATTTTTTTTGTAAAATCAAAACTGAAAATATGGAGGGGCTGAAATCTCACAGCTCTGAAATATCAAGACTTTGGTCTGGGTTAAGAATTTTGATATAGTTTTTGGCAAAAAACTTTTATGAGGACATGGTTTTTTGTTTTGGGCAGCGATGTATATCAAACATAAAACTCTTTGTTAAAGTACAAGTATATTTTTAGAAATTTATTACAAAGCTAACACGAAACATAAATACGTTGACGGAAAATAATAACAGTCATAAATTAACATAATTTAGTGACAAGATGATACAATCAGCAAACTACTCAAAAACCTCTCCATTTAGCGTTGCGAGAAAATATTACAAAATCACAAATTCATATTTCTTTCAAAATTCTAAAAATATTGGTAAATTAAATAAAATCAAACTTTTTTCGAAATTCCAAAAATATTCCAAAAATTAGCATAAAATCAAATATTTTAACTTTTTCTAAATTCCAATAATATTTCCAAAATTCTTAAAAATTCAAAGTTTTCCAAAATTCTAAAAATATTGCAAAAATCATTACAAAATCAAAAATTGAAACTTTTTTCAAAATTCCAAAAATTATGATAAAATCAAAAATTTAAAATTTTTCAAAATTCTAAAAATATTCCAAAAATTCTTACAAAATCAAAAATTAAAACTTTTTCCATAATTCTAAAAATATTGCAAAAATTATTACAACATCAAAAATACAAACTTTTTTCAAAATTCCAAAAATATTTCAAAAACTATAACAAATTCAAAAATTTCCATGTCCAAATTCATGTTCAATTACATTTACGTCATAAAAACAGCTACATTTTTTTTCCAAAAAATTCCAATTAAAATTCCAAATTATTTCAGCCAAAAAATTGGCTAAAAAAATAAACGAAATTGTTTTTTGACACACTTGACATTATTTTTTTGACAAACTTATAAAGCCATAAATCTCAATAATAATAAAATAAAATTCATTTCAAACAAATAATTCATTTTATTTTATTTTTCTAAAAAATTGGGTAAAAAAATATATAAGAATCTTTCTTTTGACACACTTGACAACATTTTTTTGACAAACTTATAATGCAATTATCTAGATTTTGGTCTCACATACTAATCCCGACCATCAAGGTTTCTCCAAATTCAATGTTCCTACTCGTAATCACTTAAAATGAACGTTTTTTAAGCACAAAAAATAGAGGGGCTGAAATCTCACAGCTCTGAGATATTAAGACTTCGGTCTGGGTTAAGGATTTTGATATAATTTTTAGCAAAAAACTTTTATGAGGACATGGTTTTTAGTTTTGGGCAGCGATGTGTATCAAACATAACTCTTTGTTGGTACATGTATTTTTTTATTTCTGTTTAGAAATTTATTACAAAACTAACACGAAACATCAATTCTTTGCCGGAAAATTATAACAGATCATAAATTAACATAACTTAGTGAAAAAATGATACCATCAGCAAACTACTCAAAAACCTCTCCATTTAGTGTTTCGAGAAAATATTACAAAATCCCAAATTCGTATTTTCAAAATTCCAAAAATATTGTAAAAATTAAATAAAATCAAACTTTTTTCAAAATTCTAAGACTATTCCAAAAATTATTACGAAATCAAAGATTAAACTTTTTTCAAAAATTCTAAAAATATTGCAAAAATTATAACAATATCAAAAACACAAACTTTTTTCAAAATCGCAAAATTATTTCAAAACTTGTAATAAAATCAAATATTTAAACTTTTTCTAAATACTAATTATATTCCAAAAATTATTACAAATTCAAAAATTCAAACTTTTTCCAAAATTCTAAAAATATTGAAAAGTGAAAACAATATCAAAAATTGAAACTTTTTTAAAAATTCTAAATATATATATAAAATTCAAAAACCCTTTTTTTTCAAAATTCTAAAAATATTGCAAAAATTATAACAATATCGAATATTAAAACTTTTTTCAAAATTCCAAAAATATTCAAAAAATTAGAATAAAATCAAATACTTTTTCTAAGCTCCAATTATATTCCAAAAATACTTCAAAATTCAAAATTTTCCAAAATTCTAAAAATATTGCAAAAATCATTACAAAATCAAAAATTGAAACTTTTTTCAAAATTCCAAAAATTATAATAAAATCAAAAATTTAAAATTTTTCAAAATTCTAAAAATATTCCAAAAATTCTTACAAAATCAAAAATTAAAACTTTTTCTAAAATTCTAAGAATATTGCAAAAATTATTACAAAATCAAATATACAAACTTTTTAGAATTCCCAAAATATTTCAAAATCTATAACAAATTCAAAAATTTCAATGTCCAATTTCATTTGCAATTACATATACGTCATAAAAACAGCTACATATTTTTCCCCAAAAAAATGGCTAAAAAAATAAATGAAATCGTTTTTTGACACACTTGACATTATTTTTTTGACAAACTTATGCCATAATTCTCAATAATAATAATAAAATTTCATTTCAAACAAATAATTAATGTTATTTTTTTCCAAAAATTGGGTAAAAAAATAAATAAAAATCTTTCTTTTGACACACTTGACAACATTTTTTGACAAACTTATAATGCCATAATTCTCAAGAATAATAAAATAAAATTCATTTCAAACATATAATAAATTTTATTTTTTTCCAAAAAATTGGGTAAAAAAATACATAAAAATCTTTCTTTTGACACACTTGACAACATTTTTTTGAAAAACTTGTAATGCAATAATCTAGTTGTTGATCTCACATACCAATCCCTACCATCAAAATTTCTCCAAATTTAATGTTCCTACTCGTAATCACTTAAAATGAACGTTTTTTAAGCCAAAAATATGAAAATTTGCTGTTTTTGTCACACTTAATGACTTTTTTGACACACTTTCGGTACAGTTATCAAACACAGCGTACTTTTTGACATGTCCCTTGAGTATCTCTATTTTAAAAAAAAAATTTTTGAAATCCCTCCAGCGGTTTTCCCTGCAGCGTAGGTAATGACGGACGGCCGGCCGACAAACAGACATACATTTTTTTTTGCTTTTTTAGAATCAGTAGGTCCTAAAACGTCGAGAAATGCCAAAAAAGTAGGGGTAAGAATTTCACCTTTGGCTCAAGAATGTAATACTTAGGTCTTTCAGACCGAAGTAATAGTTATAGGTAAAAAACTGATTGTATCTAATGTTTTTTGCTCCTTGAACAGAAAAAATAAAATAGCGAGTGGTAATTTTTTTTTTAAATTCTGAAAAAATTCACGGATGACTTTTAGACCGTAAACAACCTAATTCCGGTTCAAGGTTATGAAAATTAAAATAAAGCATTTTTTGTGGGACACCCTAGTATACATACATAAATACAACTATAATTTTAATTATCGTTACATAGCGTGACAAAAATTTTAAACAGATCCGTCGCTAAAGATGTTTCATTGCCAAAAGAAAATGTCGATATTAAAAAAAATTATTTGTGTAAGGCTAAGATTGTTTCATGAGTTTTTGTCTTACTGTATCTGTAATCTGCAAATATTGTTTTTAATTTTTCTAACTGATATTTTTTTTTAAATTTGTTTATAAAAGACATGTTTTAAATAAGTTTTTATTTACTGTAAAAAATTATATAAATAAAAAGGTATTTTTGTTTGGTTTCCAAGTTGTTGTATATTAAATTAATTCAATAATTTAAATTAATAAATTATTATTAAATTGAATCCACAAAACAATCTTTTTAGTAAGTATATTTTTATTTATTTGACGCGTTTCGAATATTAAATATTCATCATCGGTACAAAAAATATGACTAAATCTAAATAAAAACAATTTATTCATTCTTTGAATATTGATTGAAAAAATAGCATACTTACATTTTATGAATTAACCAGTTTAAAATAATTTTCATACATATAAAATTTACTTGTTTTTTAAAGAAATATGACATACTGATCAAAATACTATGAATAAAATATAAATGAATTGATGAATTATTGAATTAATGCAAATAATGAATTAATTTAAAAAATCCCATATAATGTAAAAGCATTTCCATAATATGGAGTCTAATGACAGTGGAAAAATTAAACTTAAGTAAAAAATAATTAAGTGATGAAGAAGTTTCAACTTTGAAATTGTCATCGCCTCAACGGCGTAATCGATAGCGTGTCTGCCCAAGGATTCGAGCCGGGCACTGACGAGGGTAGGTTCGAATCCCATCCGAAAAACGTAAAATGTGAATTGAAGTTTTTTTCTGAGAAACTTCAAACCATACCTTTGAATTGAAAATATTCCAATTACTTCTTTACTTACTTGAGTTTAATTGATCTCAAAAATCCAAAATAAGTTTAAATTCCCTTAATGTAGTCTAATTTTAATACATATAGGACTACAAATTGACCAAGTGTCAGCCATTGATTTCACATTGATTGGAAACAATCAATAATGACTATAAAATCGTGACTTAGAATGTTAAATAGAATAGAAATGTTCCCCATTCTATGAATTCACACAAAGTATTGTCTAGAAATTTAATGCGAAAAATCCCATATAATGTAAAAGCATTTCCATAATATGGAGTCTAATGACAGTGGAAAAATTCAACTTAAGTAAAAAATAATTAAGTGATGAAGAAGTTACAACTTTGAAATTGTCATCGCCTCAACGGCGTAATCGATAGCGTGTCTGCCCAAGGATTCGAGCCGGGCACTGACGAGGGTAGGTTCGAATCCCATCCGAAACACGTAAAATGTGAATTGAAGTTTTTTTCTGAGAAACTTCAAACCATACCTTTGAATTGAAAATATTCCAATTACTTCTTTACTTACTTGAGTTTAATTGATCTCAAAAATCCAAAATAAGTTTAAATTCCCTTAATGTAGTCTAATGTTAATATATATAGGACCACAAATTGACCAAGCGTCAGCCATTGATTTCACATTGATTGGAAACAATCAATAATGACTATACAATCGTGACTTAGAATGTTAATTAGAATAGAAATGTTCCCTATTCTATGAATTCACACAAAGTATTGTCTAGAAATTTAATGCAAAAAATCCCATATAATGTAAAAGCATTTCCATAATATGGAGTCTAATGACAGTGGAAAAATTAAACTTAAGTAAAAAATAATTAAGTGATGGAGAAGTTTCAACTTTGAAATTGTCATCGCCTCAACGGCGTAATCGATAGCGTGTCTGCCCAAGGATTCGAGCCGGGCACTGACGAGGGTAGGTTTGAATCCCATCCGAAACACGTAAAATGTGAATTGAAGTTTTTTTCTGAGGAACTTCAAACCATACCTTTGAATTGAAAATATTCCAATTACTTCTTTACTTACTTGAGTTTAATTGATCTCAAAAATCGAAAATAAATGAATTGAATTTTTAGAATGAAAATTTACAAAATCGAATTATACAAAATATTTGAATTAAATAACAATTGGTCGTTTAAATTTAAATTTGGAGATTTTTTTAATGCCTTATAAATTTCAAACTCTTCAAGAGAATCCATTAAAAATCCTTTACTACATAGATGCAATGGTTCTAAATTTTGTTCAAAACTGGTGTAGTTATGGTTTTTATCATTTAAATGATTTGCGAAAATGGACTTTAAATTTTGTTTATTTTTGTTCATTGGAATAAGTTCTTTAAATCTCTCAATGAAACTTCTTCCTGTTTTTCCAATATGAAATTTTTCAAAAGTATCACATTTGATTTTAAAAATTCCAGAACATGACCTCAAATTGAATTTAGATTTTAGTTTTAAAATTTTATATAAATTAGTTTTTGTTCTAAAAGATATCGAGTAATTATGTTTTTTGAAATGATTTCTTAAAATGTTAGGTAATAGGTTAGTATATTCCATTGAAATATATATTCATGTTGTTATTATTATTATTTTAATTTTTTAACTTATTTAAACATTTAGATAAAAGCTGACTTCATCACAGCTCTGGAAGCATAGTGTTCTGGATATAAAGTGAGCTAATATCCATCAAATACTTTAAATAAATGCTAACCAATGTTATAGATTTCGCGTAGTTCTAATTATAAAAATAATAAAGAGAGCAGTAGTATCCCAACAAACATAAATGCTGTTGTACGAGAAACATTTTTAAAAAAATTTTACCGGAAGTGAAAAACCGGAAGTTGGGATGCAGAACTGTTGTGAACCGTACTAAATGTTTATGTACCCACTTTCATTTAATTCTATTGCAGGTACAGGTGCTATTGAGATTTCAAAAAAATAGCTGCTCGGGGGACCCTACAAAACTTTGTTCACTATCACTCAAAAACTAAACAGTTCCTTGTCATTTGGCTCTCCATTTTTTTCAAAGTGCCACTAAAATTGATTAATGACTGAAGTCTGTATGCTCCTAACAAACTTTAAAAACAAAGTGTGAAATGTCAGCAGTTGTATAGTAGACCCCCGCCAGTTTGATCAATGTGTCCCAAAAGATGATAATTATCTTCTCACACAAATTGAAACCTATTCCACAAGTTTCATCATAATCACTTCATTATAATAGGCTGTAGTGTGCATAAGGACACTGAAAAAACTTCAAAAAATTATAAACATTTTTTTTTACTGGAAGTGAAGAGCCAGAAGTTGGGCTGCAGAACTGTTGTAAGCCGTACTAAATGCTTGTGTACCAAGTTTCATCCAATTTGATTATCAGGTACAGATGTTATTGAGCGTTAAAAAAAACGGTGCTTCGGACACCCACCACCATTTTGTTCACTATCGCTCAAAAACTAATCAGCTCCTTCCTTGCCATACATATTTGCATATTTTCCAAAGTGTCATCAAAATTCATTCACGAACGAATGTTTTATGCTCCCAACAAACATTGAAGAATATTGTCACAGTAAACAGGTGTTCGTGAGGCCCTCCTCCACTTATCCCAATATTGTCCAAAAACTAATCAATTCTTTTTCATTTAAGTCTCTATCTTTTTTCAAAGTGCCATTAAAATTGATTAACGAATGAAGTCTGTATGCTCCCAACAAACTTTAAAAACAAAGTGTGAAAAGTCAGCAGTTGTATGGTCTTCTCTCGTATGGTAGACCCCCCGCCACTTTGATCAACGTGTTCCTTTTTTGTTTATAGATATCTTTCATAAATAAAAATACAAGTTCTTTTAGAATTTTCTTTCGATCAGGGATCTTCACAGGGTGCCCCTAAATTTTTGTGATTTTGTGATGTGAGTGAATTGTGACGAGCGATTGTAGAAAAACTACTCAATCGATTTTCATAATGAGATGTCGTTGAATAGGTACACTCAAAAAAAATTGTAAGTAAAATTCAACAAACTTTTTTCTTTTGAATTTAATAAAAGGACATGTTGTTTGAATTTGGTTGTTCCAACAGACATGTTCGTTAATTTCCAATTTTCAACAAACATGTCAGTTAAATATTTTTAACGACACTTACAAACTGTTGGTTGATTTTCATTGTTGAATGGAATAAAAGAAAGCAAAAGAATGAAACAGTTTGCTATGCGTAAAACTCTTGTACTTTATTCCCATTTGTATGTCAAACTTAACTGGTGTTATTAGTAAAATTATTAAAAAGTGATAAATAAAGAAAACATGAAATTCTCAAATTAATAATTTATTAATTATTTAAGTGAATTGTGCTAGATGAATTGTAATTGAAAAATTTTAATGTTATTAATTAAATAATTAAAAATTGAATTATATAAAAATATTGAAATCTCAAAATTAAATTAGATAAAATGTAATGCGTAAAAGTGCATAAAGGTTTTTTCAATAATTTTTCATATAATATTAATAATATATTTTTATATCAGAACAGAATACTGGCATTTAGCAACCAATTACAAAACCTACGCAGGATACACCATCAAAATACCAGAATAATAGAAGTGTTTAACAGTTGATGCCGCATTCTTTATTTTTATTGGAAACGATATTATAAATTTGATTTATAATATTAAACATTAAACATTATTATTTAGCATTAAACTTAAAGGCAAATATATGTACAATAATAATTTTAAATATTTAAATTGTAACAATATCTTCATTGATTATATTTTTTATTAAGTTTAATTATTAAGTTTATTAATTTAATTACTTGTGAATATATTGTAAAATAAATAAAAATCTTAAAACATTTCAATACCAATTTCATGTTATTCTTTTTGCAGTTTTATTTTTCAGATTTAAGGTTGACATTAACAGTGTTTATTCCTAAACAAGCATGCTATAGAAAATATTTAACACATTTTCGTTTTTTTTTTAAGAGTCGCTTTGTTGCTGTTGTAAGTAATTATCAACAGGCGTCTCTTCAATTTACTAACTGTATGTAGAAAATTATTCGTAAAATAAGATCAACAGACATCAGTTGTTGGATTTAACGAACAATTTGTAGGATCAAAAGTAACCGAAATGTATGTTGAATCAACGGCCATTTCAGTTAATTTTACGTACAATTTTTTTCAGTGTATTAGAACAATGTTTTTAAAAATGTACACCGTTAATTTTTTAAATAATTTTTAACGATGTAACATATGAAAAAACTTTAAAGATGGCGCGGCCTTTTTTTTTAAAACTAAATTGAAGCCTATTTTATATCTAACTAATTGTGAAAGTTTAGGACACGCGTTATATTTTGTTTTAAAGATAAAATTCGTTGTGCATACGATCGGGAACCAGTTTTTTTGTTCTGAAGAAAAAGCATCAAATGGTGTTATAAAATAAGAGATTGTATTTTAATGTTAAATGTCAAATATTTTATAATTAAATAAAGTTTTTAAACATAATAAAAATTATATATGTACAATAAAGAAAATATGAGCAATTTCAGTCAAGTTCAGCAAAATTTTGCAACATTTTGACTCGACCCTTTTTAATTTGGCTTATTTTTTGTTTGTTGATTGCCTTTGATAAATGAAAAATACAACTTCTTGTAGAATTTTTTTCCACCAGCGGCTTCACTGGGTGCCCTTGAATTTTTGTAAGTTTATCATGTAAAGTTCATTTTGACGAACGACTGTAGAAAAACTGCTTAATTGATTTTCATAAATGATATGTCGTTAAATATGTTTTAAAAATAAATTTTTGAAATTGTACATTGTTAGTTAATCCTCTTTAACGGTGTTACATAAGAAAACAAAACTAAAAGATGGCGCTGGCATCTATACCCACTTCCTAGCATCTATACCCATCTTCAAATGAAACATCAGATGAAACGCAAATCGATCAAGTGATTGGTGCAACCAGCTTTAATCGAGATTATGTTCAAACACCAAACTTGATTAACTTATAGCGTGATGAGTTAATTAATAATTTAAACATACATATTGTGCCGCATATATCGGATCATCTTTCACCTCTTAAAAAGGTTATGTGGCAGTCTCGACTACAGAAAACAAAAAGCCGTACAAATAACTAAGTCTATTCAGGAACGTTTGACCGCAGAAGTATTAGATTTTTCTAAAAATGCAAAAATAAGGCAACGTTATGAAGAAATTATTAGAAACCTAAAGATACATTTCGACAATGGGGATTATGCTGAAAAACAAAAAATTTTGTCAATTTTAACGCAAGAAATGAAAATGCAGGAAATTCAAAATATATTTGGAAGTAATGCTCCTCGTCATTTGGTTGAAAAAAGGAAAACTTTACATGAAAATAATTTTCAGCATTCATCTGCGACGGATAAAAGAGGTGTATCCACAACAGATATAAATGTTGTGGAGCAGTTCTATAAAAGTGATGAAATCAGTAGATTAATGCCATGGCAAACGAGATACAATATCTTTTAAAAAAGGAGATGAGCGCATAAATCCACAAAAGCGCTTATTGCTATGTACATTATGAAGCTTATGTGGAGTTTGAAAATAAGTTTCCTGGTGTGAAAATAGGATTTACTAAATTCACGTCCCTTCGACCACAAGAATGTATAAATTATCCCAAGGAGTTCATAATGTGTGCGTGTGTACCATACATCAAAATATGAAACTAATGATTCAACACTCTAAGATGTCTTGGATTAGTGATGCTGCTTTCCAGAATTATAAAACATTAATCGACTTTGTTTCATGTGGTGGATTAACAGAATATTGTCATACTTTGAAGTGCAATGGATGTTCAAAAAAACTTTAACAACTGGAAGAAAAATTACTAAATGATTTTGACGTTAAAGGAATCCTTCTAATCAAATATCAACAATGGAATACCACTGATCGATGCAATTTGGATACTATAATAGAAACTGTAGAAGAATTTATGAAAACATTTGTTTGCCGTTTACAAATTTTGATACCACACAACTTTATAGCAAAACAGCAATCTACATAAATTGAGGAAAGAAAAAAAAATTAGAACCAGGAGGGTGCTTCGTTCAAGGGGATTTTTCTGAAAACTACGCCTTCATAATTGAGAATTTGGCTCAAGGCTATCATTATAATAATGCACAAGCTACTATTCATCCATTCGTTATTTATTTTAAAAGTGACGCAAGCACCGAAGTTTTATACCCATTTCGGATATAAACGATCACAACAGTACCACAGTCTATCTTTTCATTACAAAACTTATTGATTTCATCAGAACGCATATAAGCTCTAACATAAGGAAAATAATTTATAAAACTGACGGTGCACCTTCTCAATTCAAAAATAAAGAGACTTTAGCGTTAATGTTAAAGGGACCTTGTGATGGGATTGGTGGTACACTGAAGCGTGCTGCACACCGTTATAGGGGAACAGAAATATTATTCAAACACCAAAAGAACTTTTCAAATAGGCTTCAAGTTGGGAATCTACCATGAACTTTGGATACGCCGATAAAAATGAAAATCAATTAACAAAAGAAAAATTACAAAATCGATTTAAAAATGTGATTACTGTAAGTGGAACTCAAAAATTTCATTCTTTTGTACCATTAAATAATAAGACAATAATTTCAAAAATGTTTTCCAACTCAAAAGAATCTTTTGAATGTAAAATAAGTAAATAATTTTTAATAACTATATTTATATTCTTTAGCCTACATATATAATTTGTATGGTATTTTAAAAAGTTTATTCAATAATAAAATATTTGTAATTTAATGTTAAAACACAATCTTTTAGTCTATGATTCCATAATAACATAATACGAACATATTACTTCTTCAGTCAAAAGTTTCTTAATATATTTTGTTATTTATACGGGTTTTTTTGTTTGCAGGCGAGACTGTCAAATTATTTTTAATAAGAGTGACAAGTGATTACTAAAAGTGGTAAATAAACATTTCATTTTTTATGCCATCTAATACAAAAAAAATAATTGCATAAGTGTTTTCCTATTCAAAAAAAACTTCTGTTTGAAAAATAAGTAAATCATTTTTAACAACTGTATTTATTTTCTTTATTGTATATATATAATTTTTATAATATTTTAAAAAGTTTATTTAATAATAAAATATTTGACATTTAACATAAAAAAAAAAATTTTAGTTTATAACGCCATTTTTGTAATTTTCCTTCAGAACAAAAAAAAACTGATCATATGCAAAACGAATTTTATCTTTACATCCAAAAATAACGCGTGTCCTAAACTAAACTTGCACAATTAGTTAGATATTATTTATTTATTTATTTATTTATCTTATTACCGTCTCATCGGACTACATAAAATTTTATAAAAACCTAATATTATTGACAAATTAGACAAGCGTATATAGTTCTATTAATTTAAAGAAGGCCGAATTTGATATCATCCATTTCCCTTATTTGTTTATTATAGGAACGACGACCTGTTGATTCCAAAAATTCATTGATTGATGCATTAAAATGCTTACAAAGAACAACAAGAGGGTTCTTATTATGTCTATAGAGTCCCTTATTGAATACTTCAACCAATGTTGCATCAGATGGATTGTGCGCAATTTTTATAACATCGTGTAGAAGATTTGTGATGAGCTTTTGTGTGACAACATCATACATGAACATCAGTCCATTGTTTATTTTTCTTCTTGCCAATGATTCAATTTTGAGTACAGCTAATCTTTCCTTGTAAGGTCTAAACTTAAAATTTTCATCTCTTTTCTCACTGCTTCTTAGAGAACGCATCAGGAACTGTTTTTGTACTCTCTCGATTTTATTACGATATTTAGCTTCAGAGGGATTCCAAATAGGTGAACAGTAATCAAGTACTGGTAGCAGTATCGATGCATATAATAATTTAAGCGTATTCGGGGAAAATGTTTTACATAGGCGTCGAACAAAACGCCAAAACGAACAAAACCTTTGAAATGATCATTTCGATGTGCTTATTAAATTTTAAAGATGTTGTAAATAACACGCCCAAATCAGAGCATTCGGTTAATCTTTCAATGTGTTCATTCATTATTTTATATGATGTTGTTATAGGCGACTTTGACTTAGATATACTCATTGTTTTACATTTTCAGGTGTTCAAAGACATACAGTTGACATCGCACCAGTGTAACATATTATCAATAGCACGTTGAAGACAAATCGAATCACGAATACTTCCAATACTTTTAAACAATTTTACATCATCCGCAAAAAGCAGTATGCCAACTTCTGGTACAGTTGAAGATAGATCGTTAATAGCAATTAGAAATAATGTAGAACTCAATGGATTCCCTTGAGGTACACCAGATGTTGGAATAAATTCACAAGATAGTTGATTTTCAATCTTTACGTAGGACACACGATTCGTTAAAAATGATAAAAACAATTTTAACGTTGCATTAGAGAACTCATATTTAGACAATTTAGTGATAATTACATGGTATTTTATCTTATCGAATGCGTTATTGAAATCTAAGTATACAACATCTAATTGTTTGTCTTTTGCCAATGATTCTGAAGCAGCAAGGTGAAATTCCATTAAGTTTGTTAATGTAGATTTTCCTTTCACGAAACCATGTTGTTCGATACAGATATCTGAAATAATGCAATCTAGCAAGTATCGTTAAATTAATCCGTCAAAGACTTTTGCAATAGTAGATCCAATGCTTATAGCACGGTAATTTTCAGCATTATTTTTGCTACACTTTTTATGAAGGGGAAGAATATAAGTTATTTTCCACTTTTCAGGATATTTTTTCAGGATATAAAATAAGCTTTAATTTAGTTTAAAAAAAAAAAAAAGAGGCTGCACCATCTTTAAAGTTTTTTTCTTATGTTACACCATTAAAAGGTATTTCAAAAAATTAACAGTGTACATTGGGGGGCACCCTATGCAGACCCCTGGTCGAAAAAAAAATTCTAAGAGAACACATATGTTTTATTTATGCAAGACTATCCATAAACAAAAAATAATCAAAATAAAAAGGGGTCAGGCAAAACGTTGTTGAATCTTCGTTAAATTGCTCATACACATTAATATGAGCCCTTGAGAAAATGAGTCGTTTTTAGGAAAAAAATTTACAGTTTGAATTTTCGATAATAAAATCGCCAAAATTCTTTAATCTCTGATACTATGTAAAAAATAATGAATTTATAAAATTAGAGAGAGAAATCTAAAGTACAACGGAGATATCAGATCTTGAACCCTTATTATTTAATTCATTATAATAAATTATAAACAATTAGAATTTTTTATTATTTTTACAAAAAAAAACTTACTTAAACCTTTAACACACAACAGAAATTTTGAAATTCACCAAGGAGTTTATGAGATACATTAATTGAACATATATGAAACTCGTAATTTTTAAAAACTAGCCCTATAGCTTTCAAGGGACAACCACGCGTGAACCAAAAAAAAAAGTTGTTCAACGAAACGTTTTTTCACTTGTCTCTTCCATAGTAGAAGAAAAACATATTCTAGAATCTAGACCGAGATGTGAAAACATGACGAGTTTTGATTTTCATGAAACTTGGCATATAAGTAGTATGGACAAAATACAAAATACTACTTATTTTACAATTTTTATAAAGTACATAGTTTGAGCATAGGAGGCACCCCAACATGCATGAAAAAATGAATATTCTGACAACGCAATATAACTTTGAAATTAAATTGCTCAAGAACGGTTATACCGATTTCATCTTTTTTTTGATTGGTAGGTGATTAGTTAATCGTTTGAAAAAAATTAATTAATTGTTTTTGTAATTAATTTTAAAATTAAAATATTACAAAAACTTTTTTAAAGATGGCGCTAGGGCCGAATATCAATTGGATTTAATTTATTTTTCTTTGCAAAACAGTTCTATCCTTACTCTAAAATATTCCAAATTAACAAACAGGTGTTAATTTGTATTCTTGATATAAATTTTTGTAAGAATTTGCTATTTACTTTTTAATTTGCTTTTATTTTCTCTATTCTACCATAAAATATTGGCCTATGTCATAGTTTGTCAGTGATAGGATTTTTGTTGAGTGATTCTTTAACAAAAAATATAAAAAAACAAAAAAAAGAAAGATTTACGTCCACCTCTAAACACCTCTGAACGTATTTTGTTGTTGGACCTTGGTCTTAAAAGGTTTTTATGTGTTATTGTGACACATATTGTAATTCCTACTACACAACACATTTTATTAAAAACAAAAAAATATTTAATTTTAGATGTTTTAGTCTGACTAAATGTTTTTCTTTTTAATAATTTTTTCAAAAAATTTCCATTAACGACCCTATCTTTAAAAAATTTTTTTTTAATTTTAATTTTAAAATTAATTACAAAAACAATTAATTAATTTTTTTTCAAACGATCCTTAATGATTACTCACTGATTACTTAATCAGTTAATCACCTATCAAACAAACAAAAATTTGATGAAATTGGTATAGCCGTTCTTGAGCAATTCAATTTCAAAGTTACATTGGATTGGCAGGATATTAATTTTTTATGCATGTCTATGCGAGCAATTTCACGAAGATTCAACAACGTTTTGACTTGACCCCTTTTAATTTTGATTATTTTTTGTTTACAGATAGTCTTTCATAAATAAAAAATACTAGTTCTCTTAGAACTTTTATTTTCGACCAGGGGTCTTCACAGGGTGCCCCTTAATATTTTGTTATTTTGTGATGTGAGTGCATTTTGACGAGCGATTGTAGAAAAACTACTGAATCGATTTTCATAAATGACATGTCGTTTAATAGGTATTAGAACAAAGTTTTCTAAAAATGTACACTGTTAATTTTTTGAAAAAAATTTTAACGGTGTAACATAAGAAAAAAACGGTGTAATTGAAGAAAAGATGGCGCTACACCTTATTTTTTAACTAAATTGAAGCTTATTTTATATCTAACAACTTGTGAAAGTTCAGGACTAGCATTAATTTTTTGTTTTGAAGATAAAATTCAATGTGCATATGACTGTGGGGAATCAGTTTTTTTTGTTCTGAAGAAAAATTATAAAAATGGCGTTATAAACTAAGAGATTTTATTTTATGTTAAATATCAAATATTTTATTATTAGATGAACTTTTTAAAATATTATAAAAATTATATATGTAGTACAATAAATAAAATAAATACAATTGTTAAAAATGATATACTTATTTTACAAACAGAAGTTTCTTTTGAATAGGAAAACACTTCTGCAATTATTTTCTTTGTATTAGATGGCATAAAAAAATTAAATGTTTATTTGCCACTTTTAGTAATCACTTGTCACTCTTATTAAAAATAATTTGACAGTCTCGACTGCAAACAAAAAAGCCGTATAAATAACTAAATCTATTTAGGAACTTTTGACTGGGGAAGTAATATGTTCGTATTATGTTATTATGGAATCATAAACTAAAAGATTGTGTTTTAACATTAAATTACAAATATTTTATTATTGAATAAACTTTTTAAAATACCATTCAAATTATATATGTAGTATAAAGAAAATAAATATAGTTATTAAAAATTATTTACTTATTTTACATTCAAAAGATTCTTTTGAGTTGGAAAACATTTTTGAAATTATTGTCTTATTATTTAATGGTACAAAAGAATGAAATTTTTGAGTTCCACTTATAGTAATCGCATTTTTAAATCGATTTTGTAATTTTTCTTTTGTTAATTGATATTCATTTTTATCGGCGTATCCAAAGTTCATGGGAGTTTCCTATTTTAAAGCCCATTCGAAAAGTTTTTTTGATGTATCAATAATATCTTTGCTCCCCATACTATAACGGTGTGCAGCACGCATCAGTGTACCACCAATCCCATCGCAAGGTCCCTTTCCATGGCTGGTAGCATAAAAATGCCATTCTGCATCAACCTTAAAGTCTTTTTTATGGTGGTGTATTTTTGTATCGAGAAGGTGCACCGTCGGTGTTAGAAATTATTTTCGTAATATTAGAATTTATATGCGTTCTGATGAATTCAATAAGTTTTGTAATGAAAAGATGGACTGTAGTACTGTTGTGATATCCGAAATGAGTACAAAACTTCGGTGCTGTATATATTCACTTGCAGCACTTTTAAAATAAATGACAAATGGATGAATAGTAGCTTGTGAATTATTATAATGATAACGTTGAAACGAATCCTGAATTATGAAGGCGTAGTTTTCAGAAAAATCCCCTTGAACGAAACACCCTCCTGGTTCTAATTTTTTTTTCTTTCCTCAATTAATGTAGATTGCTGTTTTGCTATAAAGTTGTGTGGTATCAAAATTTGTAAACGGCAAACAAATGTTTTCATAAATTCTTCTACAGTTTCTATTATAGTATCCAAATTGCATCGATCAGTGGTATTCCATTGTTGTTATTTGATTAGAAGGACTCCTTTAATGTCAAAATCATTTAGTAATTTTTCTTCCAGTTGTTGAAGTTTTTTTGAACATTCATTGCACTTCAAAGTATGACAATCTTCTCTTAATTCACCACATGAAACAAAGTCGATTAATGTTTTATAATTCTGGAAAGCAGCTAATCACTAATCACTAATCCAAGACATCTTATAGTGTTGAATCATTAGTTTCATATTTTGATGTATGGTACACACGCACACATTATGAACTCCTTGGGATAATTTTATACATTCTTGTGGTCGAAGGGACGTGAATTTAGTAAATCCTATTTTCACATCAGGAAACTTATTTTTAAACTTCACATAAGCTTCATTTAATGTACATAGCAATAAGCGCTTTTGTGGATTTTTGCTGAAATTGCTCATATTTTCTTTATTGTTTGTATATAATTTTTATAATATTTTAAAAAGTTCATTTAATAATAAAATATTTGATATTTAACATAAAAAAAAATCTCTTAGTTTATAACGCCATTTTTATAATTTTCCTTCAGAACAAAAAAAACTGATTCCCGACAGTCATATGCACAACGAATTTTTTCTTTAAAACAAAAATAATGCTAGACCTGAACTTTCACAAGTTGTTAGATATAAAATAAGCTCCAATTTAGTTAAAAAAATAAGGTGTAGCGCCATCTTTTCTTCAATTACACCGTTTTTTTCTTATGTTACACCGTTAAAAAATTTTTCAAAAAATTAACAGTGTACATTTTTAGAAAACTTTGTTCTAATACCTATTAAACGACATGTCATTTATGAAAATCGATTAAGTAGTTTTTCTACAATCGCTCGTCAAAATGCACTCACATCACAAAATAACAAAAAATTGAGGGGCACCCTGTGAGTACCCCTGGTCGAAAAAAAAAATTCTAAGAGAACACAAATTTTTTATTTATGAAAATCTATAAACAAAAAATAATCAAAATAAAAAGGGGTCGAGTCAAAATTTCCCAAAAATTGGCTGAACTTGCGTGAAATTGCTCATGCTCAAACTATGCACTTTAAAAAAATTGTAAAATAAGTTTTATTTTTATTTTGTCCATACTAATTATATGCCAAGCCTCAGAAAAATCAAAAATGGTCAAGATCAAATTTCGACTTTTTCACCTGTGGAGATCATGTTTTTTATCAGTAAAATATTTGAAGGAAATCAAAAAATGTGTGGCAAAAATCGAATTTTTGGTGGAAAATTGATAAAGTACCATGAGTTTATTATTTTCAAAAAGCTCTACATGCGTGTTATTATACTAATAGCATTGATTGCTCGTGATATACTGGCACAATATCTATTCTATCGAATTTTAGTATTTTATTTATTGCATCAATTTGAAATAAAAAGAACTGGTTCAACTTAAATACACGTATTATTTATCCATTTCATAGCTTTAAAATTTCATTTTATAGACTCTGAACACAATTTTTAGATGTTTTGGACAATTTGCTTTATACTGCACAAAATGCCACGTCACATATTCATCTATTTTAATGTTCCATAAAAACGGTTTGTACCCATTAGTTTTCTGGCCATTTTTATAGCCCACGTACTACTTTTATTATTTCAAAAAATAAAAGAACAACAAAAAACCTCAATCATTTCATACAGTGAATTGCAAAAAGGAAACACAAAAAATAGACTTTTATTTCTCAATGAAAAAAGCCCAGAAATTCTTTATCTTTCACATACAAAAACAAACACGAAAAAAAATTGGGTAGAACATTTGTAACATTTTTATTTAAATTTTTAACTTAGTTGACAACCAAAACCGCTTTTCTCATCAATATTTAATGTCAAAGAAAATACATAAATTTCCTGAGTTTCTTGTTTTTTTTTGTATTTCTGAAATAAAGTTTTTTCATTTTTTTGTTTGTTTTTATATTTTCCATGTTTTTTGTTAGTTTTTGTTGACCATCTGAAAAAGTTTACATATCCTGTAGATGAGTTAGATATGGAAATTTAAGAGGAAGTCGTACCGTATAATTTTTGTTTAAAACAACAAAACTCGAGTATAAAAGTTTACATTTTGTTTTCAATTTTCCAACTAAATAAACAAGAAAATTAAAAGGAAAAATTATATGAGAACCATCATATAGCTAAATGGAAGTGAGGAATCGAAAAATCTGTTTGATTTTCGAGTGGAATGGAATTTTTCTTCAAATAATTATTGCAGCAGTGGTGTTTTGGTATAGTAATTAACACCTTTTCACACATCACTTGCAATTTTTTTGGAGGACTAATTTATTTTCTAATTTTAACCCAATTCATTGATACTAACTAATTTGTCCATTTATTCACCTAACTCAAAAAGGCATTCTCGTTTAATTGCAATTAATTATCCGCATGTATGGATTATTTTTAGTTGATTTGTATATTTGTTTTTAATTTTCGATCAATGGGTTTGATAAACGCGCGTACTCCACTCCCTGCTATTGACATATGACTGAATGTGAGATACCACCACAAGCAATAGCGATGAGATACCACTAGCCAAGGAATATCTTAGGGGTGCAGGCAAAAGAATTATATTCAGTTTACGGTTGCATCCCAAATTTTTGCCATGGAATTTTTCTTGATTAATGCACATTATTGCTTGCTCGAAAAAACGAGCTTCCATATAACTATGTATGAACCCTAATCATTGAGGAAAATATTGCGTCACCTGATCAAGAAATGATTCTAAAAAAATAATTGAGTATATATGCAAATAGATAGAGTTGTCACACCAATTATCAATAATTGAGTGTTTTTAAAACAAATGAAAAAAATATTTATTATTTTCGTAATGCCATCGCATGAGATTTTTATGAAACTTTGGTTTGTGAATGAGCTGCAAACGCAGCCGGAACTTGGACATAGGACATTACTTGAACATGGACGATCTTAGTTATTTTCAAAATTTGACAAAGGGGTCAGGGTGGGAGTGAATAAATCACCAAACCAATAATTTATTTCAAACTTTATTAACAATCAGTCCTTACATTCAATTTTGTGGAAACTGCATAAGGTGTTTGTAATGTTTATAGCAATTTTGCAACTTGCCACGAGTTACTAGACACCTTTTTTTATTTTTTAGGATATCACAATAATACGTAGGGATATCACCTCAACACGAAGTTGTGAAGTGTTTTTGATGAATCTCTGGTGAAACGTTTATGTTAACATGAGAAACAACTAATTAGTTTTTGTGGTGTTTTATGTAAAGTGGACAGTGTCTATCAAACATATTCTGATAAGTGATAACATATATAATTTAACAATATATATAAGCTTGCCGAAACCTATTGTTCTATCTCTTTTCCGTTCTACGCCTTATATTACAGAACGGACACCTTTATTTTTCTATATCGTTTCGGTTAATATTTTGAAATCCTTAAAAAATTGGATTTTCGTTTTTTATTTTCTGCAAGATAAGTTTATTTTCCTTTTTTTTCCAAAAAGTCAGTTGGGCAATGAAAATATTATTTATTCAAAAGAATAAACAACAAGAATATTATGTTGTAAATCTTGTCTTGGTCAGCAAAATACAAGAAAAAAACATTTTGTGTTTTTATAAATTGTAGTTTCATTTGAACGTTTTTATTTTAATTTTGTTGTTCTAAGTTGAGTTAAGTCCGTTCTAGAAAAGTGGTTATTTATTAAGTTTTTATTTTTGGCAAATTGCTTTTTCTAAAAGGGTGTTTTTATTTTGATTATATTTATATACTTTGACCACACAAAAGAAAAATGGAAAACTATAACAAAACTTTCAGATTTATTTAGATTATATTTAGTCAACATTTTAATTAAAATAAGTAAAATTTAATTTTGTTTCTTTTGAATGAAAAATTGTAATGTGTCGGTGATTTTATAGCTAGAGCACCTTTTTCTGATTTAGGTTCAATGATATAGGTTAAATGTTTGTTTTTGGTTATATGAAATTTGAATTTACTTTAATGTGGGCGTAAATATAAGAAGCTTAATAACTGTGAGTGAATCATTTGCGAATTATAGAAATAAAAACCACCGGATAGCTTATGTAAACAACAGTTGACCAAATCTGTAGTTAAACTAAAATGATTGCAACAATAAAATGTTCAAAACTAACCTAATAATGTGGATCTGTTATTTCAGTACGATTAAGGAACTAAATTTACGCAAACATATAAAATCTTCAAATTTTTAATTTTGGATTTGGAGTGCGGTAAATTCACTATAATATAACAAATTGGTTTTTTTGTCTATAGTTGCATAAGGTTTCTTTTTGATTTTACATTAAAAAACTATTTTTCAAAATTTAAACAATTATATTTTTATTTTATATTAAATACAAATTTTATTATAATTTATATAATATATAATTTATATAATCTAACTTCCAAAAAAAATTTTCGAGAACACAGTTTTTGACTTATTTTCAAAAATGTGAAAATTTATTTCTGTCCCCTCCTTTATCTTCGAACATTACAGAAGCGAAAAATTGAAAAAATTCACGGTTATAGATTGAACGGTAAAGATTGAACGAAAACTACAGCGTCATCATTTCAAATAATCTTTAGATAATCTTTAGAAGAAATTTCGAAAAAAAATTATTTTTAACCCTAACAAATGGGTGTCACATGAAAGGTTATTTTGTTTCTAGTCTAAAACCGTTTTTTTTCGTAATTTTCAATGTCACCATTTTCGATTTAAAATCGTATTTTTGTAGAACAATCTGTAGAATAAATAGAATAATTTGTATAATAAATAACGTAGAATAATTTTCAAATCTTCAAGGATCAATTTTGTTACGTTGCAGTAAATGTATATTTTAGTAACTAATTAAATCTAACGAAATCTAAAAACTATTTTATAATATTGTATTAAGGTTCTGAAATAGTCCTAAATAGATTATGGCTAATCAGATGAACTTAAAAAACCATTATTCGGGATGAACATTGCCATTTAGTAATCTTGAGGGTCCAAGTTGTAACCGTTTGTTATCGGTATACGCATTCCATTAAATCTCAACGATTTCTAAAAATTATAATTTTTTTATAGTTTAAATTTTTAACAGTTTACATTAGCTTTTTGGTAATTACCAAAAATTTAGATCGAAAAATTCATGAACCAATAACAATTGAAGCTACAAAAATTAATAGTATCTTTTCCAATATACATGATTTAAAAACTGGCGTTATTGAAACTTTCTTTAACCACCATAAACAGTTATGGGTAAAATTTAACCCAACGTAACTAGTGATGCACCGGGTCCTAAAAGTATAAAAACCGGGAATCGGGTGCCTGGCCCAGTTTTCATATTACCCGGCCGGGTATTCGGTCCGGGTATTTGATTAAATTTTCATTTACAAACAACCGAGAATTCTGAGAATTTTTAGCAATTTAATTACTTTAAAGGGTGAAAAGTTGAAAACAACCAGAATATGTATTATTTTACATTAAAATTTATACAATAAATTTTTAGTATGAATTAAATTTGAATGAATTCCAAAAATTTCAGTATAACAAAACATATTTCATAATTTAATTTAAAAACTTTAAGCTGGGTTTTAACTAGGGTCGCCACCTCGCCGAGATCGACCTAGGTAGTTTCCAAGTTGTAGACGTAGTAATATCCGGGCTCTGGGTTTGACAACAAACGTTCCAGATGAGACAAAATATTACTTATTGCCATGCGATATATTTTCAAAACTAGCAAATCTTCTAGCTAAATTAAAATCTTATGGCATAGATGATCTTACCAATTCACATTTTTTTTACAGTTCCTTAACCTCATGTTTATTTAGATGGTATTATATATCCAACATTTTCACACCGCACTGGAATCCACAATTTTACCGATGACAGAACATTGCACGACCCTCAAGCATTTGTCCCAAGCTTCGATCTGGTCAGTCACTAATGATAAAAAATTTATTAATCAATTCTATCAATGAAGACTTACAACGTTTAATAAAATGGAGGGTAATTTCGTTGAGTTACAATCCAACATCGAAAAAAACGTTGGTAGAATTAACTACAAAGCTTGTTTGATTTTGCGTCTAATATGAACGTGGTTATTTTAACCAATGTAGCATTGTCAATTTATTTAAAAAAACGTAACAATTTTCATTATTTAAATCAACAACGGCGTGATCAATTTCGTGTTCAAACAATCACAAATCATAGTTGAATTAAGTAATTTGTTCATGTTTTTGTTTGAGAATTATTGTGTTTGGTAAAATAAAAAACGAGGAGAAAGAAAATTCGTTTAATGATAATAATAATAAACAAAAGAATAGAAAAATAAAAAGTTTTTTATGCATTCTAACATGGCTTGTTTTATTTAACATTTTAGGAAATAATTTACATGCTAAACGCATGGAATGGAATAAATTTAATATAATCTGCACATAAAATTATGTGCAAAAGAAATTTTTTGGTGAATATAATATCAACAATCTTGTTAAATTAATAGGCGCTTTCCATAACTAACTTTAGTGATTTAAATAAAATATTATATTTTTTTTAATATTTTTATTTGTTTTGTTTCATGTCGATTTATCGACATTTTAATTTAATTTTTCATAATAATGAGAAAATTATGGAAAATTAGTATTATTTTCTACACATAATTCAAATATTTAAATTTTTTGATTTCTTTTAAAGATTAATATAAAGATTTCTTTGATTTCTTTTGAGGTCTTTTAAATTGTATCATTAAAAAAATGGCGAAAAAATGGACGCATCCTTTACAAACAAAATCACACTCATACATTTCCTATTTAGCTATCTTTATGCATAAAAATGTTTGTCGGGTTTGATGCGAAATACATATCTCATTCTAATATAAAAAAATTCAAATATTATATTTACGAAAAAAACGAACCCATACAAACATCGATAGCAGCAAAAACAAAACAAAGATGTACCAAACCAATAGATTTAATACGGAGTATTGCTTGATTCTATCACAAACGTATTGACGATTGGAATCTAAAAAATCGCGCTGCTGGTGGCAGGTTTTGTAACTACTACTCCAATATAAGATTTTCACAGAAGTATATTTTCTGTGTATTTGCGGGCAAAATTAAATTTCAATTAAAGTAAGTACAATATTTTTAATTTTATAACAATTTAAAAATACAATGACTTACTAAAAATAAACAATAAAACATTGAACTTTCGAAATGTTAAAGAGGGTTAGTGAAACTTATTGTTAAAATGAAGAATATGAGCCAACAAGTTTAAACGATTTTATACATAACGTATTATTTTTTTCCCGATTATTTGATGGTGAGGTATATGATATATGATACTTGTTAGAATTAAATCACCACGCTGTATGGGCGTCATCAGCCATTGCTTCTTATTTTGGTGCTGATATAATAACGTATACCTTTCTTTTATTTAAATATTTTTTTTTTGATTTTGATTTCTTTATTATGCTCAATACAAAATTTGTTTTAAGAGCTATACACAAAGTAAACAAAAATAAATTTATTTATAGTTTTAAATTAAAAATTTAAAGAAAGATAACTTAATATTTTATAATATACATACTTTTCTTGTTATTAAGGATTTAATTAAGGTTAAAATTATTTATTTACATAGTTTAAATTAAGTTTTTAAAAGCTTAGTTTTTTTTTTAAAGATAGAATATTTAATCGGAGAATAGGTTTTCTATTTGATTGTCCATCTCAATGAAATATTTTATTTTTTAAAAAATTTTTAAAATTTTTTTTTTTTTTAAATACTGTCTGTCTATCTTTGGTTTACATTTCAAAAAAATTTTTTTATCCGTTTGTTTAAAGAAGATATTTTGTAAGTTTCAGTTGAGTTTCACTTTTTTTAATTTATTTGAAAATTATAATTAATAATATTATAATAGTGACATCAGTGAAGTAATTTATTTGGACAAAACATTTTTGTAAGTTTTGGATTTTTGAGATCAATTAAACTCAAGTAAGTAAAGAAGTAATTGGAATATTTTCAATTCAAAGGTATGGTTTGAAGTTTCTCAGAAAAAAAGTTTCTCAGAAAAAACACTTACAAAATTTTTGTAAGTGTTTTTTGTTAATATTGTTTAAATTGTGTAATTTTCATTTTCTGTTTTGTATAGTTGATATATTTTTTTCTGACCTGAAGATAGCTTGTGTTATAAGCAGAAACGTCGTCAAATAAAAAATAAAAATGTTTTTTTAAAAATTTGAACAAAAAAGATTTATTTTACTTTGGACTTAAACGATAAAAAGATAATAGATATAATTTAGTTCCTGTTTATTGCTTGAATATTTGAAAGGAGTGTTACATCAGCATAGGAGAAAATTATCATCACTGAGGCTGTTTTTAAAAAAAAAAACATCCATCACCAAACTCAATTCTTAATTCATTCATACGACGTTCTATCGAGTCATCCATATTTAATATTGCATCCTTTGGTTTCTCCTTTTCATTTCCGTCGTTTTTATTAATATCAGACAGTACAACATCAGGGAAGGCATCTCCTAATAACAATTCCTCTAATTCTTTTTCCAGAATGGAATCATCAATTATATTAAATGTGTTACCACCGCCCAACGTTGATTGGATATCATCATGTACCTCATGCTTTTCTTAGACATCTGCCAATGCCTCATCAACGCTATCCAGCGTAATTCCCGAATCAGAAAGCAAATTTTTGATAGTTTTAGAACCAATTTTAAAAGCTTCCAACACTTTAGCATCACTCGTTGTATCTTGAATTCGAGATTGTAGTCTTTGTATTTGATCTAACGAAGATGAAACTTCGCCGAATTTCGTTTGCCATCTCTAATCAACCCTCATATTTTTATGTCTAACTCTTTTAATTCATTTTCAATTTTATCAATAATTTACAATAAATGTTTTTCTGTTTTTTCTAGATTATAAATAGAACGTTGAAGCTCATTGATTAGTGTGACTTTTTGTGCGGTGACACCGAATTTTATTATAATTTTTGAGTAATTATCTATCGTTTTCTAACTGTTGAATTGCTAACAAGCACCTTCATTTGTTAATTTAAACTCTAAATTGGAATTGGTAAGCTTTTCGATAGCATCGGCTACAAGGACATAACAGATTCGGTTAAATATTCAATTTCCCTTTGGATTTTTGTTGATTGATTCTACAAATAAGAATAGAAATTATACCTCGAGACAACAGAATCTTAAATAAAAAATCACCTTTAACATATTCTGTGAAATCATCTTTTGTTTGTATCATTAAATTTTTAAATTTATTGAGACTCTTTGAAATACTTTTTTTATCAACGAATTAAAACCCCCTTCCACTCCATGTATACGGTCGAATTTCCATGAAATCATTTTTTAATTTAACTTCTTTCTGAAACATATCGTCTAATACCGTTGGAAATACAAGGAATTTTATTATAACGCTGAAATGTATTTTTCAATTCTTTTATATTTATATTGCTTTCCCCTTTATACAAACAATATTTTGTTATGGCATTTTTCCAAAATTTTAATTTAGAATCGTAATTAACAGGATTTAATGTTCGAACTCTGAATGGATCGAACAAAGCATCGATTTTTACATCGTCTTTCCATTCATCAGGATAATACGATTAATATTCTTTTTATGTACAATTCTGGTAATTTTAACAAAACACCTGGAAAAACACAAGTTTCATAAATGTATTTTTCAATTAGATTTAGTTTAAATTTTTATTTTACCCCACAATGTAATATGTAAGTTCTTTTGTGAACTGGATTTTATGTTGCCGTGATGGCTGTTTTAATATTCCTTTTATATACAATTCTGGTAGTTTTTCTGTAATTGTAACAAAACACCTGGAAAAACACAATTATTATAAATGCATATTTCATTTGGATTTAGATTAAATTATTATTATTCGGCTTGAAAACTTACTAATGCAAACACAAATTTTAGAATGTATACAAAAATGAACTAAATGTCAAAATTTATATTGGAGTACTAGTTCTGATTCTTACCACCAGAAGTTTCCTCCAATCGTCAATTCAATATCACTATTTTTAGTCTAATTTTTAATTAGACCGCGTTTGTAGTCAATTGAAAATTAAATCAACCACGGCATTGTTGCTCGAAAATGAAATCATAGTTGAATCAACTACAAACATGGTTAAATCAAATATGTTTGTGATACTTATAAAAAAATATATCAACAACGGTTAAATTGTTAATTTAAATACGGAGCGTTAGTTGATTCAATCACAAACGTATTTAATTCCCCAATTTTCACTTAATGCTCGATTAACAATGCAATATGTTTGAATTAACCAAGATTTTTTCTTTCGGTGAATCAAAACCAAATGTTATCGTTTATTACGGCTCTAGAAACCTTCTGTTAAGGATTTGCACATGTATGAAATATTGTGGTAATTTTTAGGAAGGTGTTTGTCAGTCAACAATGAAATATCTAGACTCTATGCAATAATACTGAACAGCTACATTCAACTAATCAGCTACATTTGCTCCATCACCGAACAAATTTCGAACTGTCCATCTACTATAAATACTAATTCTATGATGCGAAAATTTAAAACATCCTTTCATCATATGCGTAGTACAATCGATAAACAAGAACTTCAAAAATGTCCCGTTGTAGAAGAGTAATGCAAAATTTTGAAATTCATTGGCCCTCTCGCAGAGTTTTCTAAAAGGCAACGGTTCCCACCCGTCCCCACTACTCATAAAAGTTGCGGGAGAAATGCTCAGCAAAGGTGGTTATCCTATAGTTTTAACATGAGAACTGTGGAGTTGTAACGATTAGCAGTGCAACCCATGACCACCAGATGGAAGCAAAGATTGCACTAACTAACGTTATAGATTTTGTCCACCTAGTTAGTACCCGGACCCGCTTTTTCGACTTGGCTCAGACGTGTATTTGGTCGTGGGTTGTCCGGTAACTAGGTGGTCCTAGGAGTAAGCGGTGTCAATATAGAACAACATATACGAGATTATAATGAGACTACCATCCCTACTTACCGTCAAATCCAATAAACCATATTTTCACCCGTTCATTCCTTTGTGGAATGCATTGCACTCGTGATGAATCTACATTTTTAAAACTACTTGAAAGTGGCAAAAGTTAAACATGGGTGTCACTACCGAGAAGAAGATCAAGTAACACCACTGCCATTTAAAAAAACAAGAATAACCAAAAACAAATTAAATAATTGGTTTCTGCTTCAACCATCAAAACAATTAAAAGTAACTAAGTGATAAGATTGCCTTACCTTTTGGAATCCTGCAGTTTGTTCTCATTCTTCAGTAATTTAACTAGTAGTTTGCTCTCCTTATTATTTTCACTTAAATCTTTATTAAATTGAACCAGCCAAAACGTTTACAGATAAATATTATCATCCAGTATTACATTTAACATACATCAAAATCAATTTAACTAGTAGTTTGCGTTAATTATTATTTTCACTTAAATCTTTATTAAATTAAACCAGCAAAACTTTTACTGATAAACAATATTATTCAGTATTTATTACATAAAACATAGAGCAAAATCAATTTAACTAGTAGTTTGCTCTAATTATTATTTTCGTTTTCACTTAAATCTTTATTAAATTAAACCAGCAAAACTTTTACAGATAAACAATATTATTCAGTATTTATTACATAAAACATAGAGCTAAATCAATTTAACTAGTTGTTTGCTCTAATTATTATTTTCGTTTTCACTTAAATCTTTATTAAATTAAACCAGCAAAACTTTTACCGATAAATATTATTATCCAGTATTACATTAAACATAGAGCCAAATCAATTTAACTAGTAGTTTGCTCTAAATATTATTTTCGTTTTCACTTAAATCTTTATTAAATTAAACCAGCAAAACTTTTAGTTTGCGTTAATTATTATTTTCACTTAAATATTTAACATTGAACAAAACAATTGAACTAGTGGTTTGCTTTAATTATTATTTTCACTTATTCTCCACAAAAAAATAAATTCTAAAGAAATGAAACCAAAAATGACAACTATAACTATACCAAAACCAAAAAAAACAACAACGAAAGAAAGATAAACCAAAACACGACTATGACTATCCGAGTCCAGTGCCACTTTTCGAGTCCCGACCAACGATTTTCTGGCTTTGCTCGAAACCTCGGTTTAATATGAGCTTTTTATAAAAATGCTCTTAGTCGACAGAAAAAACAAAAAATTCCAGAAAATTAAAAAGACGTTGGGAATAAAAAAACAAGAATTAACTTAAGTGAAATTTGATTAACACTTAAGTTAATGAGTATTTTAACATAAATTATGTTTTGCATAATTTGCAAAACTGAAACCTGGGAAAATTTTAATATAATTTAAATGCTGTTTTGAATAATTTGCAAAACCGAAACATGGGAAAATGTGTTGAGAATAGATAGGATGTCATAAGACATCGAAATTAACAAATAAAAATTTTCTGGAATAACAAGAACTTGCGACGAAGGGGATATGATAAGTTTTTGACACGAAGGTAGTGCGTCTGGGATTCCCTTCGTCACAAATCGTGGGGACGTCCCACACCCTGAGAACGTCTCAAACCGGGCTTAAAACTATCGTTATTAAATGTATCTGGGACCGTGTTTAACCACTGGGGATGAAAGTGAAACGAAATCTTCAAGAAAAAAAAATTTAACGGATAGGATTAAGTAATGAGAAGGAAAAAAAAACAAAATATTAAAACAAGAATTTAGTATACCCACACGCATACCAATGCGAGTTAACTATCCAAACGATCGGCTCAGGTAGACACACCTTCAACCGAGTAGAGAAACGCCAGGGACGACAGGAAGCATGGCAACCCTCATGAGCGTATGTCCTTAACATGGTAGGTACCCAAGATTTTCCCCTGCATGTCTTCAACCTCAAATGCTACGGTCCCAACAGGTCGAGTAAGTTTTGCGGGAATAAATTTTGGCGCGAACTTAGCGTTGAAGTTCCGGGTCGCATCACTCTGGGCAAAGTTTCGAACGTGGACGCTTTGTTGAGGGTGAAGAACGCGAGTCTTGCTCCGCAAATTGTACCGATGAGATGTGTTTTGATAAGCAGTGTGCAGGCTATGAAGGACGGCCTCTTGAATACCAGAGAGGTTATCAGCACTGGTACTGGCGCATGAATGCTGTCCGGAAATATGATGAATATCAAGAAGGATTTGGTATTCGGAACCATGGTTAACTCGGTGACGTCCAAACGCGACAAAATTAGGAGTGAACCCAATAGACGGATGGTAAACATTTCGCAAGGCTGACGTAATCTCGTTTAGATGGATGTCCCAGGTTTTGTGGTCAGTTTTGATATAAGACCGAATGGCGGATACAATGGAACGGTTTACCCGTTCTGACGTGTTGGACTGGGGTGAATATTTAGGAGTAAATATATGCTTCACTCCGAATGTTTTGAGTGAGTTAGCCAGTAGGTGGGACTCGAATTGTTTGCCATTATCTGAGACCAGTGACTCAGGAACGCCGAAGAGATTAAAAACGTCGTTCTCTAGAAAGGTGACTAAGCTAGCGGCTGTTGTCGAAGGGGCTTTGTCAGCACAAATCGGCTGAAGTGATCCAATGCGATAACAATGTGCGTATCACCCCACTTGGATCTTGGGTAGGGTCCTAGAAAATCAACATATATTCTCTGGAAGGGACGAAATACTTTAGTTTCCTGACCCATTGGTGGCCGCAGTGTGTCATTAGCGCACTTATTCATCCGACATGACTGACAGTTCCGTACATATTCTTTAACGTCTCGAGCCAATGATGGCCAAAAAAAACATACGCCGTAGTTTATCTGTGACTTTGGCTGCACCTAGGTGAACCGAAAGGGTCCTGGGCTTGACAGATCAGAGAATTTCGCATTGGAATTTTCAACAAAAAATCACTGATAAAAGGAATAAACTTAATTTGAATAACGTTATAGACTAAACTAAAATTTATGTATATGGATGATATGACTGGGTACAGGTGAAACCAGGTGACGTATTGAAACTGAAAGCAGAAAAAAACACGAATAAAATGCAATCTAATCCGAAGAGTTTTCAGATATAGTGATTAAAAGGCTAGTAACCTGGACATTTCCAAATGCGTGGATAGGAGCAGGGAAAAAGAAAGAAGGAAAGGAGAGGAGGGTGGGGACACGTATGAGATTAAAGAACATCGGGTACTAAGCTGTGCTAGCCACAACCTCTCTCGTCCTCCTATTAACGATAATGTATGTAACAATTTTGACAAACGCCACCATACCAGTAGTGATCAAAGTAGAAGAGATAATACCAATACCCAACTTATTGATAAAATTAGGGTTATAAATAGCCGCTTTGACAGTGTCAACCCAACTATTTTCCGCGGTGAAGGTGTTCAGACCCAGTCTTACCAAGTTACCAGTATATTCATATTCCACCTTAAATGAAAAACTAGCATTCAGGGTGGGTACATCCACCTGACAGTACTCAGAGACGCCATCCAAATACATTATGTACCGATTAATATTGCATTGGAAGGTGGATTGCGTCATGGTACAGTTGCTTACATACTCCACATTCCCTGTACTTTTGATCTCAGTGGCCTGCACAATTATGTAAGGTGGCATGGAGCAGCCAATGCATCCATAAGTGTATACTATGTTGATTTTGCAGAAGGGTCGAACTATGTACAAACTGGTGAGGTCCACGTTACCTATATCAATCCGCAATATGCCCCGTGTTCGGCTACTAGTTATTATCCTTCCGTCATTGTGCATAATATTCGTGAGTATGGCCTGAACGTGGGGTTTGGTAGAGTTGGCGAATCTATGTAGGGCCTGTTCTGGCGAGGTACATCTGGTAAGGCACCCCATGGACACGCAGCTAACCGCAAACGTTGGATATATCTCACTTGGTTTGTTCAAGCTGATCTGGTATTCCCCGATCAACCCGACGACTGGGAAATTAAGAGGAGAAACAGTTATATGGGTGATATCGCTACCATTCTTAACCAGCGTGTTAGGGATGTGGATTTGATCATAGCTAAAACTGGATAATATGATAGGCATCTCAATTCCAGTCAACTGCTCATCTATTAAATTAGCCTTATTGTTATTAGGGGTGAATCGGTAGGTATTGTCACTCAATAAAATGCCAGTGGGATCCAAGAGAGTCGCCCGCATCGTTATACCCCAAGATTCCAGTGTGGATTCGTATACAATAATGTTAGGCCTGATTGAACGTTGTATCTGCCAAAACCACCACACACATTGAGTAGAATACAAACAAGAACCACAACCCAAAGTTTCCAACCCACAACCATACCCCTGGGGCTGGTTTGGGTTGAGGTGTCTGTTAAAGCTGGGATGCTTCGCACTACGATGACATGTTGCCTCATCCCAACAACCACCGGCACCTTTGCAGTTATAAGTACTAAGAACCTTAAGACTAAACTCATTAGTCTCGTAAATGGGAAAATAATATTTGTCAATATGAGCAGCTACTACCTCCATCTGTAGTAATGCCCCATTTACCATTTTGAAACAAATAGTCTCGCCTACGCTAGCCGTGAAACTATAGCTCTTGAGTTCCCGACAATCTACATCGGTACAAACTTTTCCATCACTGCTGATCAATAGGGTTTGGCTACAGGCGTTTACCGGTATTCCAAGTCGCAACAATAACACGAAAAGTAAAGTGAGACCCTGAGTACTAACTAGGCTCTTTAGGTATGCTCCTCTAGTGGCTACTCGAAATTCGGGGTCTTTAATGTGCATGTCCTCAAATTGTTCAATCTTATTCATACGGCTCACTACATCCTTAAAACCACTTGGATCATAATATTCGGCTGCTGCAACGGTGTTCTTTGCAAATTCTGTTTGATCGCTTTCGGAATACTTGCTGACCGTGGCTGTGTCTAAATTTTCTTCGATCAGGACGTCAAAAGCTACTCTTTGATCGTCAACGTGGGTATCAGGAGTATTCAGGACGCCTAATTCTATTAAATCCTTATTTAGCCTGCGATGCCTATTCGCCTGGGCTTTCCTTCTCGTACAATCAATTCCTTGCCTTACAGCGCGACAGAGGTGACTTTTCCTTTTCCACACTGTCCTCCACACCATACATATGGCTAGAACAATTACCAGCAGTATAATAACTACCAACCCAGTACTCAAGGAGGAGGAGGAGCATCTGTAAATTAGTTCGTCCTTTAAACAGGCAACACAGCCTTGGCATTCATACTTCGAAATTGTGTCACCCTCGCATTTCGTACATTTAAACTCTATAAGTCCCAAGAACATGCCCTTAATTCTTTGATCGTTCTCTACGACGGCCACCGACACGGTGTTAACTGTAATGGCACATCGGTCACCCGGTTGCAAATTTGTGATGATTATATCCCCATGTATCCCGAGCACATTTGGACAGGCTTTGATCTCTGGGGTGCCCGTAGCAAACAGAGTTAGGATTAGCGATACGGGAGATAATTTAAATATTAAATTTGGTAACATTGTGATGCCCGAACGTTTAACTACAGAGATGAAACCAGAATTTGGACCGAAAAACAATAGCACAATTAACGTTTTAGATAGTGTTTGGCTAACAATTAGTGTTTGGCTAACAATTAGTGTTTTGCTAACAACTAATAAAAGAGGAATAAATTTATCTTAAACTTAATGCTAATTTATAACTATAATTGATATGTTGTACGATCAATAGCTTCCTCCCAATGGTTGTACGTAGACAGTTTGGAGAAGGTAATATCCCAATGCCGTTTCTGCAGTATAGAAGTTGTAACTTGCTTGTTAGGTGTTTTCTAAAAGAAATGAAGTGGTTGCGTTAATAAAACAAATCCACCCTTATTAACATTTGAAGACAACTCCTATAAAGCTTCAAACCAAAACCAAACAACCAAACAAAATAAATTCCTACTATATTTCTAAATTAACGAAATCAAAATATATTAAAATCATTCCATTCAAACATCCATTCAATTACATTAAAACGATTCTATAATATAAAGATAAATTGTTATTTCAAAACAAACACAGTTGATATTTGTAAGAATTTTATCTTATTTTATTTTAAACAATTCACAACGTAAACACAAATGCAATTCAGTGTTACAACTTGAACTTGACCAATTGTTATAACTAGGTTATTGGTTTCTTTTATTTGCATTCGTCATAATGAAATTACTTGCAGTCTCGTGCACTCTTAAATCTGTATATGATTGACATTGGATTGGAATGGTTTGTTTGAATAGCGGTGTGTTGACCTTGCGTTGATATCGCAGTATGTGTTGAGAGCTTGGCTTGACTCTTGTTGTTAATTTTAGCTGCTTTCAGCTTATCTCATATCGTTTGGTATGCAGCCTTACAGGAATCATTCGCAAATGTTAATAAGGGTTTTGGGTTTCGGGACGAAGCTTGAAATAACTAAAATATAAACAAAACTTGTTAAAGGTAGTGTAAATGAAAGTGAATTTGAGTAAGTTTGTTCTTCAATGGAACGCGTCTAACCTTGAGAATGAAATAAGGCTTCATGAGTGAATAGATTCATATCCAATTCAAATGTTTTGTTTTTATTGACATTTAAATAATATAATTAACAAAGTACATGTTGACCATATCCACAGATATATAATTCAATTTTGGAAAATGAGATATCACTAAAATTGATTTCCTTCTTATAATTATAGAAAAAAAAAATAAATGAAATTGAAAAATCTAATTTTTCTATTTTTTTTTTTTATGTAATATTTCAAGCATGAAACTTATTTTGTTGAAATATTTCAGAAATGAAACATTTCAAGTGATGATAATCGCTACTCATATCTCATACTATGTATTAGATAAAACAATGTTTAATTTTGCTAATAAAACAAAAGAGAGAAAAAAAAAATTTATTTGATTATAAACATTAAAATTTAAAGATATTTAGCTTGGATTAGATTGATATTGAATTTAAATTGAATTCATATTGATATTTGATTGATATTGAATTCCTATTCCTTTTGATTTAAATTCACAAACTTAGTGTGTGGGTAAGTACTATATAGGGGTTTCCCTTTGTTTTGTTTCTGTTTTTAATTTTAAAATTAACAAAAAAAACTTTTAGGATTTATATAAAGAAAATTCATACAATCAAAAGAAACAAATTAGACCAAACTACTAAACCTAGTTATAACAAAATAAATTTCTTAAAAACAATCAATCTTATGAATAATTGACAAGTTGCTTTCCAAAAATATGAATCATTTATTGATTTATTAATTATTCCTTTATTAATTATAATAAAAACGCTAGAAAATTTTGTAACGCACTTATCTAAAAGAAATCCAAAATTATTATTAAATACATAAATTTATGATAACCAAAACAAAAATATATCTATTAAACTACAAAATTAACCAAAAATTAAAATTTACTTTCAAAATAAATGATAACTTAAACCTATATTGTGAGCGAACATGGTTTACGGATAAGCTAGGCAAGCAAGAACATCTAAAGGTAGCTCTGCACTAAACAGAAGATTGGTAAACGATAAGAATTCCGCAACAAAATATATACAAGAGAGTTCCAATTCATGTACCAAAAATTTTCAACATCTGAAAATGATAATGGTACTTTGAGAAATGTAACTAAAATAAGGTAGGTCTAGTTCATTTAGAACTCGGGGTGGTTGACTGGTCCAGAAATAAGAACAAAACAATTTTAAGAGAGAACGATACCGAAAACTAAAAACAATTAAAATATGATTACAACTTTTCAGCGCTGTCACTCCAGTGTCGAATATAAGGTTTGACCAAGGAATTCAGGATAGGGAAGGAGTATTCGGAGTTCAGGAATAATGGTTTCTCTAGATGACGGGCAACAGCTTTTAGCTGTGGTCTACGTGTACTGCGGAAGCAGCCGTACTGTTGGACCACATCGATGAGAACCCACTTATGAACCCAAGATGCTCTGTTCAACGGCAACCGACATTAAAATTTGCCACAACAGAGCCTCTTGCGCACAGTAACTCTTCGAGATGTTTCACTGACCTAGCAGACACAAAACTACAGCTGATATATAAAAAAACAAAACTCAAAACACAAACCGGACGTGTCCGCGATAAAACTACGTTTTACAGCCTAGCAAACTCGTTCAACGGCCAATAAATAACCTTAACCTAAAACCAAAAACACAAACCAAAGAAAACAAAACTTTACGCTGGCTATGTCCGCGATGAAGCATCTCGAAGCTATTCAACAACTGGAGAACCACGCTGTCCTCAGAAAAAAACCGAAACAAAAACATAGTGCTCCCAGTTCGACTACTACAACAAAATCAGTGATCAGCTGATCGGCTGGCATCATCAAGAACTTAGAACACTCTAGATAAATTAGAACACAATCCACCATACACGTTGATCATCCCACTTGAAAGTGTATTATTGGATGACATTCATATATGATGGAGGACCCCGTCAACAGACCTACGGGTTAGACACATGATCCTCCCGTTCGTTCGGATCAGGAATAATTGAGCTTTACTTGGGCGCCACTGTAACGATTAGCAGTGCAACCCATGACCACCAGATGGAAGCAAAGATTGCACTAACTAACGTTATAGATTTTGTCCACCTAGTTAGTACCCGGACCCGCTTTTTCGACTTGGCTCAGACGTGTATTTGGTCGTGGGTTGTCCGGTAACTAGGTGGTCCTAGGAGTAAGCGGTGTCAATATAGAACAACATGTACGAGATTATAATGAGACTACCATCCCTACTTACCGTCAAATCCAATAAACCATATTTTCACCCGTTCATTCCTTTGTGGAATGCATTGCACTCGTGATGAATCTACATTTTTAAAACTACTTGAAAGTGGCAAAAGTTAAACATGGGTGTCACTACCGAGAAGAGGATCAAGTAACACCACTGCCATTTAAAAAAACAAGAATAACCAAAAACAAATTAAATAATTGGTTTCTGCTTCAACCATCAAAACAATTAAAAGTAACTAAGTGATAAGATTGCCTTACCTTTTGGAATCCTGCAGTTTGTTCTCATTCTTCAGTAATTTAACTAGTAGTTTGCTCTCCTTATTATTTTCACTTAAATCTTTATTAAATTGAACCAGCCAAAACGTTTACAGATAAATATTATCATCCAGTATTACATTTAACATACATCAAAATCAATTTAACTAGTAGTTTGCGTTAATTATTATTTTCACTTAAATCTTTATTAAATTAAACCAGCAAAACTTTTACTGATAAACAATATTATTCAGTATTTATTACATAAAACATAGAGCAAAATCAATTTAACTAGTAGTTTGCTCTAATTATTATTTTCGTTTTCACTTAAATCTTTATTAAATTAAACCAGCAAAACTTTTACAGATAAACAATATTATTCAGTATTTATTACATAAAACATAGAGCTAAATCAATTTAACTAGTTGTTTGCTCTAATTATTATTTTCGTTTTCACTTAAATCTTTATTAAATTAAACCAGCAAAACTTTTACCGATAAATATTATTATCCAGTATTACATTAAACATAGAGCCAAATCAATTTAACTAGTAGTTTGCTCTAAATATTATTTTCGTTTTCACTTAAATCTTTATTAAATTAAACCAGCAAAACTTTTAGTTTGCGTTAATTATTATTTTCACTTAAATATTTAACATTGAACAAAACAATTGAACTAGTGGTTTGCTTTAATTATTATTTTCACTTATTCTCCACAAAAAAATAAATTCTAAAGAAATGAAACCAAAAATGACAACTATAACTATACCAAAACCAAAAAAAACAAGAACGAAAGAAAGATAAACCAAAACACGACTATGACTATCCGAGTCCAGTGCCACTTTTCGAGTCCCGACCAACGATTTTCTGGCTTTGCTCGAAACCTCGGTTTAATATGAGCTTTTTATAAAAATGCTCTTAGTCGACAGAAAAAACAAAAAATTCCAGAAAATTAAAAAGACGTTGGGAATAAAAAAACAAGAATTAACTTAAGTGAAATTTGATTAACACTTAAGTTAATGAGTATTTTAACATAAATTATGTTTTGCATAATTTGCAAAACTGAAACCTGGGAAAATTTTAATATAATTTAAATGCTGTTTTGAATAATTTGCAAAACCGAAACATGGGAAAATGTGTTGAGAATAGATAGGATGTCATAAGACATCGAAATTAACAAATAAAAATTTTCTGGAATAACAAGAACTTGCGACGAAGGGGATATGATAAGTTTTTGACACGAAGGTAGTGCGTCTGGGATTCCCTTCGTCACAGAGTGGACTGTGAATTTTATTATCAACCAATCACAAAAACGATTTTTATATCCGACACAAAATTCTTATTTCTGATTGGTTAATATCACCATTCGCATGTTAAACCCAGTTTATTTTTTTTTACGATTTTTGTTTTTATTATTTTATTTCAAAGGAATAAATTGAAAATTAATTCAAGAATAATATAAGAACTGAATCTAAAAAATTATGGTGCAAATTATGAAACTTTTTGCAATCCATACAATTTTCGACCGATCTAGTTTCGAACCAATGAGAAAATTTTTTAAACTTTAAAAAAGTTTATCATTCTCATCAGGGCTAGCCCCCTAGATAAACTACCAAAAAATGTCAACGCTATACATAATAACATAAATCCGCACAAAGAAAAAATCATTTATTGGTATCGCTAAGTTGATGATATAATTTTTTTATTCAAAGGAACGAATAGACAGCTTAATTTATTGCACCAATACATAAACAGCATAGAACCTTCCATTAAACTCATGTTAGAAAATGAAGAAAATAACACAATAAATGTTTTGGATTTATCAATCAGAAATGTAGATTCAAAACACACATTCAAAATATTCCGAAAACCAACCCAAACGGATCAAACATTAAATATTAAATCACATCATCCATACCAACATAAACTAGCTGCAAACAACCACATGATCAATAGATTGAACAATATACCAATGAATGTAGAAAATTATCAAGACGAATTAAATAACTTAAAATACATAGCCAGTAAAAACAGATCTAAAAACGAAATAATTGACACATTGAATAGAAAACAAGAAAAATTTGCAAAGCCTAACAACACTGAGGAATGAAGAAAACTTAGCACGCAAAAAATACATTGGCGTTAATAATAAAACAACATTCAAAATAATGCAAAAAACTTTAAAAAGAAATATGGATATATTGCAGCTTAGAAAAACAAAAATAAAACAGAAAATTACCTAAAAACTAAATAAAACCAAACCTTAGACACAGGTGTTTATAAAATTGCCTGTGATGACTGCCATAGGCCAAACGGGGCAGTCCATCACAAAAAGATTTATTAAACACACTAGTGAAATTAACAAGAGCGATCCAAAATCCAGATATGCCCAACATTTAAACATAGATAAACACAATATAAACACAAATTTAACCATATTACATAAAAAAAGAACAACATCTAGATAGATTGGAAAAAATAGAAATATATAAACATAAAAACAATAGCAACATTTTAAATGATAAAATCAACACAAAAACTAACAAAATATATGACATAATAATAAAAAAAATCCCAGCGGCAGGTATATCCGCTAGAAATAGGTAGATTTCGGGGTCAGACGGTTTTGTGTCCAAATAAAATTAGATAAATCAGATTAGTTTAAATAAAAAATATAAGTAGAAACAGAATAATTCAAAAAAATTATCGAACCAAATTAAATACATTATCCGAACTAACTCCATCAATACAATTTCGGAACAGTTTTATTTAAGTTGGTTTAAACTACTTTTAATAACATATTAAATCCACCAAAGATCAAATGAACTACGTCACAACTACAATTATACCATCACACATAATTTATAATCAAACATTATCAAACAATTTTATTTCAAAATCATCTTTTGTTGTTGTGTTTTTTTGTTCTTATTTAATCTTTTTTCAAACGGTTACTTAGTAAAAAAAATAAAAACAAAAGAGATTTTGATAATTTTTCTATGGTATTAAATGGGTTGATATTTTTCTTGTAAGGGTTGCATTATAATGCTTATAAAAATGAAACCTTTTGGGTTAGAAAGCTGAAATTTTTTGAGGCTATAGTTGAAAAGTATGTTTAAAAGCTAAGATGAATTTAAATAACATAAACTGAAACATGATGAAAGCATTGCCTTTTGCGTTTGTTTTCATTTCAACAGCCGTAGGGTCTCAACCGTTAGACTTAAACTATTATTTTGGAAAATTTTGGAAAGATTTATATTTTAAGTACTTGAAAAAAAGTTTTCAAATATGAGCTTGGCCATTTCAGCTAGATCAAGGGCAGCAAAGTTTAGTAAATTTTTAAAACAGCTGATTTTTGAGGAACCTGAAACGCCAAAGTAGTCATCTGGATAAAAATGATAGAAAAAGGTTCAAATATTCAATTCTTTTAAATTTTATTAAAATATTATTATTAAAACGGAAATTATAGTGCCCTAGATTATTCGACTTTTAAGGCTCTAGCCGCTTAACCGGTACCCGGATATGGCCAGTTCACGAACTTGTCCAAGACGTTATTTGTCGATTTGTCGAAACATACACAGAAAATTATTTTGGTGTAGATCAAAAAATGCGACCGTGAGAGTGCCGCTAAATTCCGTTATACCTCATATCGTTATATATATATATATATATATATATATATATATATATATATATATATATATATATATATATATATATATATATATATATATATATATATATATATATATATATATATATATATATATATATATATATATATATATATATATATATATATATATATATATATATATATATATATATATATATATATATATATATATATATATATATATATATATATATATATATATATATATATATTGTAACGACTCTTCGTTGGTTCTTTTAGATTATTGAACAAACACGACAGTAAAAGACAGATCCTTAGTTAACAGAATCTCAAACTTTATCTGTCATCAAATTACAGCAGCTTCCGTTTTTCCTTACAATAAATTCCAGGGTCTCCAATTTATGTACCATAAACTTCACCGCTTTTCCACAATTTGAATCAAAAATATTCGGAATCGTAAAATCTGTATTTACTATTCCACTAAGTTCAGACTCTTTTACTACTAGCACCCAGGCTCAAGTACAACCGATTATTCCTTAAACTTGCGAAGATTTATAAACACTTTCAATTGCAAAAGTAAAACTCACTATCTGATATTTTTGTTTGCTTATTTATATCGAAAAATAAATAAATCGAAACTTCTATAATCCACTAGAAATCAATACTACGTAGTCCGTACATCTGAAATAGGCCACACCTGTTTTCATTCAAACTTGCATTTGTATTAGAGAACTCAAATTTAATTTATGCAAAATGTATTAGGTAACTCCTTTTAATTCATTAATGTAAATATTTGTATAACAAATTTAATTTACATTAATTTATGCAATACAATTTGCAATACAAGTAAAAGATTGAAAAAGGAGTTAACTTTCAATTCATGAATGAGTAAATAAAGTTAACCCATTCTGGACGAAGTTTATTACATTGCCCTCTATTTAGATTTGTTCGTCCCGAACAATATCAGATATCGCATTGGTGCTGTTACCTTGGTACGGTGCCAACCTTTGCAGATGTATCACTTTCATCTTGGTACGGGGTCCCTTTTGTATGCGGTAGATGACATCATTAATTCGTTTGATTATTTTATATGGGCCTTCCCAATCTGGCTGCAGCTTGGGTGATCTTCCCTTAGTTCTTCTGGGGTTGTATAGCCATACCAATTCTCCTTCTTGAAAACCGCCACTATTTGCATTTATGTCGTACCTGGTTTTCATTTTGTCACTGGCAATCTTAATGTGGTCTCGAACCTGCTGATGGATTTTATTCATCTTCTCCCTTAGTTGTCCCACATAATCTGTTTTCGTGGATACCAGACCTCCAGGGATGCCAAACTCGATGTCACTAGGAAGATGTAGTTCTCTTCCGAACATGATATTCGCTGACGTTTCACTTGTCGTATCGTGCACTGCGCTACGATAGGCCATCAAGAATAACGGAAGATCCTTGTCCCAATTTCTTTGGTTGGCTTCTACTACCTTTGACAAATGTTCTTCCATGGTTCGGTTGAATCGTTCTACCATGCCATCTGATTGCGGGTTCATAGGTGTAGTTCGTGTTTTTCTAATGCCGAGTGTTCTGCACAGCTCTTCCATCAGTTGAGATTCGAAATTCCTTCCCTGGTCGGTATGCAACTCGAGCGGTGTTCCATATCTGCAAACCCATTCATTGACTAATGTTTCCGCGACCGTAACTGCTTCCTGGTTCGGTAGTGCATAAGCTTCCGGCCATTTTGTAAAGTAATCAATGACCACCATGATGTATTTGTTACCTTTTGTCGTTTCCGGAAATGGCCCCGCGATGTCTATAGCAATTCTCTCCATTGGGGCACCCACATTGTACTGTTGCATCTCTCCTCGAGTTCTAGTTTTTGGTCCTTTGCTCGCTGCACAAGTATCGCATCGCCGACACCATTGCTCCACGTCTGTGCGATACCTTACCCAATAAAACCTCTCCCTTACTTTAGCCAGGGTTTTATTGACTCCCAGGTGTCCTCCAGAAACACTTCCATGCAGCTTTCCCAGTACCTCTTCCACTCGACTTGATGGCAACACCAGTTGTTCTAACACTTTCTTTCCATCAGCGGACTCCATTTTCTTTTCAGTATCCCGTTGTCCATAAATAGTGAGTCCCATTGCGCCCAGTAGCATTTCACTTCCGTACTTAACGGTGATACCTCTTTCCACTCTGGCCGCCTTCCCTCGGTTTTCCATTTCAATACTGGAGCCGTAGCTGGATCTTCTAGCTGCTCTCTTTTCATTGCTTCGGTACACCAGTCTTCAGGAGTTTGGAACTTAATTTGCTTCACTGTCATTGCCTCTTTTCTTTCAGTCCTGCTACATGACTTGCGCTCTTCAACACAGGGTCTTCTTGAAAGATCTTCAGTGTTACAATGTATCCCTTTCTTACGGTGTTCAACGTGGAAATCTCCTGCCTTTTTGACATCCACTTGCTTGTTTGAAAGATTCATCAACCGGACTGGAACTACTCCTTCTTTTGCAGCTATTAGTGTTTTGCATTCCCTTTGTATCCTTTTCTTACGATGTTCAACACGGCAATCTTCCTCCTTTTTGACATCCACTTGCTTGTTTGAGAGGTTCATCGTCTGGACTGGAACTACTCCTTCTTTTGCTGCTACTCGTGTTTTGCATTCCCGTCTGATATGCCCTAACTGCCCACAATTCCAGCATCTTACTCTACTAGATCTTCTTCGTTGATTTCGTTCAGGCTTATCTTCCAAACTTTTGACATGCATTATCACTTCATCAAGCGCTGCTTTTAGAGGTTTCTTCAGCAACTTTCTCTGACGTACTCTACCTGAGTCATACGCTCTTTTTCCAGCTTCCATCTGCAGGGCCAATGCTAAGACTTCTGCAGGTAGCTTCTTTCCGCTTAGATAAAGCTGGTTTCTCATTTGCACATCTCGAAGAGCATTTATGAATGTATCAGCTGCCAGTTCGTCTCGGTGTTCAGCGTTATAATTCGATATGATAGATTAACCAGTCTCACAATGTCAGCCTCTAATTCTTGCAAGGTTTCGCTGAATCCTTGTTTTCGTGTCTTGAGCTGCATGCGATGGAGAGCTTGCATATGACTTTCCCCGTATCTTACTTCTAAGGCCTCCATAATCTTGCTGTAATCACGTTCTGTCGCTGATAGTGTCTGCAAAATTCAGCAGCAGGTCCCTTCAGTGCCAATATAAGCGCGTTTGCTTTTTGCTGGTGCTCAACCCCAGTTGTTGCTATCTCAAATTGCATCTTAAATATCTGATACGATGTAGATCCATCAAATGCGGGTGTTTTTACTCTAGCTGGAGCTGAGTAGTTGATGGATTGATCATGTTACCTGACTTCCCTTGTGCTATTTCTTGGCGTAATTCACTCGAAAGTTTGCGTAATTTCTCTTGTTCTTCGGTAACTGTCCGCAGCTCCCTTTCCATGTTGTTGATTTTTCACCTCTGCACAGGGATATACGTGACTCGATTACTTCACGTAGACTTTCTTGCTTCGCCATCATATCAGCAAATTGTTGTCGTTGCTCTACTTTTTGTTCTGCTGCCTGCTTCTCTTGTCGGGCCATCAGATCAGCAAGTTGTTGTTGTTGTTGTTTCCTTGTTTGGCAATCATATCACGAAATTGTTGTTGTTCTACTTTTTGTTGTTGTTGCTGTGCCATCATTTCTTTCATCAACGCCATCATCGGATCAATTGCGGGGGCATTCTGAACCGGAGCATCCTCCAGCTCTATTTCTATGACCTCTGTGCTTTCACCTGCTTCTTCTAAAATTTTACGCAGTCGGAATGCAAGTTCTGCCTTCGTTCCGTGGATTGGAGCATTCCTTTTCCTCAACTCGTCCTTTAGCTGGTCTGGCTGAGATCACTAATATTTACTGTTTTGACCATTGTTTCAATAATCCCACTTCTGACACCACTGTAACGACTCTTCGTTGGTTCTTTTAGATTATTGAACAAACACGACAGTAAAAGACAGATCCTTAGTTAACAGAATCTCAAACTTTATCTGTCATCAAATTACAGCAGCTTCGTTTTTCCTTACAATAAATTCCAGGGTCTCCAATTTATGTACCATAAACTTCACCGCTTTTCCACAATTTGAATCAAAAATATTCGGAATCGTAAAATCTGTATTTACTATTCCACTAAGTTCAGATTCTTTTACTATTAGTACCCAGGCTCAAGTACAACCGATTATTCCTTAAACTTGCGAAGATTTATAAACACTTTCAATTGCAAAAGTAAAACTCACTATCTGATATTTTTGTTTGCTTATTTATATCGAAAAATAAATAAATCGAAACTTCTATAATCCACTAGAAATCAATACTACGTAGTCCGTACATCTGAAATAGGCCACACCTGTTTTCATTCATACTTGCATTTGTATTAGCGAACTCAAATTTAATTTATGCAAAATGTATTAGGTAACTCCTTTTAATTCATTAATGTAAATATTTGTATAACAAATTTAATTTACATTAATTTATGCAATACAATTTGCAATACAAGTAAAAGATTGAAAAAGGAGTTAACTTTCAATTCATGAATGAGTAAATAAAGTTAACCCATTCTGAACGAAGTTTATTACAATATATATATATATATATATATATATATATATATATATATATATATATATATATATATATATATATATATATATATATATATATATGTATATATATATATATATATATATATATATATATATATATATATATATATAATTTTTTTTTTTTGTTTTTCCATCTCCGCTTATCACATATAGTCGTTTGGCATCAAAATTTTTCCGAAATTCCGAGATGAAGCCCATTGCAATAGGTAGATTTTTATATGAAATCTACCTAAAATAGCAGTTGAAATATAAGTATTTAAGTAATAGTTTAAGCAAAAATTGTAATAATAATTTAAGAACTGAGGATGACGTAAGTCGAAATCGATATTCAATAGAATAAAAATCAAATTCAAATTGTTACTATAAGGAAGTTTATATTATTATTAATAAAATAAAAAATTAAAAATAAACAGTAAAAAGTATATTTTTAAATATTGCATTTTAATTCAAAAGTGACAAAAGCACACAAACAGTGAATAATATGGAAAATCATAATAACACATGTAATCGAAATAGCTGTAAAAGCCAATCCACAAAAGAAAAAGAAAATAGAAAATTACCTAAAAACTAAAAAAACCCAAACCTTAGACACAGGTGTTTATAAAATTACCTGTGATGACTGCAGTAAGTTTTACATAGGCCAAACGGGGCGGTCCTTCACAAAAAGATTCATTGAACACACCAGTGAAATTAACAAGAGCGGACCAAAATCCAGATATGCCCAACATTTAAAAATAGAAAAACACAAATACATCAATATAAACACAAATTTAACCATACATATTACATAAAAAAAGAAAAGGACAACATCTAGATAGATTGGAAAAAATAGAAATATATAAACATAAAAATAATAGCAACATTTTAAATGATAAAATCAACACTAAAACTAACAAAATATATAACATAATAATAAAAAAGTCCAAGCGGCACGTATATTCGCTAGAAATAGGTAGATTTTGGGACCAGACAGCTCTGTGTACAAATAGAATTGGATATGTCAGATTAGTTTAAATAAAAAATTTAACTAGAAACAGAATAATCCAAAAAATTTATCAAACTAAATACACAAACGGAAACTACTTTGTTAATGCAATTTTGAATTGTTTTGTTTAATTTGGTTAAAACTCCTTAATAACAAATTATATCCTTTAGTAGATTAACGTTCTAACTACATCACAACTCACACATCACTAGATTTATAATCAACAACAAAACAACAGCAAACAACTTTTACACCTCAAATATAATACAAATATCTATCAATTGTAAATATGTAATCAATATACATATATTTATTTCAACTAAACCACTTCCAAATATTCCAAAGAAACTATTCCCTAATTCAAAACAATAATAAGGCTGTTTTCTAAACCAAAACTTATTTGAAACTTATTTGTGGAGACTTACTTATTTGAATAAGTAACCTAAATAGGTGACTTATTTGAAATTTTTTTTTCATAGAAAAATCTAATTCGATATGACAGTGTCAAATATTTTTGTTTGTTTACTAAATGATTTTCAGGAATAAAACTTCTTTTTCGATTCGTAATAAAATTGATGTAATAATTTAAAATGAAAAAAAAAATAGTTTTGAAAACTCTTTTAATTGATCAAATCAAATAAATCGTTTTAATTAAATTTATTTTCCAATTTGCTTTTTGTTGCTGTCAAAATAAGTATGCTAAATCGTTTAGAATAGCTTTTAAATACTTATTTAAAATGGCGGTGAATAAGTAAGTCTACATAAATAAGTTTCAAATAAGTCGTCGTTTAGAAAACAGCCTAAATCTTCAAAACAACAACAACAAACATTCAAAACACATTTTTTAACATTTTGCGAAAAAAAAATAAAAACAAAAAAAATTATATGAAATCTACCTAAAACAAAAGAAAATTAATTTAATTGGGATATTTTTGGGATTTGTTTGTAATTATATAGCGTTTTAGTGGCTTGCATTATGGTTAGTATAATGTTAATTGCATTGGAACTTCTAAGGTTAGAAAGCTGAAAATTTCTGATGTTATAGTTGAAAAGTTGAAATAAAAGCTAGTATTAGTTTAATCAAAATAGACTCGAAAATGATGAAAGCAAGGCCGTTTGCGTTTGTTTTCGTTTTAATAGCCGCAGGCTCTCAACCTCTGAACTTAAACAATTTGTTTTTTTTTTTTAAGTTTTGGATAGATATAAGTTTATATCTACGTGTGCGAAAGTTTTCATTTTTGAGCTTGGTTATTTTCATCTAGATCAAGGACAACAAAGTTTAGTAAATTTTTGAAACAGCTGATTTTTCAGGAACCCTAAATGCCAAGGTTGTCATCTGACAAAAAATGATAAAAAAAGGTTCAAATATTTAATATTTATCAATTTTATTTAAACTTTATGTTTCAAACGGAAGTTATAACGCCTTAGATTATTCGACCTTTAAGACTGTAGCCGCTTAAATGGTACTCCGATATGGCCAGTTCGCGAACTTGTCCAAGAGATTGTTTGCCGCAACATACACCGTAAATATTTTTGGTGTAGGTCGAAAATTGCGACCGTGAGAGTGCCGGATAATTCCATTATACCTCATATCGTTATATATATATATATATATATATATATATATATATATATATATATATATATATATATATATATATATATATATATATATATATATATATATATATATATATATATATATATATATATATATATATATATATATATATATATATATATATATATATATATATATATATATATATATATATATATATATATATATATATATATATATATATATATATATATATATATATATATATATATATATATATATATATATATATATATATATATATATATATATATAGTTATGAGTCTTGGATCATAATTAGAATAAAAAAAAATAAATTTTAATTTATTTAATTAATTATTCCTTTATTTTAATTAGTTGTTCACACTTTTAAAGTTCACCTAAGACTAACTTAAACATTATTTCTAATAAATTCATTTCAATTTATAAAATGCTTAATTGCTAAAGTTAGTAATATAATATTTAATATAATGGTTATGGTCTTTACAACATTCCTTGAGGTTCATGTTCTCAACATGTTTTGTCTTGTTAAAATGCTGACGTTAATATTTATGTGTGAGAACTGAATGTTTGAATACGATTTGTAATGGAATGATATACTGTAACTCCTCCGGGGGGTGAAGAAAGGGCGTCCTCGGTCTTTGGTGTAATCCCACATTCTTTCAACAAGTCGGAAAATCTTTTTGCTTTTTCCGTTTTGTGTTCTTCTATTGCTGGTTTACTAGAGTTTTTTATTGTAATTCTTGCACCGTTTCTACGAGTTATGATGTAGAACAGTAATATGATGATAACTATCGATGATGCAGAAATGCTCCCTGTCAACGTCCAGATCCAGGTTTGGTGATTTGCTTGTCTCAAATATACATTGCTTAGCTTTTTCCTGTTTTCAATATTTTCTTGATTGATGGTTTCAATATTCAAGGTTGATATAAGCTTTCGTGTTGTTCGAATGTTATGCAGAGCACCTTGAATTTCTTGTATTTGACTTCTTATTTCGTATGAATGGAATTTTCTGTTGTTAAATGTTATTGTACAATTCCAAAAATTTATCAGAAAGTTTCCTGTAAGTGTTCGGTTATGAGGTCCACAATTTGAAGATAAACTTTCGTTCTTTGCATTATTTACTAAAAGTTTGTTTTCAGAAATATATTGTATTGATGTATCCATATCTGCTGTCACGTTGCATTGGCTATCTGTTCCCATGATTAGTGGCTTAATGCAGTTATCTCGAAATTCTTTAATTTTTGAATGTTTTTGGACGTAATCAGCATAATTTATCGTTGTAAATATTCGTTGTCTTGATTTTATTACGTGTTGTGGGTAGTTATTAATGATTGTATTATTAATAACCAACGGTACGATCATTATTGCTGTTGATTCTTCTTTCTCCAGTTTTGGCACTTGTAGTATATAGAGTAGTGTTTCATGATTTACAGCAATTTTGGGGATAACATACTGTAGAGCTTCATCTGGTAATGTTATGTTAACACCCTGGTCAACTAATAAATCTTTGACAGAGAGGATTTCTTTCAAAGACAAAATTTTGTTGCTTGGTAGTTCTAATTTAGTTCTGACTATCGCATCTTGGATGTCTTCTAATATGGTGTTGATGGTGTCAATATTAATTATTGTTGCTATCATCTCTATTTCGGACAGAAGTATTTTGTTAGACACCGCTGTAGATTTTACTGCTTTATTAACTGTATCTGTGAGGAGTTGGATTCTTTTATTAATCTGTTCATTTATTTTCCATTGTTGGTTATTTTCACTAATCAGCTCGTTCATTGTACTATTGATTATTCGTAGATCTTGAGCATCTGGGTTGCCTGCTAACCACTTCCATGCTGAACCTAAAGAATCCCATCTTCTATATCTTCCATGTTGTATAGGTTTTATTTGGTTGAAATTATTGACCAGTTTTTTAACTTTTTGTTGTTTTATATTGTGTAATTCTAACTTATCGTCTATTTTGTTAGTAACTATTCTACTGATTGACCCTATAGTTAATTCTAAATTTGTCAAATTTATCGGATGGATAATTCTAATATTTCCAATTTGAATTTTACATTTATTTAATTCTAATAATAAAACTGGGTCATTATTTAAGTTTTTAATTTCCAATTTTTGATTATTACAGTACTTGAGAGTAATAATTAGTATAATCATTTTTAGTATTGCATACATTTTATCTTTAATTAATTTTTATTTTTGCAAAATGATTTAAATTTAATTTTATTGAAAATATATTAATTGATTTAAAAGAAAATTTATTTTAAAAGAAAATTTTATTTTTAGAAAATTATTGAAATTTAACTATATTGATTTACTTATATTGAAAATATTTTTTACTGATTTAAATATGAATATTGCAATTAGCTTGTATCTTTTTGATATTTTATTTTAAAGGAAAATTTTATTTCTTTGAAAATGATTTAAATTTAATTATATTGAAAATATATTGATTTTATTAAAATATATTGAATATTGATTTAATTATATTAAAAAAAATATTTATTGATACATTGATTAAAATTTGTTCAAAACACAAAAAAAGTGTAGTTCTTCTGAAATAATAGAGAGAATAAAATTAAGTTATATTAGTTTTCTTTAGTCTTTTTAATTTATTTTTATTCCGTTTTATGTTTTTATTAATTTTAAATTTTTTCAATGCTACATCTTGGACTTTAACATGCAACCCTCTTGGTTGAGTTTTCGATCTAATATTTGGTTTAAGAAATACTACTTGGTTTTCTGTTAAACCAGGTGGTTTTTCTTTTTTCTCATTTTGCTTTTCCATTTTCTTTGCTGAAATACATTAGGTTTATTTGGGAATATAACACCCGAATTATGTTTGATTGGGATATGTTGGGATAACTGCTGGTTTGTTCTCCTTGAGTTATTCGAAATTAACTCATTGCAGTTAAATTTGCAAAGAAAAGCATACGCTTCTTCTATATCTTTTAGTTTTGCTGCTTGTGCATAGCCAAAATATGGTTTTCTAAGACCTGATATAAATGCGGCTAATGCATCTTCATCAATGAATGCATTAATGGCATGCCAGGCATTATTGTATGTTTGGTTTTGTTTAGATAAAGATTTTATGTTAAGCATTATTTCTTTAATTTTATTAAAATATCCGTGGATACTTAAATTTTCGGTTTGTTTAGTCGCCCAAAGTTGCGACTTATAGAAAGAAAGTTCTTGCCGGTCACCCAAGGCTTCCTGCAGAATTTCTTTTGTTTCCCTAAAGGTTTTAGGATTGCCAGCCAGACAAAGTATGTCTTTGGCTTTTCCTTCTATTTTATTATTAATTGCTTGCAAATACAAGCTATATTGTTGTTCGGATACAAGTGGCTCGAATACACTAAGTGTATCATCCACGGTCTTGATCCATGATGATAATTGTTTTCGATTTCCATCGAACTTCGGAATTGACTTTATTGGATCTGGAATCCTAAATAAGTCTAGAACGTTTACCATATTGTTAACTACATGTTCTTGTTCATGTGTTACTGGTGGTTGTTCCATTTTTTGATTAAGGTATGCCAATAATTGGTCATGTTCACCTTGTTTTTGGGTTATATTTTGTAATTGTAAACCAATTGCTTTAATTTGTTCTACAATTTGTTGATCCATTTCTAAGTTTGAGTTGGTTTCTCTTGAATCTTCGTCAATATTTCTATTTTGATCAAAGATTTTTGCCAATTTTTTTCTCATATACTATAAATTTGGATCTAATATTTCTATTTCTATCTAGTAGAGGATAGTAGACAGGTCGGCGTCTATCTTGTAGTGCGCTCGTTTGTCTAAATTGGTAACACAATTCTAATTCAATTTATTTACGTGTATTTATGAAAATATGCCTATCTTGTGGTACACTTTTTCCAGGAAATTTGAAATTTAATTAACCGTTAACATACGTATTATCATTTAAAAAAAATCTCACTTTTTGTTAAAAAAAAATTTGTTTAAAGATTTCACTAAATAAAAATTAAATTTAAAATTGCTTACCTGGTCGTGTTGAGCTGGTCCTAAATGAAGTTTATGATGCAATGTGGTGGAACCTCAAATCCTCTCAGCGCTTTCCTCTTGGGTAAACTTCAGCCAGAGATGTCAAAAAAATTCAATTTTCTTGACGGGTTCACTTCGGAGTTGGTTTTTATTCGCCAATCACTACACTACACTACACTATATTATTCACTTAACCGCACGGCTGCGCCAGTTATGAGTCTTGGATCATAATTAGAATAAAAAAAAATAAATTTTAATTTATTTAATTAACTATTCCTTTATTTTAATTAGTTGTTCACACTTTTAAAGTTCACCTAAGACTAACTTAAACATTATTTCTAATAAATTCATTTCAATTTATAAAATGCTTAATTGCTAAAGTTAGTAATATAATATTTAATATAATGGTTATGGTCTTTACAACATTCCTTGAGGTTCATGTTCTCAACATGTTTTGTCTTGTTAAAATGCTGACGTTAATATTTATGTGTGAGAACTGAATGTTTGACTACGATTTGTAATGGAATGCTATACTGTAACTATATATATATATATATATATATATATATATATATATATATATATATATATATATATATATATATATATATATATATATATATATATATATATATATGTATATTTATATATATATATATATATTTATATATATATATATATATATATATATATATATATATATATATATATATATATATATATATATATATACAATTTTTTTTTCATATTGATATTCCGTCTCCGCTTATCATTTATAGTCGATTGCCACCAAAATTTTTCCGAAATTCCGAGATGAAGCACGTTGCAATAGGTAGATTTGTATATGAAATCTACCTAAAAATAGCAGTTGAAATAGTATATAAGTAATGGTTTAAGCAAAAATTGTAATAATAATTTAAGAACTGAGGATGACGTAAGTCGAAATCGATATTCAATAAAGTAAAAAATCAAATTCAAATTGTAACTATAAGGAAGTTTATATTATTATTAATAAAATAAAAAATTAAAAATAAACAGTAAAACGTATATTTTTAAAAATTGCATTTCTATTTCGATTGTTTATTGATCTAATAAATTTGCAGTTTAATCAATTTTAATTCATGAAAACATGTTTAGCAAATTCAGAAAATTAAAATAGGGGACTGAAAATTAGCAATATTAACTATATGTTTCTTATATAAGATTTTTATACTTTTTTTTCTGTTGTACAAATTCGGTAAACTTAATTTTTTCTACTCAGTTTCTTCTATTTAAATATTATTTACATGATAGGGATCAGGTTGTGCCAATTATACATAGTTAAAAAAAACAATATGTAGTGAATAAGGTGTAACAAGCAAGGGAGTACCTCAAGGATCAATATTAGTTAATTGTTAATTTAAATACTATATTAATGACATCACATTCTTAAAACTAAATGATCATATCCAACTATTTGCTATTTACTAAAACCATGCTTCTCGAAATCTTCAAATAGTCACTCAAAAAGATGACCCAAAAATGGAAGGAAAACTAAAACATTCAACTTTGTTAAAAAAGTGAGATTATTACACTCTATATGGAGATTCTAAATAACCACTCTAAAAACCAATCGACTAAAGAGGAAAGGTAATGAAATTATCTTGGTAATAGGATTGAATTTGTAATGAATACTGGATCTGCTATTGATTTCACTAACAGGAAGCAATCGAAAGACTGTGCGTCAAGCGATGCACAAGAATAATCCAGAAATAGTAAAACAATTGATATGTCGTCGCCATAATAATGAAATAACGTATGCCATATATACGTTGTTATTATATAACGGGTGCGCTGCATTCCGCATAAGGATGTCTATAGAGTGGCGTTTTAACATTTTCCAATTATTTTATAGCTGGGGGTGAAAATTAATAAATTGTTAATTAACGTACATGCAAATTTGAATTTGGTTAAATATTGAAACAGCGTAATGCATGTATGCATTGTATGCATGTATGCATGTACGATATTTCAATTCCTACAGAATAATAACTTGGGTAAAATCATTATCGTATATATTACATACATTACGATCGTCACACGAAATGGTAAATCTAAAATATTGTATAAGCATCATTCATGACTACACGATATACCGGTTCATATAAATAAAAAATTATAAGAATATCATGCGTTAGTTCAATAATAATTTACTTTAGGCTTAAACGTACTTCCATGCAAAATGAAATAACGTTTATGAAATATGAAATAACGTATAAGGTACCTGATTGACTTTTCACCTCTTTTTAGGTAGAAAAGCCAGCAGGTACCAATGTGAAATTTTAATATGTTGTGGGAAAATTAGTCAAGATTAATTGGTAGAAATTTTTTGTCCAATATATTTATTCATTCAATAGTGCTGCCGAGTTTACGAAACTCAGAAAATCGAAAAATCTTTAAACCTAATTATCTGGAAACTACACTTTTGCGAATACGTTGTTTCATTATTAAAGCGACGATATAACAATGTTGCGCCTCTGGTTCGAGCGATTGTTGCATAAGAATAATCAAACAAATAGTAATACAAGTGATATATAACAATATTGCGCCTCTGGTCTAGGCGATTGTTGCATAAGATAAGTCAAACAAACAGTAATACAAGTGATAAACAACAACATTGCACCTCTGGCTCGTGCGATTGTTGCATAAGAAGAATAATGCAAGTAGTAACATAAACTGTCCAACAACAATGTTGCATAAGATTAATCAAAGAATAAGTATAAGATTATAAGTTGTATAAGATATATATTGTATAAGATTAATCAAACATTGATCGATTATATATTGTATAAGATTAATCAAACAAGTAGTTACACAAATTTGGTTCGGACGATTGTTGAATAGTAGTAATAAAAACAACTCAATCATTGCGCTACACGTACAGTTGGTCGTATTGGTAAGTATGGTATGACCCTGTTCAAACTGCATACAACAAAGGCATCTCACGTACACAGCCGGAATGATATAACAATAATAAATAAATCCTTTGTTAATGGACTCATAGAGTCCGAAACTAGTCAGGAAATACAAATAAAATTAACGATAAAATTGAAGTTTTGAAAAAAATTGAAAAAAGTTTTTATATTTAACAAATATAATTTCATTCATTAATAATGTAATAATCACGTCACTCCGAAATTAATATTGAATAAATTGAAAATGAATTAAAAGATTTATACATAAAAATATGAGAGTTGATTAGAGATAGTAAACGAAATTCAGCGAAGTTTCATCTTCGTTAGATCAAATACAAATAACAATCTCGAATTCAAGATACAACGAGTGATGCTAAAGTGTTGGAAGCTTTTAAAATTGGTTCTAAAACTATCAAAAATTTGCTTTCTGATTCGGGAATTACGCTGGATAGCGTTGATGAGGCTTTGGCGGATGTCCAAGAAAAGCATAAGGTACATGATGATATCCAATCAACGTTGGGCGGTGGTAACACATTTAATACAATTGATGATTCTATTCTGGAAAAAGAATTAGAGGAATTGTTATTAGAAGATGCCTTCCCTGATGTTGTACTGTCTGATATTAATAAAAACGACGGAAATGAAAAGGAGAAACCAAAGGATGCAATATTAAATATGGATGACTCGATAGAACGTCGTATGAATGAATTAAGAATTGAGTTTGGTGATGGATGTTTTTTTTTTTTAAAAGCAGCCTCAGTGATGATAATTATCTCCTATACTGATGTAACACCCCTTTCAAATATTCAAGCAATAAACAGGAACTAAATTATATTAGCACCAAAATAAGAAGCAATGGCTGATGACGCCCATAGAGCGTGGTGATTTAATTCTAACAAGTATCATCTATCATATACCTCACCATCAAATAATCGGGGAAAAAATAATACGTGATGTATAAAATCGTTTAAATTTGTTCGTTCTTATTCTTCATTTTAACAATAAGTTTCACTAACTCACTTTAACATTTCGAAAGTTTAATGTTTTACTGTTTATTTTTAGTAAGTCATTGTATTTTTAAACTGTTATAAAATTAAAAATATTGTACTTACTTTAATTGAAATTTAATTTTGCGCTCAAAAACAGAAAATATACTTCTGTGAAAATATTATATGGGAGTACTAGTTACAAAACCTGCCACCAGCACCGCGATTTTATAGATTCCAGTCGTCAATAGTAAAAATTGTTACCGGTACATAATTTCATATGCGTACCTTCTATAAATTTAAATCTTGTTTTTCATGACAACACAATTGTCAGATTAGATTTTTTTTTTAATTTTGTTAAATTCAATTATATATTTGATTCTTAAACTATTATTAATTAAATTTATTCATATTTTAAACATAAGAAGCTTATTCAAATTAATGGTCAAAACAATATTATTTTATTTGAGGTTATAAATAAAATCCCCATTCTTTTTTATTTTTATTTTATTTCAGTTTAGTTAATAAAAAAAAAGGTATTTTTTGTTTGACTGTCTTAAATTAAACCAACATTTAATTAATGAATTTATTTAATTTGATTTGAAAATTTATTTAATATTATATATTATTAAACTAAATGTTTTATTAAGTTACTGCACTTCAATCTGCATTAAAGGAAAATTATGTTTTAAACTTTAAATCAAACAAATTTTCACAATATTTACAGATACAGACATCAAAAACACATATACATACTCGTCATAAGGATCAGATTTATATAATCACTGAAAAGGATTGAACAAAAAAAAAATTAAAATTATGTTTCAATAGGAATTTTACAGATCTTAGAAATTGATCGCTTTAACAAACCTCCTTTTGTTCGTACTTCAAATACACGAACCTTACCATCTTGTCCGGGAATTATTTGAGTTACTATTCCGAGTAGCCACTGTGTTGATGGACTGTTATCATCAATAAGTAATACAAAGTCGTCAAGTTGAAGATTTGGTTGGGTGGAGGTCCATTTATGTCGCGGTTGGAGATTATGCAAATATTCAGTATGAAACCGGTTCCAAAAATTTTGGACCATTTGTGTAATTTTTTGCCAGGTTTTTACTAGTCTATTCGGGTTACTGTCACCATAAGATGGTTCCTTAATAGATTCTATCGGGCCTCCAATTAAAAAATGGGCTGGAGTTAGTGGTAGTGGATCGTTCGGGTCATTGGAGAGAACGGTTAGACGGCGCGAATTCATGATGCCTTCTATTTGAATTACAAGTGTATTGAGTTCCTCATATAAACATTTTGTATCGCCAGCAACTCGTTTTAAATGCATTTTTAAAGTTTTAATTGATGATTCCCAGAGACCCCCGAAGCTGGTCTAAACTTAGTTTCTAATGATAAAAAACGTTAACCAGCTTAAAACTTACTTTCCCCAAGTTGTGTGACGTTTTATTTCAAAGGGAGTGACACAACAAAACGTCCATTAGTATCCCGGGTATAGATTTGAGAAAAGTGCGTTTCACTTTGTTCTTCCTCTTTTGAATAAAATGCTTTATTTGGAACCGAAGGTAAATCCCACAAATTCTTTATAATTGTATCGAGGTTGTAATTTTCGAGTGTAGAAATAATGATAAAAAATGATAAAAAACGTTAACCAGCTTGAGACTTACTTTCCCCAAGTTGTGTGACGTTTGTTTTATTTGAAAGGGAGTGACACAACAAAACGTCCATTAGTATCCCGGGTATAGATTTGAGAAAAGTGCGTTTCACATTGTTCTTCCTCTTTTTAATAAAATGCTTTATTTGGAACCGAAGGTAAATCCCACAAATTCTTTATAATTGTATCGAGGTTGTAATTTTCGAGTGTAGAAGCAAAGTTATTGGTGGTGTTTTCGTATCTACCACCAAGAATCCAGCCGAAAACTGTATCTTGGATTACGGGTAAACCATTATTAAGGTCTATTTGGCCTGCTTTCAGAATACTGAGGAAAATTTCAGCTCCTAAGAGTACATCGACGGGTCTTGATATAAAAAACAAGGATCTGCTAATTTTATGCCTAGAGGCAGAGACCATGGAGATATATCAATATTATATTGTGGAAGTCCATTTGAAATGCAAGCAACAATGAGCAAATCTAATGAAACCTCATATTTATTTATTTCGGATTTAACAACCGCTCTTACTCGTTCAGTGACTTGATTTTTTGATTGATTTAATCCTGACACTGTTATATTTTACATTAGCTTCTTGTTTTAAATTAATAGACCTAGCAAATTTACTAGTTATAAAACTTGATTGACTAGCAGAGTCAAGTAACGCACGACATTCGTGTAATTTCCCATTGCTATCCTTTATTATTATAATAAATGTATCCTTAAAGGTTATCCAGTCCTGTTGTTTTCCATCGAAAGCTGGAATCTGAATTTCGGGTAGTTTGATACTAGCCTTTGCATACGTTAAATTTGAAGTGTTTACTTCATTAGATGATTCTTCATCTGGTTGAGTGTCATTGGGAATGTTAACATTTAAATCCCATTTGACAAACGATGTTTTAATATCGTTAAATTCTTCTTCGAGTTCAACTATCGTTTGTAAAACAACGGTTAAGTCGTTGTCATTTAATTTCGGGTAGTATCAACGCGAATTTGTAACACTGATTTTACGATAGTTTGTTCGTCTTGGTTGTCTAATTCTTGTAAATATTTTTTAATACTATTGACTCGCAACTTAATTAATTTTAGTTTGGCGTTTAATCTGTCAAATTCGTGTATTATATCGAGTGCTGTATTAGTTCTGGCTTTGGCGGTATAGTTTTAGAAGGTGCCATGATTTTAATTTGTCTAACGAATTTAGTTTATATAATTCAAATTAATTTTAAATGCAAATAATTTTACAACAGTCAAACTATTAATTTTAAAGCATGTATATGTTAATTGAAATCTATATGTGTCAATTTTATATATGAAATAAAATGATTATTAGTATTATGTTTTTTTTTTTCAAAAATGTTTAAAATTATATAATGTGCAGTTTACCTTTACAATTTTACCGGACTGGAATATAACCTAACTTTTAGGAAATATGATAAAAAATGCTTTAATATTTTTTATTTATAATTGTTCGTATGTATTTTTTGTGTGTGTAAATGTATGTATGTATGTTTTGAATAATTGTTTTTAATTAAAAACTATTAATCAAAAGTCAGACAAGTGCGAATAAAATTCGTTCGTCAAGGGTTCCGTGAATGTAAAAGAACACAATATCAAAAACTATTGACAGTTGTGTCCTTATATTTCCAGACCATAGACGCATAACAAAATAATTAATGTTTAATCGTAAATGTCAATAGTAAATTACAATCAAATCCACATTGATAAAAAATAACTCAAAAAATGTTACATTAGGTTAAATCTCATCCATAGATGTTTATGGTAACTCAAGAAAGATTCACCAGTTTGTAAATGGTTTAAATTTGATTATTTTTTCGGTCAATCAAGTGTTGAAATTTAGGGGGGGTAAAGAGATATTTTAAAAAATATTGAAAAAATATTTTTTTTCAATAACACAAAAACTGTGCACCGCTAAGTTCTAAAAAAATTGTAATGTTTCTTAAATTAAGTGCTCCTTCATATGACACCCCATTCGCTTGGGTCAAAAGTGGTTTTTTACTCTCCCCACACCCATCCCCTAAACATACAGAAATATAGTTATTTGAGACTTTGCTATGATTTTCATTCAAAATTTACAAATTATCCTGTCTCTGCGAATTTTTTCAAATTTTTCTGTCAATCATCGTCGAAACGTAGGGAGCGAAACGATCTGAAATTTGCACTTTTTTGATAATAACTCAAAAACTTTACATCACAAAATTCTAAAAAAAATTGCTATGATTTATAAATTAGGTGCTCTTTTAAATGACATCTCACTCGCTTGGGTACAAAAAGATTTTCTTTTACCCTCTTTACCCCGGTCCCCTAAACGCACAGAAATATAATTATTTGAGACTTCTCTATAATTTTCATACAAAATTTACCGAATTTCCTAGCTCTGTGAATTTTTTCAAACTTTTCTGTCAATCAGTGTCGAATCGTAGGGGGCGAACGGTCTGAATTTTGCACTTTTTGTCCATAACTCAAAAACTGTGCACCGCAAAATTCTAAAAAAAATTGCAACAAATTTTAAATTAGGTGTTCTTTCAAATGACACCCCACTCGCTTGGGTCGAAAAAAGTTTTTTTTTACCCTCTTTACACCGGTCCCCTAAGCACACAGAAATATAATTATTTGAGACCGCTCTATAATTTTCATACAAAATTTACTGAATTTTGTAGCTCTGTGAATTTTTTCAAATTTTTCTGTCAATCAGCGGCGAAACGTAGGGGGGAGGAACGGTCTGGATTTTCACTTTTTTATCCATAACTCAAAAACTGTGCACCGCAAAATTCTAAAAAAAATTGCAACAAATTTTAAATTAGGTGTTCTTTCAAATGACACCACACTCGCTTGGGTCGAAAAAAATTTTTTTTTACCCTCTTTACACTGGTCCCATAAACACACAGAAATATAATTATTTGAGACCTCTCTATAATTTTCATACAAAATTTATTAAATTTCCTAGCTCTGTGAATTTTTTCAAATTTTTCTGTCAATCAGTGTCGCAACGTAGGGGGGGGGGGGACGGTCTGAATTCGCAATTTTACATCTTACTTATTTCACGAGTTATTTTATTTCTATAGTTTAATACACGAATTTTTATGTTTAGCGGCATTTTTGGACCCTTGATCAGATGGGTGTATTTTAAATATGAACCTTTGTATAAATTCCAATGTGCATGCAATTTCTTTAATATATTGTATGTTCAGCACAAAATACAAAGCAAAAGCTTCCATCAGGGCCTCTTCAAAATCAAAATGTTCCTCCATTATATATTCTTCAACAGTAACTTTGTACCTTGCATTGTCAGGTAAATCTCAAATAAATGTTTTTGAAATTACTAATTATTTTGTTTTGCAGGTCGACTTCTGTTCAAAATTAGCTGCCAGATCAAATACACAAGTGTATACTTAGTATGGCAAAAGTTAGGCATATTTTTGATTTGAAGTCAGATTATTGTAAATAATTTTGTACAGAATACTTATAAAACAATAATACATAAAAAAATGTTAAAATTAAGGGTTAAGTTTTAAACTTTAAGAATTTTTTTTTCGTCGACTTGTATTTAATACCAAGATCAGATGAAATACTTAGGTAACAAATACCAGGCGACGCCGACTCAAAAAATGCTTTTTTTAATTAAAAATAAAATTATAAGAAAATTATTATAATATATTTTAAAAATAAATAATAAAGTGTTATTTCTCTTACCACACTCAATTATTACAGGTGCCATATTCTTTAAGTCCAATCCTAATTGTTCGTCCTGAAATATTTAAAATTAGTATAAATATTTATAAATAAACATAGAAAACACCATTTATTCTTTTATTCATTTCAGCTACATATATATCTAGAGAATTATTACAAATATTGAAAAATTCTACCCCATTTTATCATACATCATTAAAAAGCTCTTTAAACATGCTATTCCTTGGTACCAACAACCTAATTCTAATTTAAAATATTTTTAACAAAATTTAAAAAAAAATGATCTTGGTGTTTAATTGAATTTTAATTTAGGTTCTTATTATTTATATAACACTATTAATGTTTATATTTTAAAAATTTTAAAAATATGGGTAAGCTAATTAAAATAACTAATTTTCAATTGACAATACAATAAAAATAAATAATAAGAACCTGAATTAAAAATCACAAAATATTGTTTAAATAATAAGCATTAAATTTTAGCTACTGATTGTCGGTTGAGTTGAGACACCATTATTGTATAATTATTAGTTTTAAAAGCGCAAGAACTAACCTCACATTTATTTGAAAATGTATTGCATAAAGACACTTTTAAGTTTTGATTTTCACGATTAACATTATGATCTCTGTAAATGTGACTTTTAAAGCTTTTATAATTATTTAAGGTTACATTGCAGTTTTTATACTATAAATTACTAGGCAATGGGTAGCTATCCTTCTTCGTAACTATGTTTAACTATCCTGTAGTCAACACAAAATCTCAAGCTCCCATCTTTCTTGCCAACTAACACCACAGGTGAGCTCCAGGGACTGTCTGAAGGCTCAATTACACCAGCTTCTTTCATATCTCTCACCATTTTATCAGCTTCCTCTCTTTTAGCTAATGGTAATCGTCTTGGTGCCTGGCGTATCGGCTTTTCTGCTCCGGTGTCAATACGATGTTTTACCATATTGGTTCTGCCATTCCCTTCAGGTGTACTACAGAATACAGACTTGTGCCGCTCCAACAATTGACGTGCTGCTTTCTTCTGTTCTTCTGAAAGCCCTTCTGTCCATTTCTGCACAAGTTGCTCCATTTCTGCCTTTTGTTGTTTTGTGTTGACTGAGCTGTTGATGTTTTTCTGCTCACACTTTATTATTTTAGCTACCTCTTCACATTGTCCTATGATTGATCCTTTTTTCATTGTTTTCTGCGTATCTGACAGATTTAAAACTCTTACTGGTATTTTGTAGTCAGCATCTGATCTAACTAAGGTTTTTCCTATTACGACTTCTTTATAATTTTGATCTTGTTTATTGGCTTCCACAACCCACAACCTGGGTGACCCAGAACCTCCTTCCAATTTCCCCCAAATGATTGTTTCTGATTGGGGTGGCAGCTTTTCTCTGTGATCCAATATTATTCGACGGACACAATTTGAATCTTCACCAATAAATTGGAGTGGCAACTCAACATTTCCGTACGTGAGTACTCCTTTGCCAGTATCAATAACGAATCCATTTGGCCTCATGAAGTCCATTCCCAGGATGACTTCATCCACAATGTCAGCTACAACCACTTCATGTTGAAAGGGAGTATTCCCGATTTCAAAGTTGACCACTTTCTTTCCTTTAATACTTGCACTTTCGCCAGTAGCTGTCTGCATCCGGTATCTCCCTGCTGGTTTTAGTTTCCCTTTCACAATATCAGTGCGGACAATTGTATTTGTTGCTCCCGTATCTAACATGATGACACAACTTTTCCATCAATATTAGCCCTAACAGTAAGGCTGTCACCTCCCCTTGTCAATCTCGACACATGGATGAAGGTTATGGGGCAATCGGTTGTGGGAGCCAGCTTACGCCCCTTTAGGCTGACTCGTTGTAGTTTAACTGATGCGGTGCTGCTCCATCGTCTTCCCTAGTTTGCTGCACCCGTTCTTCTGCTTGACGTCGCTGCATAGGCGATGCTGATCTTGCTCGTTTCCTTCTCACATCTCTGCACTCCCTCGAAATATGACCCAACTTGCCACATAACCAGCATCGTATTCTGTCACTTCGAATACTTTCTCGTGCTCTGGGCTGGTAATTGTTATCATCAGCCAACTCTGCCCGGCGTATTTTAATTGATGGTTTAATAATTGCTTGTGCAGTTTCATTTGTTAAGGCATAAGCAATAGTTTCTGCGAATGTTGCTTTTGGCGACAACATTACTGCTTTTCGTGTTTCTGGATCACGAATACCATCAGTAAACGCCTCGATCTTCATTTTCTCCATAAAATATGGTGGAGTGTTCGAGTGTGCCAAATGTACAAGCCTCTCCACTGCCGAGGAATAGTCCTGTAAGCTTTCTCCGTTGCGTTGCAAACGACCTTTTAACTCGATTCTGTATAACTCCTTTTTATGGTCGCTGCCATATTTACGTTCCAACGCATTCATCACCTCAGCATAACTTTTCCGGTCATTTTCTGGCACCGCCTGTAATGCTTCAGCTGCTTCACCCTTTAGTGCAACTATTAATGCAGCAAGACGATTTTCTGCGTTCCAAACATTCTGATCTGCTGCGGTTTCGAGCTGGAACTTGAAGATGCCGAACGATGTTGTTCCATCGTATGATGATGGTTTGAGTTTGATACTTGCTACTTGATGTACCACCTGGGAAATAACTTTAGTCGTTTCAACGTCCTGCAACCTCTTTTCAAAATCATCAACTTTCGTCAACATTTTATGTTCAAATTCCTGAATTTCTGTTTCAATTTTCTCGACTTTTACATCGAATGCAGTTGACATTTGTAAAAGATAGATTTTGTAAATTTACAGTTAATTTTGTAAAATTACAAAAATGCGTGTAATAATACAGCAGTCAGGTATATTTTAATGTCCACGTTGTAAATTTTACAAAATAAAGATGTTATTTTACAAAATAAAAGAAGATATACAACAACACATGTATATTTACATTATCATGTTGTAAATACGCAACAAATTTATAGTAAAAATTACATTTTAGTATGTAAAATCGCACATGTATGGTATAAATTCATTAAAAGTTGTACAAATACGAAATTGCGTTGTGATTTTTCATAATAATTTGTGTTTCTACAATTAAAATGAAAATGTGCAAAAATAAATGTGTATTTACATTTTGATATTTAAAATACACAACAAGTGCATTGTAAATATCGCATTTTTAATTTGTAAAATCACATTAATTTTTATAGTATACAATAAAACCAAACATATGAATGTTTCAAGAGAGGCTGAGAAGAAAGATTTGATGTGCGGCGATGAACGAATCGAGGGAGTTGAATCTTTTAAATATTTGGGATCAATGCTTGACTCAAACAACAGCATACTTACAGATATTAAAGCTCGAATCGCTGCAGGTAATTAAACTTTCTACTCAATTAAACCTCTCCTTGGATCACCGTATGTATCAACTAACACCAAGCTCAAGTTATACAAGACATTGATTAGACCGGTTGTGATGTATGGGTCACAAACGTGGACCCTTACACAAAATGACGAATCGCATTTATCTGTATTTGAGCGTAAGATCCTACGCTACATTTTTGGTCCACTTAAGACAGACGATGGAGAGTATAGAACCCGGTATAACTTTGAGATCAGAGACCTTCTTGAGGGTCCTGATATAATAGGTTGTATCCGTTCTAATAGGATTGCTTGGTTTGGGCATGTTCTACGAGCCGATTCACAGCCTGGAATGATTAGAAAAATGTACGTTAGTACCCCAGGGAGTGGTAGACCGCGAGGAAGAACACGACTACAATGGGAGACTGACGTAATAAACGACCTTAAAAAAATTGGCTGCCATGGTAATTATGTCTCTGTTGCGAATGACCGTGGTGAATATTCAAAGCTGATTAGCCTGGCAATGCTGTTTAGAATAGAACTTAAAACATTTATTATAATAAGCACTTTTGTAAATGAATGTAATATAAAAACAAAAAAAAAACTGGTTTCATCAAATTGTAATCGATTAAGATTTATAAATTCAACAATTTTAATTATTCATGTTAGTAGTACAAACTTCACCTTTGAATTGTAATAATCAATAAAAATAATAATTTAAATCATAAATAAAGTCAACAGTTTTTTTTACTAAATCAACATAAATTGGTGTTCTAAGACCACCAAGAGGAAACATCAAGAAGATTGTGGATTATCGCTACATTGCATGGTCCTTTGAAGTCGGATCCATATATCAGTATCGAGGATTTTTCTCTTGGAATTTTGAATTGGAAGCACATGGTAACATCGTTGGATAGCAAGAAACTTTAAACCTTAAGTATCATTTTTAAATATATTTGTATTATTTTTTTGAACTGTGTAATATTTAGTGCTGTGAATAGACGAAAAATTAATAGTGAAAATTTAAAACTAGTAGTGTAAAAAGTTTAAAAATTTCTGAAAACATGTTCTATTGTTAACTTTTATATCAACATTTAATCTTATTTGTACAATTTACGCGAACTTTATTTGTTTCATATAGGCTTCAATTCGACTATTGTTTTTTTTAAAATTTGAATTGTTTTTAATTATAAAATTATAATGGAAAATTTAAAAAGGAAAAGAGATTATATTACGGGTCAAATGGAGAAACAGTTCAAGTTTACAAAAGAAATTAGTGATACTGTTAGTTTTGATGAAATAAAAATGCGTTTAGACCGAGTAAATGAAAATTATATAGGGAATTCATTGAAGTTGAAAATAAAATGTTAGAAAAGGTAGCGTTGATTGAAAGTGAGCTTGATAAACTTGATGAACAGTATTATTTTATTGTTCCAAAACTACAATGTCTATTGCGATCAAAGGCTATTAATAATCGCACTGTTAATATGGATTTAACGCTTAATAACACACAGTCGGGTGGATCAGATATTAAATTATCTCGTACTACTATTCCGCCTTTTGATGGGGATTACCGTGAATGGCAATCCTTCCATGATTTGTATGTAACTATTATACATGAAAATATTTCGCTATCAGCGGCTCAGAAGTTCCAATACCTGAAGGGGCTTCTTAAGGGAAAAGCGAGCACGTTGGTGAGACATTTTCAAATAAACGATACGAATTATTTGGAAGCCTTTCAAAGGTTGTGTAAGCGGTAGGATAAAAAAGATATATTGTGAATTCTTTTATTCAAACATATTTAGATCAACCAATTATAGCTAAGGTCACAGCTTCTAATCTTAGTCGTTTACATGATACATGTGATGAAGTTGTACGAGGTCTGAAGGCTTTGGGTACACAAGCGGAAGGAAGAGATCCATGGCTTATTTATATAGCACTGCAAAAATTAGGTGAGGAAACCCGAAGGGATTGGTTGCTTGAAACAGCAGATGAAAATTATCCATCCTTTCAACAATTTTTGGATTTTCTGAGCAAACGTATGGATTCTCTGCAAGGAGTAAAGGTAGAAACCAAGCGCAATTCATCTTCATACCATAAACCAATTTCACATTAATTAAAGGTGATGCATGATATAACAACAGATAGTTGTGCATTTTGTAAAAATGAAAATCATATGCTGATGGAATGTGATAAATTTATAAATGCACCAATACAATTACGACGGGATTTTGTAAAAACCAATTTTAGATGTTTTAATTGTCTCGGTGGCAACCACGCAGTTTATCAATGCAAATCGAGAAAACGGTGTAGCAAATGTCAAAAGAAACATCATTCATTGCTTCACCCAGTAGAAGCCAAGGACCAATCTTCTACATGCGATCAAGCTACGGCAGAGGTTACGACAATGTATATCGCAAAATCAATTAGGTCAGTGATTTTACCAACGGCTCAAGTTCTTATAAGGGAAACGTTTGGAGAATGGAAACACTGCAGAGTACTACTTGATTCTGGTTCGCAAACATCGTTTGCATCCGAAGAATGTATTCAGAGAATAGGTCTACATAGAATCAATGCTCGTATTTCCATTGAGGGTCTTAACGACTCTAAATCGGGTGTATCCAGAGGATAAATAATAAATAAATAATAATAGTTTAGCTAATTTAGAAGAATTTCGAAAATTGCAGCTAGCAGACCCAATGTTTTATCAATCAGGACGAATTGATATATTGCTAGGCAGTGATCATTTCTTTGATATAGTTTGTGAAGGAAGAGTGAAAATGTCTAACAGCAGCTTAATAGCTCAAAACACAAGGTTTGGTTGGGTGATAGCAGGGACACCAATTCAATGCGAACGTGGTAACGAAGTTCCAGTTACATTACAACTCAATATTGATACCACCTTAAGAAGGTTTTGGGAGATAGAGGGCTTTGATGAAACTAGAAAGGCAGTGACTGAAGAAGAACAATTTTGTTTGGACCATTATCAGAAAAACTTTGAGAGAGCAGATGATGGAAAATACATCGTGCGTTTGCCATTCAAGAGAATCAAACCCAACATCGGCTATTCCAAGGGAATGGCCACAAAGCGATTATTCAGTTTGGAAAACAAATTTAATAAAAATTTGGAATTCCACAAATCCTATATAAATTTTATGCGAGACTATGAAGAGTTTAAACATATGAAACTAAGCAGTTTCATAAATGATGTAACCTACTTACCTCACCACGGTGTAGTAAAGATGAGTAGTACTACTACGAAGTTGCGGGTAGTTTTCGATGCCTCCGCGAAAACATCTAACGGTGTATCATTGAATGATGAGTTGGCAGTGGGCCCAATTCTTCAACCAACATTGTTTGAATTATTATTAAAGTTTCGTAAACATAAAATTATTTTTATTGCAGATATTGAAAAGATGCTCCGCCAAATATGGGTACATCCTGAAGATACTAAGTACCAGTGTATTGTATGGCGTAATTCAAAAGAGGACGCTCTTCAGTGCTTCAAACTGCAAACAGTGACTTTCGGAACTGCATGCGCACCATTTCTAGCGACACGAACTCTCATTCAACTCGCGAAAGATTATGAAAATTTGTTTCCTGAGGCTGCGAAAATCATTAGAACAGATTTTTATATGGATGATTTGATTTCCGGAGCCAGTTCCGTAGAAGCTGCCAAAAGAATAGTATCCGACACCATTACTGTACTATGCAAGGGGGGATTCAAATTAAGAAAATGGACTTCAAATTCGTCAGAAGTTTTAAAGGCAATCCCGGAATCCAATAGAAAGTTTGCACCAATAAGTTTTGAAGAGTCTCAATCTATATCTGTGCTGGGTTTGAGATATACTCCAACAAAGGATACGTTTTGTTTTATGGTCAAACTAGAAGATTGTTTAATGACCAAACGAGCTATGTTGTCAGAATCAGCGAAGGTCTTTGCTCCTATCGGTTGGTTATCTCCGGTTACTATAAAACTGAAGGTCTTATTTCAACAACTATGGCTGGCAAAATTAGATTGGGATGATCAATTGCCACCGCAAATAGAACAAGAGTGGTCGTCAATACGGCAGGATATGTGTAGTCTAGAAAGTATAGAAATAGACAGGTGGCTGCACAGTGATAATAAAATCATTGAGCTTCATGGGTTCGCTGATGCTTCGCAACATGCTTACGCTGCGGTAATTTATAGCAGAGTGAAAACTGAAGATGGATTTAAAACGAATATTGTAAGCGGGAAAACAAAAGCTGCATCGATAAATACGATCAGCATTCCAAGGTTAGAATTGTGTGCAGCAGTACTTTTAACGAAATTACTGAAATTAGTTTTGAGCTCACTAAGCGAAGATTTTGAGATTAGCTACTATTTATGGACTGACTCCATGATTGTGCTGGATTGGCTTTCATCAATCCCTAAAAGGTGGAAAACATTTGTAGCCAATCGAGTGTCCTATATTATGCAACATACAAACAGAGATAATTGGAGCCATGTACCGTCATCTGATAATCCAGCTGATTGTGCATCGCGTGGCTTATTACCAAGGGAATTAGTAGATTTCAAACTTTGGTGGCATGGACCAGAGTGGCTAAAGGAGTCTGAAGATCTCTGGCCAGTACAAAATAGTGAGCTGCAAGTACCGACGGTTGAAGCAGTGGCTGAGGAGCAAAAAACCCCTTTATTTTATTGGCTTATGAAGGTTGCTGCGAGTGGTTCAGAAATTTGACGTCTAGATCTTCTACCTTTACCAAAGTACTGAAAGTAATAGCCAAAATTAAATGGATGTTCAAAAAAAGATCAATGAAGCAACCAAATGCAGTTATAAATCAACAAGGCATAACCACTGAAATAACAAAGGAAGCATTTTCATTTGCAATAAAAGAGGTTCAACAAGAACACTTTAGTGCTGAAATAGAAGCATTGAAAACGAAAGGAAATGTGAGTAAACAATCCAAACTAATTACTTTATTTCCATTTTTAGATAACGAAGGCATGCTAAGAGTAGGTGGACGGCTTCACAATTCTGAACTTTCTTTTGGGATGAAACGTCCTATTATTCTACCATCAAACCATCGCCTGACGGGTCTAATTATTGGTGAAGAACACATTAAGCAACTACACGCGGGTCCTACTTTACTGATATCAGTGTTGAAGCAACGTTTTTACATTCTACGGTGCAAGGATGCAGTAAGAAGGGTTATTGAGCGTTGTATGAAATGCGCGCGATTCAAGGTTCATCAGCAACATCAACTAATGGGACAACTTCCTGTACCTCGTGTTACGTTCCAAAGAGCATTCCTTAACACTGGGGTCGATTACGCAGGACCACTTATAATAAGGGCTTCTAGACTACGGGGTGCAAAAAGGATGAAATGCTATATTGCACTCTTTGTTTGTATGGCAACAAAAGCATCACATTTGGAACTTGTGTCGGACATGTCGACTGATGCGTTTTTGGCAACATTGAAGAGATTTCAAGCACGAAGAGGTATATGCGCAAATATCTATAGCGACAACGGTTCTAACTTCATCGGCGCTAATAACGAGCTTCAGCGAATAGTACAAGCCATTTACAAAGACGAGCGTTTAACTTCGTATGCAAATAATATAAATATTACATGGCACTTTAATCCGCCCACAGCTAGTCATTTCGGAGGACTGTGGGAAGCGTGTGTTAAGTCGACTAAATACCATTTAAAAAGGGTAATTGGAGAAACTGCATTAACATTTGAAGAAATGGCGACCTTGCTTACTCAAATTGAGGGTCTTTTAAACTCTCGTCCTCTATGTGAAATGAGCGAAGGTCAAATAGATCCCATCCATCCAACAGATCAAATAGATTAATTAGAGGTGTCGCGAATTATTGATGATAAACGGTATGGTTTTCGTAGAAGTCATGCAACAGGTGATCTGTTAGCCTACGTATCCCATCTCTGGAACAAATCGCTGGAGAACCATGGTGAAACACTCAGTATTTCACTTGAAATTTCTAAAGCATTTGATAAAGTGTGGCATAAAAATCTCATAGCTAAATTAAAATCTTATGGCATAGACCATCTTACTGTCTCATGGATTCATACTTTTCTTACAGGTCGCCAATTTCATGATAATTTAGATGGTATCACATCCAATGCTGGGTTCCCCAAGGTTCTGCACTCTCACCAACCTTGTTTCTTCTATACATTAATGACTTACTTATTTCCACAGTGCACCCAATCCACAGTTTTGCTGATGACAGCATATTGCATGCATCACATGCATCTCCTAAATTTCGATCTCATACTGCAGTTACCACTGATAGAGAGCTGCTAATTGATTCTATCAACAAAGATCTGGAGCGTATAATGGAATGGGGAGATCGTAATCTTGTTTCATTTCATTCAACCAAAACCAAACTATGTCGTCTTTCACAATTAGAGCGACATAAAAATTTCCCTATTAAAATAAACCATGAGGAATTGCGTGAGGTTGAATCAGTTAGACTTCTTGGAGTGGATATTCAAAATACCCTGAAATGGAATAAACATGTGTTCAACCTCGCCAGATCTGCAATGCAAAAATTAGGATTCTTGAGTCGATGTAAAAAGTATTTCAATCCCGAGCAAATTTTGTTAATCTTCAAGTCCTTTGTTCGTCCATGTATGAAATACTGCTGTCATGTGTGGGGAGGTGCTTTTCAGTCAACAATAAAATGTCTAGACTCTGTACAGAGAAAACCAATACGGTTGATTGGTAATACTGAACTAACGGACTAGCTTGATTCACTCCAGCACAAAAGAAATGTGGCTGAATTATCAATCTACTATAAATATAACTTTAGCGAATTCTCCTCTAAGGAAATTCAAAATATCCTTCCATCGTGTGCGCAGTATAATCGACAAACAAGAGCTGCCGCGTTATCCCATCCATTTTTTGTACAAATACCTCGTTGTAGAACTGTGTCCTTTCAGAACAACTATTTTAATAGAGTGGCCAAATTGTGGAACTCAATGCCTCCCTCTGTATTTCCCGATGAATTTTCCCCTCATGCATTTAAAGAAAATGTCCATAATCATTTAAAACAATTAGTATAGTTATCCCTATATCCCCATTCCTTCTATTTTCCTTATCTCCTTCCTTTATAGTTGACATGGTATCTTCGGATATTCAAAGAGTCTAAATAATGAATATTTCATATTTAGTGTGCTAAACATGTCTAACTAATTAATAAAAAAAAAAAAAACGTGTAAAGTCATACTTTTTATTCCTGGTGCAGAAGAAACAAATTAAGCTTGTCGGAGCAAAAACCTGTTATGCTACAGCTAAAGGGCAAATACGACAGAGCTAGACCACCAACCATTAAGGTTAATGGAAAAACAATCAAAACGGTCAGCTCAACCAGATACCTTGGTGTTGACTTCGATGAGAAGATGAGGGTATCAAGTCATGCTACGTACGAATATGCTCCAAGTCCCTCTTCCACAGCTTCACAAGGTTATCTCATGAATGGTGGGGTCTTGATAGAAATATACTCCATCTTATTTATAAGATCGTAGTGGAATCTATCATGTCGTACTGCTCAGCTGGTTGGTATGAGCGGACTAACGTTAAAAATAATGCACAGTTACTAAGCGTTGAAAGAAATATTTTACTCTGCATGATCCGAGGTTACAGATCCATTTCTACAACCCCGACTCAGGTTATACGGGCACAATCCCAAATTATACAACCGTGCTGTCAACAATAACAGCAGAGTTGAAAGAAAGCAAATAAAAAAGTGACCACCAGGAGACCCTCAATGAATGGAAAGCATATTGGGAGGTCTCAGATACGGGAACGTATATGTATCTTTTTATCAGCGATTCAACTTTTGCTTTAAGTACGAATAAGGTAGCTCTGATAGGTCCTATGGTCCAGTTTATAACTGGACATGGCAAATTTAGAGAGTACTTGAAGCGTGTTGATGTTAGAGAAAATGCTTTATGCACAACATGTGATGTGGATGATATGTATTACATGTTCTTCTGGATTGCACTAATTACGAGACCTTTAGGAACGATCTTCAATCGTCCTTACTTGAAAATGAATTTGACGGTTGTTTAGCAGCAGATACACTTAGTATACTGCTGAACACAAAAAATATGATTGCGCTTAAACAATTTTGCATTGAAGCTCATAAACTGCTCGCATCAGGTAAACAAATCAGGTCTTACCCTTCAGATTAGACTACTTTCTGACATAGTTCTTAGATAGTAGAACATACAGTTACTCTGTATGTAAACCATCAACCTCTACAAGGTTAGGGATCGAAACGAGCAACTAAATAAATTTGATTGAGGTAATAATATATAACTATTTTACTTTCTGATGACATATAAATGTTTTAGACACAGTTGATTAGGTCGATCGATGGTTGAGCTTATGAAAAACCCTGTAAAAGTTTTTTGAACTTAAAACAGAGGTGCTTGCAATAGTGAGCTATGGTGGTGGTGTGAAAAATGCCAAGAACCATTCAAGTTTTTTTTAAGATGAGAAGTCTGTGCTTTGGAAGCATCAAGCCCCCGTTTTTCATAACGATGTAAAACGTGTTGAATAAGGAAAAAGACTGCAATGGAAGTTTCAGAAGATATACGTGATCTCATTGTTTGTGAAGTGTCAAGCACGAACCGACCACGAATTCTTTTTTCATGGGGCTGTAACTCGAGAATGGTTTATTACGATATGGCGTAAATTTTTGCTCCAATTGTGTGGAATACTGATAGCTTTGAAGCACTCAATTTTCAGAGTTTTGATTTATCACTTTAAATGAATTATTAAACTCATTAGTGATGTTAAATGGAGCGACATCGCAATCGAAAAAAACATGTCAATGTGTTCGTAAATATTTTGATATAAACGAAATTACCGAAATGGGAAATAATTTATTCCATGATTTGACCTATCTTAAACAGTATGTAAACACTGAAAAACTAGCAGAATGGACCAACAGCAACTTGAGTATTGTTACAAAATGGACCGACCATTTGGCCAATAATCACATCCTATTCAAAAATATCCTAATATTAGTGGAACTATGTTCGTGCCTGCCCGGAACAAATGCAGCGACTGAACAAGTTTTTTCAATAATTTATAATCTATGGACATCGGAAAATCGAGAGAGATCGATGCTTTAAAAGCAAAGGTTATTTCAAGATGTAATATCGCTTTGTCTTACTGCAAGACTCTTGCAAAAATTTCAACTCGAAATTTCAGGAAAAGTTAATTTGCTAAAAAAACGCATATAGAACATATTGACAAATACCCATAAAGTCATTATACAAAAATACACCAATATGGCTTTTTTCGTCCCGCAGCCAAATTCTGTAACTGTGAAGCGGTGAAGTGTTAAAAATTTCTTCGTTTCTTTTCATTAAAAAACTTATCACTTCACCGCTTCACAATTACAGAATTTGGCTGCCGGATTGGCTAAAATTTGAATTGGTCACCCTAGCCAATATAAATTTTTTGAAATTTTTTTCTTATCTCCCTTTTCTAGCGCTATTATGGCAGGACCAGAACCAGAAAATTGTTCTATAGAACAGCGATCATAACAGCATAGACAAATATAGATTTTTAACAATTTTTAAAAACAATGTAGGTTGAAAACGTTTGATATTTTTGGGACAAAAAACAGTTTGTGTTATAATATACATTTTCAAACATTTAATAATTTAAACCGATTTAACAAAATGAATTTTAAGAAACTCAGTACAAAATTTCGTTCTCATTGCCGATGTAGGAGGTTGTGAGAAAGATTCGGGGCTCAACGCGAACCCTATATTTAATTTTTATTGTTTTGGTTTATTTTTTTTATAGAGCATAACCCAAGTAACAAATTTTGTTTACAAATTTATTACAGTACATTTACTCGGTAATCGTAAAGTTACAGTGGTAACTGTACCGTAAACGTTCAGTAAGTGTTACGTATACATTTTGGGGAATAATTTTGGCTTTTACTGAACGTTTACGGATATCAATTTGCGTAAGAATTATGTATGATTACAAACACGTAAGTAGTGTTACAGAAAGCAAAATGTATGCGATTTTTTGTAAATAAAAAATATAAATAAATATACAATAAATATATTTTATGTTTATAAAATGCAAATATTATATTTTGGCATAACTAATTTTGTATAGTTGGATGTCAAAATTTACAAACGAATATTAAAATTTCGATTAAATTTTGAAAATACTCTTGAATTAATAATGAGCCATAAAAATAATAAATTATTAAATATAATTTAAAAAAATTTTATATGTCAATTTATTTTAGAGAGATAAAATTATATAAAATTTGTTTTATTATTTTCATAAATTTAAGTTTTTCTAAAATATTTATAACATAAGTTTTAAAACCCAATAAAGTTTTATTAAATGTATTTTGTTATTTTTTTTAAATACAGTCAAATATTAATTTTGCATAGAAATGGCTGGGTTTTCAATTGTAAGCTTTTAAATACAAGTTAGTCCTATGTAAATATACAGTGAGTGCACAGAATATATACATATACATTTTATTTACATTTACACTTCCATATTTAAAATGTTAACATGTTAACGTAATGTAAACGCTATGTGTTTGATCTGTAAACATAATCATACAATTACAACTTCCAATTCAAAGAGTTTACATGTATAAATTATGTAAACGTTTAGTATTAGCCTCGTTGTTGTGCATTTACATTTACACCTTCCTTTTACAAATATTTACTTGTATATGGTTAGTAAAAGCTTTGTATAAATCCTTTTACAACTTTGACGTTTGTGTAATAAACAAAAGTGACATTTATTTGTTATTTGGTACAAGCAATCCTCATGCACTTAACTTTGGTATATGTCCAAATTTTTATTACATAAACGGGGGGTGGGAGACTATGTAGATTTGAACTTACACAATTATTTACATTTACATGTGTCAATAAATTAGTTAATGTAATCCTGGCATTGCGATTCGGCCAGAGATTTAAATATAATAAGTTCTCTTACGAAATTTTGCCTCATAGTGTTCTAAGCTTGGCATTGTTGGACCACAATAAAATGCAAATGGTCTCCGAATTCCGAATGATCGGTTATACATAAAATCGACCAAAATTCTTTTTGCTATTAAAAATGGGAAGGCCGCCAATGTTAAAGGTAACTGAAATATTAATTAAGTGATCCAACGTATAAGCTCATAATACCAAAGCTTTCCACTACCCATCAAAATAATATTTATATTTTGAAGTGTTTGCAATAATTTTCGGGGATCCTTTGGTTAGAAATTAAATCCACGATACTTTAAAATCACAACTAACTCCTAAATTGATTAAGACGTAAGATTCGATTAACTAATGCCCAATGTATTGAGTTGTCTATCACTGAAAGCTGGCTATAAATTTCTTTATCATCGTACGATGCAGACAGACATCTTTTATTAAACAAAAAATTTTGACATAAGAAAACTGTATAAATTATGTGACAGTATAAATACATTCCTAATGTAAATATCCCGTAAATATACGGTAAATATAAGTTCTCAATAAAAAAAAGTTTTGTAATTAATCTGTAAATGTAAAAATACATTTATAAGGCCAACGTTTAGTATATTTACAATGTAGCTATAAGCTCTCGTAGACTTTACACAATGTAGTCATTTTGTAGAAGTAATAATACAGTTACATAGTACATAATCAGAAACGTTACATTCGAAGCTATAAGTTTACTACTACACTGTAGCTTTACTGTGTACAGTCAGAAACAATATTTTGTAGAAGTATAAATACCGCAACCATATTTTAAGTACAGAATGTGTTCCGTAAATAAAACAACAAAAATTTGTGACTATAATATATACAAAATGTTACTTGGGAAAAATGATTCCTTTTTAAAAATTCCATTTACGGCATTTACATTTTTCGATAATGTAGTTTTTCAAAATTATTGCTCTAATTGTCTTTTAGCCGTTTCGTTCAAATTTATATCGTTGCCATATTAATAAGAAAATTAATTATTTATATGACAGATAGTGCTAAAAATCATAGAATATTTTTTTTCCATCATTATTTTTGCACAGTTTCATTTTCTGTAAATAAAATATAGAAGAACAAAAGCTGCTATTTCAGTATTTTCTTATTATTATTATTTTCAACCATTTGTCATTGATCGTATAAAAATTTATCGTAAACCACACGATGGTTTTTGACTTGTGTAGAATTATAGTTAAGCAGAAGGTGCACACAGAATAGATTAGAAGAGGTTGGATTATGATAGATAGTACTTAGTAGTTGTATCAAAGCCGGATGAAAAGAGCAAGAGTGTGCGAAGAGAGGGGAAAAGGGGGAGGGAGAGGGGCGGAGCCCGCGGGATACCCCCTAGTCCATAATATAATAGCTGTGAGTCTATCCTTCTACTACGAGCGTAACGCTGATGACGTAGTACATTTTTTATTGTTTTTTTTCCTTTTTTTTTAAATAACATTAAAATTATTGTTTTTTTATTCATAAATACATAGTAATCATAAAAATTTTGTTGTACGAATTTTAAATTGACCGAATGTAGTTTTTTAAAGTTATTGCTACTGTCTTTTCTTCTTTCGTGCAAATTATTATCATTTCGATATTAAGAAAATTAATTATTTTTGACAGGCAGTACTAAAAATCATATCAGTGGTTTTTCGATCATTATTTTTTATAGTTTTATTCCTGTAAAATAAATAAAGAAAAACAAAAACTACTATTTGAGCATTTCTCTTGCAATATGAGATAACAGCTTCATCATAAAAGATCGTGTGACGTCATTACGAAGATTTTTTTAGTGTTTTTGTTATTGTTTTAATAAAATTTAGAGGAGGATTTTTTTAAAAGTTATTTATAATTCTTGTTGTTGTTTTAATTAAATCTGTTTTTTTCAATTTAATTAGTCACAATATATGTAATATGTTTTAGTTTTGCTTTTGAACCTATATAGGTAAAAACATGCTATATATTATGCTTGATTTATAGTAATTAATATGCCTCACAAACAAACTTAAATCGTTTAAAGCAAAAACATGAGAAATTTCAGAGAGCGTTTTTTAAATGATTATAGTTGTGTTTTGTATGTAAACCAATATAAATGTTTGAAATGCTTTTAACTCCCCTTTGTAACACTATTATAGCAGGATACAGACCCAGAAAATTGTTCTATAGAACAGCGAACATAACAGCATAGAAAAATATAGATTTTTAACAATTTTTAAAAACAATGTAGGTTGTAAACATTTGATATTATTGGAACAAAAAACAGTTTGTGTTATAATATACATTTTTAAACATTTAATAATTTAAACCGATTTAATAAAATGATGTTTAAAAAACTCAGTACAAAATTTCGTTGTCATTGTCGATGTAGAGGGGTGTGAGAAAGGTTCGGGGTTCAACGCGGACCCTATATTTATTTTTTATTGTTTTTGTTTATTTTTTTTATAGAACATAAAAATTATTTCTTTGGGATTTTTTGTATTAAATTTCTAGATATTACGATGTATGTATTCATAGCATAAGAGAATCGGATGAGGATGAGTTGTTCGTCAACACTTAAGTGAACATTCTAATCAACATCCTAAGTCACGAGTGTAAAGTCATTATTGATTGTTGTCAATCAATGCGAAACTTAATATCTGACGCATAGTCAATTCATTGCTATATTTTTGGTTAGGAAATATAGACAACTTCAGGGGAATTTTTAATTTGGAAGAGTTTTTTGTGAACAATTAAGCTTAAGTACATATTGGAAATCACTTGAATTTTGCAATTCGAAATACCTTTTCATTTTCTCTAAAATTCCTTTAGAGAAATTTTTTAAGTTTCGTTCCACAATGACTTTACACTCGTGACTTAGGATCTTGATTAGAATGTTGACTTAAGTGTTGACGAAATAGGGATTCCCCCTAGTTATCAATATATAGTAAAGTATTTAATTTAATGTTTTCTTGCAATTTAATTTTTTGTTGAAGTAAATAAACACTCAACTCAGACATAATTATTACTTTTTATCGAAGTATAAATAAATAATTCTTTAATTACAAGTTTTAAAATGATGGCAAAAGACTTTAACAGTTTTCTAAAATCATAAGATTATTGAAAGTTTCTTTTTGTGTAAGATTTCTGACATTTCAATTTGTTTTTTATGCGTTAGTTTTTTGTTTTTGATGCGTCAAAAATTGTTCGATACAAAGTATTTCAGAATACCAATTATTTTTAATATCGAATCGAACGCGTTGTGTTTAATTCATATACTTAGTATTTAAGAATAAGGCTGAATATTTCTAATCAAAAGGAAAACATTCTTACCAATTTTAAAATTTAAAATTTTAGAAAAAGTACATACATTACATTACAAAATTATCTGATACAAAGAGGCTAAATTATACACCCAGCCTGTATTGGTAGTAGTTTTATGATCGGAATTTTACAGTACAAATTAATAGTGTTTTGTACTACACTTTTAAATACTTTGTTGTGTAATGTGTTATAGCACAGCCATATGAAACATAAATTTATCCTCATCATTACAAAATGGTTGCCTCTATACTATCACTCGAGAGTATAAGTGTAAAGAATATAAAGTCACAAAATTTGTCATCCTTCATCATTTACGTTTCAATTGTGCCATTCAGTTTAACCCCTACAAAATGATGTCACAGAAAATAATAAAATCTAATTTTTTTGGCTAAAAATTATACAAATTTACACACAAGGGACGTTATTATTTTCTTTTTAGTCTACAATTTTCTTAACTCCTTTTTTATGGTTTGTTTTATTTGTTTTTCATTTTTGTTCTTTATAACATTTTGAGTTTTCTAAGAATAAAACAAGGAGTCAGATGAAATGTAAACAAAATGACAGAAGGTACTTTTTTCTTGGATTTGAATATGAATGATCCAATCTTTTCAGATGATGTCGAGTTTGCAATTTTAAGGTAGTACATAATTAACATGTTCTTAATTTCGAATTGCACCTACTTATGTGATTCGTGATGACTTATGTTAGAGTCATTCCAATAAAATCGAACTCATTACCATGAAATCCAACATATATCACTTCAGCCTTTAACAAAAAATTTGGCTTGGATCATAGAGGCTGTTTTGTACAAACTATTATACTTTAACAAATATCAAATTCAGTATATGTATTTTGTATCTGTAAGATTCAACCAACTAATTAAACTTTACCAAAAACCAAACTACATTGTTTGAAAAAAATTCCAATTATTTTTTTTTCAATTAAATCTGAACCCTTAAGGAGTTGTTAAGTATATTTTCCCATTAAAAATAGAAATTTTATAATATGTTTCTAGTGTTTACATAAATTTATGTTTTATTATTATTATTATGTTCTCATTGTCAAAAAGAAAATTATGTAAATTTCATAGAGAAAAATGTATTATGAAAATGTATTCTCTTGTACAAATGTTATTATTATTAAAGAAATTCAATGTTTGCTCAAAAATATACAAAATTTATTTTTTGTAGTAACTGTGTGACTTTTATTGTAATTGTTTGGATTTTGTGAACGTAATGTGTCTGTTTTATGATGCTGAGTTACATTAATTATTAATTTTTTTTTTAAATAAAAAGGTTTATTTAAATATGTTTTGTAGCCAATTTGAGTCGTGTTGCAAGTTGACCCAACACATCCTAAAACAAAAACGAAACATAGTATTTAAGCTTTACTCCAAGTCTATCTCAAATATATGAGCATTATGTTCATATCAAAACATAAATAACAAAATTTTTGGAAGACAACTACTTGATATATAAAAGCCACTACTGGTTTCGAAACAAAAGATCAACTATTGAGCTATGTGGCTCATTCTATAAAAAGTATACGTAAAAAGGATGAAGAAACGCACCTGAACGCAACCGACATCTCAAAAACATTTGATGGAATGTCTATTTATTCAGTTTTGCCCATCTACATTTTTAAACTTGTTGCAAATGGCAGTCGTAAAACTGATTCAAATTTTTCTGACTGACCGATGCCTTTCGGTATCCATAGACGGCTTTTCTTCTGAGTGTAAATTAATTGACATTGAGTAAACCTTAAGCCTAACTTTTCCTAAATGTTGTAAGAATTTTATTTTCAAAACGAGAAATTATGCCATTGGGAAACTTTCGATTTAGATTAAGAATTAATTAAGCATTTTACTTCTGGAAAAAAATGTGGTAAAAGTAAGGGTACCCTCAACAGCGCCATTTCTTAAAATATTATTTAAGTTTAAGATATGTAGTTTTAAAAAATTACTACAAAATTTTAAATAATTTTTTTTATAAGGTCTATTTTTTATAAGGTCATTACCTTTCTAATGAGCTATAAATGACTTAAATAAAGATACTAATATTTCGCCAACCCGTAAAACTTTGCCACCACCCTGTGTCATCCCCAGAGCGAAATTTCATTTTTCGAAAGAAATAGTATTTTTTTTGTCATTGGCTATCTGTGTATGAAATTTCATCGAAATCAGAGGAGGTCGGAAACATCGATGTTGCGGTGACGTGGAAGTGGTCATTTAATAAATTCTGAACAACCAATCAAACTCATTTACATAGGACACTTTGATGAAGCTTTTATATTCTCTCTTTGACATGATACTTGTATGACCTAATTTCTATTTTTTAGATAGGTCAAAAATAATAGTATATTTTCCTACAAGAGATGAAAACATTGTTTTTTAATATATTATTATTTTGAAAAACGTTTTCATCTCGCGTAGGAAATGCAATTTTTTCTATGATACTAATATATAATCGATATTTACTATAAATTATAAAGTTATAAATCGACAACAAAACATTCAAAATTTATATTCTATTTTTTCATGGTTACGTTGTTTAAAATACTTTGTAAAATTATACTATAACGTTACATTGTAAAATTATATGAAAAACCATAGCAACTATAACTTGTTATTCTTTTACACTAGTGAGTTTACTTTTCGCATAGAAAAAATAACAAATTAGTTTACGGCATTTCTTTGGATGTTTTTGCTTTTGATTTTATATTTGAATATAGAGTAAAAAGTGAAATGGGATAATAAGTTAGTTTTATGGAGGTGTTTTTAGATGTTTTTGATTCTTAATTTAGAGCAGGAATTGTAATAGGGCTGATTGTTACAAGATGTAATTTATCAATTCATAGCCTTTTTTATCAATTGCATTGCTGTTTCTGAAGTTTTTAAAATGAGGGATCTTCTTTGTTATTCCCATTATTATGTAATTAAATGTTGATATATTTGATTTACTAATTCGTATTTTTCTATTTTGGTCAATATAAAGAAAGGACCACGTCGGCGGTCAAAACATTTCTTATTTACGGATTGGTTTTTGTGAACAATTAAGCTTAAGTACATATTAGAAATCACTTGAATTTTGCAATTCGAAATAACTTTTCATTTTCTCTAAAATTCCTTTAGAAAAAATTTTGTTGTGTTTCGTGTCAGGATTCGAACTACATTCATCAGAGACACATTGTTCAAATCCCGTGTATCTTACACAACTTAGCCAAAGCGGCGATGACGAAACATATTTTAATTTTGATGTTCAGATAATTTCTAAATTGAAACTTCATCATTTTTCGTATTTACTTAAATTGAATTTTTCATCTATGATTACATATTGAAAATTGTATTTCTTTGGTATTTTTTGTATTAAATTTCTAGATATTACGATGTGTGAATTCATAGGATGAGAGAATATTTCGTCAACATCTAAGTCAACATTTTAATCACATCCTAAGTCACGAGTGTAAAGTCATTATTGATTGTTGCCAATCAATGCGAAACTTAATATCTGACGTAAAGTCAATATGTTGTTATATTTTTGGTTAGGAAATATAGACAACATTAGGGGAATTTTTAATTTCGGATTGGTTTTTGTGAACAATTAAGCTTAAGTACATATTAGAAATCACTTGAATTTTGCAATTCGAAATAACTTTTCACTTTCTCATTTCTTATTTACATTTGACGACATTCAAAATGGTTTAATTAGTTCGAACTGATATATATATATATATATATATATATATATATATATATATATATATATATATATATATATATATATATATATATATATATATTTATATATATATATATATATATATATATATATATATATATATATATATATATATATATATATATATATATATATATATATATATATATATATATATATATATATTTATATATATATATATATATATATATATATATATATATATATATATATATATATATATATATATATATAAATATATTTATATATATATATATATATATATATATATATATATATATATATATATATATATATATATATATATATACATACTTCGCTACAGATATATCGCTTGAAATATTAATTTCCAAATTGAATAGAAATCATACAATAGTCATCGTATACACTCAAAAAAAAAATATTGCGACGCTGATGCATAGGCTGACTTCAACACAGTTTTGGAAACATAGTGTTCTGGATATATAATGAGCTAATATCCATAAAATACTTTAATTAAAAGCTAACCAATATTATGGACTTCGTAGTTCTAATAATAAAAATATTAAAGCAGGCAGTAGTAACCCAACAAACATAAATTCTGTTGTACGAGTAAGAGTAAAAAAAATTTATCGGAAGTGAAAAACCGGAAGTTAGGATGCAGAACTGTTGCAAACCGTACTAAATGTGTATGTACCAGATTTCATCCAATTCGATTATCAGGTACAGAAGTTATTGAGCTTCCAAAATAACAGGTGCTTGGAGGACCCCCTACCACTTTGTTCACTATCGCTAAAAAAATTAATCAGTTCCTTGCCATACATATTTGCATTTTTTTGCAAAGTGTAATCAAAATTACTTAACGAACGAATGTTGTGTGCTTCCAACAAACATTGGTACAATAAACAGGTGTTCGGGAGGACCCCACCACTTATCCCAATATTGTCCAAAAACTAGTTAATTCTTTGTCATTAAAGTCTTCATCTTTTTTCAACGTTCCTTAAAAATTGATTAATGAATGAAATCTGTATGCTCCCAACAAACTTTAAAAACAAAGTGTGAAAAGTCAGCAGTTGTATGGTAGACCCTTCGCCACTTTGATCAAGGTGTCCCAAAAGATGAGAATTATCTTCTTACACTAATTGAAACCTTTCCATAAGTTTTCCATTACAGCCTACAATAATGAAGTGATTATGATACTTCATTATTGTAGGCTGTACTGTGCATAAAGATACTGAAAAAACTGCCAACAATTAAAAAAAAAATATTTTACCGGAAGTAAAAAACTGGAAGTTGGGATGCAGAATTTTTGTAAATCATACTAAATGCTTATGTACCAAGTTTCATCCAATTCGATTATCAGGTACAGATGTTATAGAGCTTTAATGGGACACCCCTCACCACTTTGTTCACTATCGATCAAAAACTAATCAGTTTCTTGCCATACATGTTTGCATCTTTTTCCAAAGTCTCATCAAAATTCGTTCACGAACGAATGCTGTGTGCTCTGAACAAACATTGAAAAAAGTGTGACACATTAAACAGGTGTTCGGGAGGACCCCCACCACTTATTCCAATATTATCCAAAAACTAATCAGTTCTTTGTTACTTAAGTCTCCATCTTTTTCCAAAGTTTCGTTAGAATTGATTATTGAATGAAGTCTGTATGCTCCCAACAAACTTAAAAAACAAAGTGTGAAAAGTCAGCAGTTGTATGGTAGACCCCCCGCCACTTTCATCAATGTGTCCCAAAAGATGATAATTATCTTCTCACACTAATTGAATCCTATTCCATAAGTTTCATCATAATCACTTCATTATTGTAGGCTGTATTGTGCATAAAGACTCTGAAAAAACTTCAAAAAAGTACAAAAAAGATTTTTTACCGGAAGTGAAAAAACCGGAAGTTGGGATGCAGAACTATTGTAAACCGTACTACATACTCATGTACCAAGTTTCATTCAATTCGCTTATCAGGTACAGATGTTATAGAGCTTTCAAAAAAACAGGTGCTCCAGGGACCCCCCACCACTTTGTTCACTATCGCTAAAAAACTAATCAGTTTCTTGTCATACATGTTTGCATCTTTTTCCAAAGTGTCATCAAAATTCGTTCACGAATGAATGTTTTATGCTCCCAACAAACATAAAAACTTTGTGGAAAAATCCACCTGTTGTATGGTGGAGCCCCCAGCCCTTTATCCAATGTGCTCCAAAAGGTAATAAAATCTTTCTCATTGTATTTAAAAGCTTTTACAATTGTTTCAGGAAAATCGATCGGTAATTGTAAGCTACAGTAGAGATAAACACCTGAAAAAAAAACTTTTTAACCGGAAGTGATAAACCGGAAGTTGGTACGCAGAAATATTGGAAACAGTACTAAAACCTTATATACTAAGTTTCAATAAGATCATAGCCCGGTATCAAAAGTTATTCAAGATTTAAACTTAGTGGTGTTTGGGAGACCCCCCCGCCATTTTGTCCAAATTTGAAATGAATCCAGATCTTCCATTTTCAAGTGAACCTGTATCATTTGTCAAAGTTTCATCAAGATCCTATGCAGAAAACTCACCCACCCAATTTAAAATTGTGTGAAGTAAAAATGATGTAGAAGTGATAAAGAACTACATCAAATTGATAATTTTTTATAAATATACGGTCAACAACTAGCGTTGATTATTATGATAAAACTAGCAGGACCCGGCGTGCTTTGCTACGCTTATAAATAAAGCTTGTGCACAGACATTTTGTTGACGTAGTAGCAATGATTTCAAAAAGTGGTAATGAGAATGATAGCATAATTTTTAATTTATCTTTTTAAAAATATGGATGAAAAATAATCAGCAATCTAGCTGATCAGTTCGGATATATGAAAAATTAGCGATCAAATAAGTTTTCAAGGAAGCAAAAAAAATTTAAGTAACTTGTTGAATTAGTAGAGGTGTGTCATCTCTATATAGAACAGTATACAGAACATAAATAGATTTACAAATGTTCGCAGTACCCATATGTTCAATGTGCTCAGTGCTCACTAAGAAAAGAGCACCTAAAGGTCTCTAATGTTCAATTTCTCGATGCTTCTGCAGGTTATACATTATTTGTTGTGGCTCCATTGTTGGTTCAGAGTAAAAGAGATTATCTAGTTTTATGCCTCTATTCTGTCTACGCAACATATAATTGTCCATACGAATTTCAATCCGTTCTACATCTAAAGCGCGCACTTTTAATGATTGAGCGTGATCTTTTTTTATGGTGATTGCAAACATCAATTTAATTGACAATTGTGATCTTTTGAATTGAAATGCTAATCAACCAATATTGTAATTATATTAAACCTAATCATCAGTATTGTATTTATATTAACGACGTAATTTCACATTGACCGACGGAGCAGATCGATTCGGCGGTAGCATTAATAATTGATTGAGAACTAAGTTCGCGAATACTACGCACAGATCTTTAATCATTTTGCTATATTGGGCAGGAAATATCATCAACCATGTGCGATTTAAATTTTTTCCCATAACGTTCTTGTAGATGAAGAACAGTAAGCGGTCAGCATGATTTCAAACAAAGCCCGAACTTAGTTTGGAGGTGACGTGCTGCACGTGTCATTGATGAATGATGCATACATCCCAGTGCTGCTTCATTGGAGCACGCTAAAACTGAGATGTTGCCTTTATTAAAGTACTTTCTAACTAACGTATTTGACTGATTTGGCATATATACCGTATTCCAAGTTTATGTGCGATCTGTATGTTCCTTGTAGCAAAGGATTAATATGGAGTAACCATCCATGTTTAAGGAACTATTTTCATGTTCCCGTTTCGCATATCTATATGTTGTTACCTTACCGCCATTTGCTGCGGCTCTTGTTTTATATAAAGGATAATCATCGTTTCATGTAACTGAAGTTCCTGTAACTGACTGAATCCTTGATGATATTACTTTGCGTACTTTGGATTTAGTGGATTCAGTGTTCTGGAAAGCTCATGTTACATATTTTTCGTCACAACTTCCTACAAATCTTTATCGAAACTGGCATCGGATATTTGCCGTGCATTTGAGATGATTTTGTGTTGTGAATAACCGTCATATTAAATTGGCTCTCGCAAATAAGCTGGTACTTCAGAGAAAAGCTTGGTTTGATTTAAACGAATGAATATTAAACGTTCTGTTTCGAATGTTTTTGCATACATATCTACCATGTATTGGTAAAACAATCGACGGCATTTCCAAATGTGGAAATTAATCCTTCTTTTATTGACAAAAATATATCCCGGTTGAAATTTATTGCCGACTTTATTAATTGTCACTTCGTTTATTGTTCGAGCATTGAATCTTCTCACATGTCCTCTAGCAGGCGTTTTGTCAACCTGAACTATTGAAACTTATATATGTATCACATACATCATGTCAACTGCTGTTTTGAACAAATGCACTAAATCGTTTTTTGAAATCTGGTTTTCAAACAAATTATCAAAATGCCATTCCATGTGGAAGTATTTGGTATAATATACAATAGAACCAATTTCCATGCAATGGGCAAAAATGCAATAGAACATTTTAATGACCGTTTGTATATAAATGTATGTATATATGTGTTGAGTGGTCTAGTGGTTAGCACTACTTCCATTTTGGTCAAAGTGTTGTTATACAAAGTCATTAACAACCATCAACACACTGGTTATACAATAACACTGGACACTGGAGTGGTTATACAATTAACCGGTAATCAACCAATATGGTTGATAAATTGGACAAAACAATATATGGGTGATCACCCATACATAACTAATCGATTAAATTAAGTCTTTAAGTGAAACTCGACCATAAAAAGATTGAATTGAGATTAATGCAAGTCAGGGACACTTGTGCTTGTTGACAGCTTACATTCCTATATGAAACACATATCGCTAAAAAAACACTATATAATAACCTTTCTGTATTTGAATGCAACATTGTGTCCAAATTTCAAGAGAATTGATCCAGTACATTCCTAGATTGCCTATTTTGAACCAACGAACATTTACATTTTTATTTATCATATATAGATATGTAGATAGAAGATAGATAGATAGATTAATAGATTGATCAGTTATCGACTACTGAGAATTGAAGAGTATTCCAGTACTAATATCGCAATTAAAAAATGAAGGTTGGTGGTAGAAGGGGGAAAATTAAGGATTATATGTATTTTGTAATGTCAAATCATAAAATAATAAAAATCAAAAATTTTGTCTGAAAAATACAAAAAAATTTGGGGGGGAGCGCCCCCCCCTTATCACTTAAGGGTAAAAAAGATATTACAACCGATTCTCAGACCTACCGTATATACACATAAAATTTCATGGAAATCAGTCAGGCCGTTTCGGAGGAGTAATTGAAGAGTATTGCAGTACTAATACCGCCATTAAAAAATGGGGGTTGGTGGTAGAAGGGGGAAAATTAAGGATCATATGTATTTTGTAATGTCGAATCATAAAAAAATTAAAATAAAAAAATTTGTCTGAAAAATACAAAAAGTTTTTTGTGGGGAGGGCCCCCCTTATAACTTAAGGGTATAAAAAATAGTTTACGACCGATTCTCAGACCTACCGTATATACACATAAAATTTCATGGAAATCAGTCAGGCCGTTTCGGAGGAGTAATTGAAGAGTATTCCAGTACTAATATCGCCATTAAAAAATGGGGTTTGGTGGTAGAAGAGGGAAAATTAAGGATTATATGTATTTTTTAATGTCAAATCATAAAAAAATAAAAATAAAAAATTTTGTTTGAAAAATACAAAAAATTTTGGGGGGGAGGGCCCCCCTTACCACTTAAGGGTATAAAAAATAGTTTACGACCGAATCTCAGACCTACCGTATATACACATAAAATTTCATGGAAATCAGTCAGGCCGTTTCGGAGGAGTAATTGAAGAGTATTTCAGTACTAATATCGCCATTAAAAAATGGGGGTTGGTGGTAGAAGGGGGAAAATTAAGGATTGTATGTATTTTTTAATGTCAAATCATAAAAAAATAAAAATAAAAAATTTTGTCTGAAAAATACAAAAAATTTTGGGGGAGAGGGCCCCACTTATCACTTAAGGGTATAAAAAATAGTTTGCGACCGATTCTCAGACCTACCATATATACACATAAAATTTCATGGAAATCAGTCAAGCCGTTTCGGAGGAGTTTAATTACAAACACTGTGACACGAGAATTTTATATATATAGATATTATCAATAACTAGAAATAAAATTTAAAATTTTTTGTTCAACAAATAATTATGTATACATAACAAAATTATCATATTGATAACTTAGAATCATTTAATAAATTTGAAATATTTAAGAACCATTATAATATATATGATAAACTATTTTATAATATTAAGAATATTTTATAGGCATATGTGTGGCGATAATCATAAATAACTGCCGCAGGAAGGATCGATTTTGATCGATTATGATCAATGTTGATCTACGGGTCTGACTACCCTGCGTACTCCAGTCCCTGCCATTGACATATGAGTTGGCGTGAGATATCACATACCACTGGTAATGGCAGGAGATGTCATTAGCCAAGATGATATCTTGGGGTGCTGGCGGACGAACTTTGATTGGTCAACGGCCGCACTTCCAGTCTAAGCTGGGCAGCGTTCCGTAGCGGTACCGCTCATTAGCTCTTCCGAGGAATCGGACCAACACATAGTTATGTGTGGGCTTTGTGCCTCGATTGAGGTGGTGGGCGGTGCGTCTGGGGTGCGCTGCATCAGCTGGATTATTGGCATTTAGTTTTGTTTTGTTTTCTGCAAATTTCTCACAATTTGTTTTTCACTTATTATTTTGTTATTATTTCTTCATCTTATCATGAAATATTGGCATATGTCATATTTTGTAGTATGATAGGATTTTTTACTTAGTTATGCATTTTAAAATAAAACACAAAAAAATAAAATAAACATTTTCATATATATATGGCAGTACAACCGAAAAAAAATAAGTATGCAAGTGGTAAAGCAAATTTGCGCAATCCACCCGCCCATAAAGTGGCACGTCCACGGAATTTGCAGGGACAAAACATATATGAATCAATAAAAAATTTTAAAATACATGTTCAAAACATCTGCGGATTGAACGCTAACCATGACCACGTGCAATATCATCTTGAGCACGACAAACCGAACATTCTATTCCTTACAGAAACACAAGTTTCTGAAAATTTTCTCTTTATAGAATCGCTTAATTCCAAATATAGGCTCGAATCAGCTTTCAAACTCCATCAGGGCGTGTGCGCATTCATTCATGAGAGTGTTGCGTACACGCGCTTTCCAAATTTAGAACTACACGGTGACGGCTTCAATACAATGGTTTTAAAGATTTGTCTTCCAGAAATGACTTTTTGTACAATAGCTTTATACCGGTCTCCCAACAAACGTAACCCAAACTTTTTTAATATACTGACAAAAATTATGGACGAGATTAGAGCAAAGTCCCCTAATTGTGAAGTTATCGTTACCGGTGACTTCAACGTCCACAACAAATCATGTTTGGAATTCTCCAAATCGACCGACGATGTTGACAATAGTGGCAAACTGGCAGAAATTTTTGCCGCGTCTCAGGGCCTATTTCAAATTGTTAAAAGCCCGACTTTCACTCCCCGTAATGGCGGTGATAATAGTTTTCTTTTAGATCTCTATCTTACCACAATGCCAGATATTACGAGTGTCGATGTCGCGAAAGGTAGTATTGGAAATTCTGATCATTATTTAATCTCATCAGTTATCAAAACTGATTTACTTAAAACTACAGCTCCCAAACCCCGTAAAATATTTCACTACTCAAAAATGGAAAAGAGTGGTCTTCAAAATTTGTCCATGGTTTCCCTTTCGACCGTCATTGTTTTTACACTGACAATGTAAATGTTTCTGCTCAAAACTTTACAGAAACCATTCAATTTGCTATCAATAAATTTGTCCCTTTCTCCATAGTAAAACCCAAACAAAAATACTTGTATTCGAAAGCTGCCAAAACGGCACTTAGAAACAAACGTAGATCATTTAATATATGGATTCATAACAAAACTCTCACTAATCGATCCCAATATCTAAAGGCCAACAAAATATCTAATCAGATTATCTCAAACGAAAAGTCCGAAATTGACAGAGCGAAAGCCTCAAAACTTACGTCTATGTCTGTTTCTGACAAGAGTTTCTACAGTGCCATTAATTCTTTAAATTCTGGTACAAAATTTTCTATTCCCCCTATTATTGATGGTGATTTAATCGTCAATGATCCCGCAAGAAAAGCTAATTGTTCGCGGAACGCTTTGCTCTGAACTCCACTGTTTTGGAAACTCCTAAAGAAATACCCCAAATCCAGTCTTCAGGAGTTAATATGAATGAACTTCACTTCAAACCTAAAATAGTCGCTAAACTTTTAAAGGGGTTAAACATCAACAAAGCATCAGGAATGGACAATATTCCACCCATTATTTTAAAAACCTTTTCCAAAGAACTTGCACCAACTTTAACTAAAATATTCTACCAATCCTACAAATCTGGTATATTTCCCTCGTGCTGGAAGTTGGCAAATGTCCAGCCCGTCCCCAAAAAGGGACCAAAATCCGATATTTCAAATTATAGGCCAATAGCTTTACTATCGGTCCTATCCAAAGTCTATGAGCATTATATTAATACACATATTTCAAAATTTCTGGGAGAAAATCATTTAATATCCGACAGCCAATACGGTTTTCGAAACAAAAGATCAACTACCGATCTATTAAACTATGTAACGCATTGTTGGAACAGCATACTTGATAAAGGTGGTGAAACATACGTTATCGCTTTAGACATCTCCAAGGCATTCGATCGAGTCTGGCATGCCAACTTAATCAACAAGCTCGTTGCGTACGGTTTTCATCCCAATGTTGTGAAGGTGATTCAAAATTTTCTATCCGACCGATACATTTCGGTAACCTTAGACGGATTTTCTTCTGAGCGTAAACTAATTAACGCTGGTGTACCCCAAGGCTCAGTATTGTCCCCAACCCTATTTTTGATTTATATCAACGAATTGTTGAAAATCACCAGCAACCCAATAAATAGTTTTGCAGATGATAGTACTCTGCACAAGTCGTTCGAGCCCCTTCCTTCAAAAGGTAAAATGCACGAACGAATTAATCTGCCCGGAGAGACGCTGCCATAAACGTGAACAAAGACCTGAATAAAGTCGCCGACTGGGGTGACCAAAACCTTGTCAATTTCAACTCCACCAAAACACAGCTGTTGATAGTTTCCAGATTAAAGACCGAGTTCCCCAAAGATATTTTATTTAGTATGTGTGATGAACCAATAGGTGAATGTAAAAACATTCGTTTATTGGGTGTCACAGTTTCAAATGACCTACTCTGGAACGATCATGTAATGGCGATGGCAAAAAGCGCGTCTAAAAAACTCGGCCTCCTAAATAGATGCAAAAAATTTTTCACTCCATACCAATTGCTCCATGTTTATAAGTCCTATATTCGTCCCTGTATGGAGTACTGCTGTCAAGTTTGGGGTGCTGCTTCTGTTTCCATCTTGGCCCTCTTGGACTCTGTTCAAAAGCGAGCTATACGAATTGTAGGTGATCGAACTTTGACATCAAAACTTGATTCCCTACAAAATGGTCGCACTGTTGCTGACCTCGTTGTTTTTTACAAATATCGTCATCAGCAGTGCTCAGATGAAATCAGCGGCATCATGCCTCAAACTTATTCTTACCCCCGTTCCACTCGGCAATCGGCTGCCGCAACCAGTGAAACGGTAAAGATCCCGCGCTGTCATACTGGCAGATCGCAGAGAGACTTCTTTGTCCGAACTGCGTACAAATGGAATAGTTTGCCGGAACACTTAGTCTCAGGTGGCTTCAACCCACAGATGTTTAAAAAAAGCGTTAATCTACACCTCAGAACGCCAGTTGTTGTGGGACCCAGGTCTAGACCTAGGTCTTAAAAGGTATTTATATGTTGTTGTGACACATATTCTAAACCCTATTACACAACACATTTTATTAAAAAAAAAATATTTATAAATTATTATCATGATAATAAATAGTTTATAACTTCATTTCTTATAAATTTTATAAATATTTATGACTAGGATAAACCATTATTATAAATTATAATCATTTATCGTATTTACAAAAAATTATCTGTGCAAATTATCGATTGGATAAATATTTATCATTTATAATTACAGTGACCATTTGATATGCAAATATCAACCTTTCGACACCGTCACCCATCTGAGTACAATGATATATGAAAATTCGAACAAATTTGTATTTTTAGTGTACGGGAGTGACGATAATGTCTACTCCAGTCCCTGCTATTGACATATGTATGAGCTCACGTGAGATATCACATACCACTGACAATAGCAGTGAGATACTACTAGCCAAGGTGTTATTTTAAAGGTGCTGCCAGATGAACTCCATTGTTATGGAATATATCTCGATGGTGGCACTCTATTTTGTTTTTTAAATAAAAAGTGTTATGTTATAAGAATTACAATTTGTGTGACAAAAGCACATAGATACCTGGTAAGATCTAATTAGCACAACAATATGCGTTCTGAGGTGTCGATGAACGGTTTTTTTTTCAAACCTTAGTAGATCGAAGGCACTCGTGAGGATCGAAGGCACTCGTGACTATTGATTCGGGCAAAGTATTAAATTTGTACGATGTACAAAGAAACCTATCTTCATTTTATCACTATGACAGTGAGTGACCAGTAAAACACCATTGACCATTGATAAGTAAAACAGAGTAAAAAATTATGGTTGATGCATGATGAATCCGATTCCATCCGAGCACTGCTGGTGACGATATTTTTCAAAAACAACGAGATCAGAGAATTAAGATTTGAAGTTAAGTTCCAATCACAACTCGTGTAGCACGTTTTTGAACCGAGTTCAAAAGAGTCAGGATGGAAACAGATGCAACACCCAAAGCTTGACAACAATACTCCATACAAGGACGAATGGAGGACTTACAAATGTGGAGTTATTAATATGGAGTGAAATATTTTTTACATCTAATGAGGACTGAGTTTTCTTGGCACGCTCTTTGCCATCGCCATTAAACGATCATTCTAGAGTAAGTCGATAGAAATTTTGATAACCAATAAAATTTTTCACATTCGTCTCTTTGGTTGTCATACACACTAATCGAAATATCTTTGGCAAACTCGGTCGTTGATCTGGCAACAATCAATAGCCATGTTTTGGTGAGTTAAAATTGAACATATTTCAGTCACCCCAATTTGTAACTTTTGCCAAGCTATCATTTACATTTATGGTATCGCTCCGGACGGGCTTTATTCGTTCATGCATTTTCCCTTTTAAAGATAGGAAAACGAGCGATTTGTGCAGTGTACTATCATCTGCAAAATTATTTATTGGGTTACTGGTGATTTGCATTTGATGTAAATTAAAAGTAAAGTGGTGACAAAACTAAGCCTTGGGTATATCAGTGTTAATTAATTTAGACGCGGATGAAAAACCATCGATGGATACCGAAATGTATGGGTCGGTGAGAAAATTTTGAATAAACTACACAACTGCGGGGTTAAATCCGTACGCTACGCGCAGATCAGGTTTGCAGCCCGGATTTGATCAAATGCAAATTGACGACCAAATTGTAATTAAAGTGGAAAATATTATTCAACTTTGCCTTAAACAACAGAAAATTACTGATTATTTTTCAGCAAAAAAATTGTCTATCGTAGCTTAATCTGAGTAGACATATTCAGACATTCTCATTCGAAAATATTTACATATACATATGTTTATGTAGCGTCGGTTTGATTAGCTTTAACATAATTATTTTATTAATAAATTGTTTTTAAACTATATGTTCTTATTTTTTTGTGATCGCTTTCTGTTTTATCAATTAACATGTAGTAAATAATTTAATATGAAATACAATGATATAATGAGAATAACAGGCAAATTTGCTTATGCTTTTTTAATTTTTATGGATATAACGTACCATGGTGTATAACGTACGCTTACGTCGGTCCCTTGACCGTACTTTATAAACGAGTTTTACTGTATTCCAAATTCTAATAATATTTCAAAAATTATAATAAAATCCAAAATTAAAAATTTTTCAAAATTCTAAAAATATTCCAAAAATTCTTACAAAATCAAGAATTGAAACTTTTTTCAAAATTCTAAAAATATATTTGAAATGCAAAAATTTTTTTTTCAAAATTCTAAAATTATTCCAAAAATTATAACAAAATCAAATATTTAAACTTTTTCTAAATTCTAATAATATTCCAAAAATTATAATAAAATCAAAAATTTAAAATTTTTCAAAATTCTAAAAATATTCCAAAAATTCTTACAAAATCAAAAATTGAAACTTTTTTCAAAATTCTAAAAATATATTTAAGATTCAAAAATTCTATTTTACAAAATTCTAAAAATATTCCAAAAATTAGAATAAAATCAAATATTTAAACTTTTTCTAAATCCTAATATTATTCTAAAACTTCTTATAAATTTAAAAAATTGAGACTTTTTCCAAAATTATAATAAAATCAAAAATTAAAATTTTTCAAAATTCTAAAAATATTCCAAAAATTCTTACAAAATCAAAAATTGAAACTTTTTTCAAAATTCTAAAAATGTATTTAAAATTCAAAAATTCTATTTTTCAAAATTCTAAAAATATTCCCAAAACTTAGAATAAAATCAAATATTTCAACTTTATCAACTTTTTCTAAATTCTAATAATATTCCAAATTCTAATAATATTTCAAAAATTATAATAAAATCCAAAATTAAAAATTTTTCTAAATTCTAAAAATATTCCAAAAATTCTTACAAAATCAAGAATTGAAACTTTTTTCAAAATTCTAAAAATATATTTGATATTCAAAAATTTTTTTTTTCAAGATTCTAAAAATATTCCAAAAATTAGAATAAAATCAAATATTTAAACTTTTTCTAAATTCTAATAATATTCCAAAAATTATAATATAATCAAAAATTTAAAATTTTTCAAAATTCTAAAAATATTCCAAAAATTCTTACAAAATCAAAAATTGAAACTTTTTTCAAAATTCTAAAAATATATTTAAAATTCAAAAATTCTATTTTTCAAAATTCTAAAAATATTCCAAAAATTAGAATGAAATCAAATACTTAAACTTTTTCTAAATTCTAATAATATTCCAAAAATTCTTATAAATTCAAAAAATTAAGACTTTTTCCAAAATTATAATTAAATCAAAAATTTTAAATTTTCAAAATTCTAAAAATATTCCGAAAATTCTTTCAAAATCAAAAATTGAAACTTTTTTCAAAATTCTAAAAATATGTTTAAAATTCAATAAAATCAAATATTTAAACTTTTTCTAAACTCTAATAATATTCCAAATTCTAATAATATTTCAAAAATTATTATGAAATCAAAAATTTAAAATTTTTAAAAATTCTAAAAATATTCCAAAAATTCTTACAAAATCAAGAATTGAAACTTTTTTCAAAATTCTAAAAATATATTTGAAATTCAAAAATTCTATTTTTCAAAATTCTAAAAATATTCCAAAAATTAGAATAAAATCAAATATTTAAACTTTTTTCAAAATTTTAAAAATATATTTTTTAAAATCCAAAAATTTTGTTTTCAAAATTCTAAAAATGTTCCAAAAATTAGAATAAAATCAAATATTTAAACTTTTTCTAAATTCTAATAATATTCCAAAAATTCTTAAAAATTCAAACTTTTTCCAAAATCGTGTTCAATTTTTTACTTCGTTTTTCAATTACCATTACGCAATAAAAACAGAAATATTTCATTTCATGCACACAATTGATTTTACTTTTTTCCAAAAAATTGGGTAAAAAAATAAATCAAAATCTTTGTTTTGACACACTTGACAACATTTTTTTGACAACAAAAACTTTGTTTTACATCAATATTAGATCGCTTATAAACCAAAAATTAGCCTACATTTCTAGCGAAGTATAAGAAAACAAAAACTTTTTTTCTATATAAACAAAAGTTAGGATGCATTTCTAGCGAAGTATAAAAAACAAAAACTTTTTTCCTATATAAACAAATTCCTATATAAACATCAACTTCTATATAAACAAATTCCTATATAAACATCAACTCCTATATAAACAAAAATTATACTCCGCTAGAAGTGTAGACTATTTTTAGTTTATAAGCATTTATATTTTTGGTAGTTTAACAATTTTTCTTCAATCTTGTGATTTGTGATTAAAAATTTTTAAGATTTGTGAATAAAAGTTAGTGAAAAAGTGCATTTTAAGGAAAATAAAATAAGGTAAGGTTTAGTTTGAGTTAGTAACAGTTTACATATCAAATTCTGCTTTGGACATAGCCCCCACCAGTGAAAAGCGCAAAGCAGATTTGAAATTAATAAATGTTATAATGAAATTTTACTTTGGACATAGCACCCACCAGTGGTAAGCGCAAAGTATATTTGATTTTAATAATTTGTTATAAAAACTGGCTACTTTTGAGCGACCAATATGAATATAATATATATTCAATTGGTGGACCAAAAGCAGTAACGTTAGTTTTTAAGTTAGTAACAGTTTACATATCAAATCCTGCTTTGGACTAGATTTGATATTAATAAATGTTACAATCAAATTTTACTTTGGACATAGCACCCACCAGTTGTAAGCGCAAAGTATATTTGATTTTAATAATTCGTTATAAAAACTGGCTGCTTTTGAGCGACCAATATGAATATAATATATATTCAATTGGTGGACCAAAAGCAGTACCGTTAGTAAAAAAAATTTACTTCTATATGATTTTATTTATAAAATTTACAAAATTGCAATCTAATCCAAAATTTACGTCAACATTAATTGTGTGGACATTTTTGAACAAAAATTTTCTACACTTTGCTTTTTACACGCTTTATCACAATTTTAATAAATTTTTCCTTTCTTTGAGGTTTTCATTTCAAACTTTCTTTAATAATAATAATAATAATAATAATATATTTTATTTTATTTGTTTGTGACAACTAGTTTCGAGCTTATTTGTTCATATTCACGTCATTTTTCTAAAACTGAAAAATAATATATACCTAACATCTAGTTTTTATAAATAATAATAAACTCTTGTAAGTTTTTTCTTATTTTTCTAAAATTTAAAATAATAAAGTAATGTACAGAATTGTTTTACATGTACATTCAACATATTTATACACAATTAAGTACGTTTTTGTTTGTAGATATAAGTAAATTTTATATATGTATATGGGGCATTCTCTGTCAAATCAGCCACCTCCCTGCACACTTTATTTTTAAAGATAATTAAATGAATTTGGGCTTAAAATTTTTCTTAGACCTTCTAGTTTTTTATTCCGTATGGTGTTTTGTGATTTTCAAAATGGCGGATCAACAATGGCGAAAAGAAGAAGAAAGTACGTGAACAATTATTAAATATTCAAATTTTTCGATTACTTCCCGACATCCAATCGGCCTCAAATCCTGCCCACATCCTAAGTTTTAATAACAATTTAAGGTAGTATGGTTCACATCATTGTTGATCCAACATGGCCGACATCAGAAAATGGCCGACTATATTTTTTTTAAAACCCCCTCGAGATGGGTATCAAATAAAAGGGCATGACGAGTAGTATACAATAAGACGTCTTACGTAATATAAGATCCAATATGGCGGCAAAAACAAAATGGCAGATGGGCTTTTTCTTACAACCCCCTGTATATGGGTGTCAAATGAAAGGGTTTGACATAAAGAGAATAAAATAAGTCAGAATTTCTACCTAACCTCAAAAAAGAAGTGTTTTTTTAAACAAAACAAATAAATAAATAAATTAAATTAAAAAAATAAAAAAATTAAAAAAACAAAAACTACGTGGTGTTTTTTGAGGTTAGGTAAAAATTCTGACTTATTATATTCTCTTTTTGTCAAACCCTTTCATTTGACACCCATATACAGGGGGTTGTAAGAAAAAGCCCATCTGCCATTTTGTTTTTGCCGCCATATTGGATCTTATATTACGTAAGACGTCTTATTGTATACTACTCGTCATGCTCTTTTATTTGATACCCATCTCGAGGGGGTTCTAAAAAAAATATAGTCGGCCATTTTCTGATGTCGGCCATGTTGGATCTACAATGATGTGAACCATACCACCTTAAATTGTTATTAAAACTTAGGATGTGGGCAGGATTTGAGGCCGATTGGATGTCGGGAAGTAATCGAAAAATTTGAATATTTAATAATTGTTCACGTACTTTCTTCTTCTTTTCCGCCATTGTTGATCCACCATTTTGAAAATCACAAAACACCATACGGCATAAAAAACTAGAAGGTCTAAGAAAAATTTTAAGCCCAAATTCATTTAATTATCCTTAAAAATAAAGTATGCAGGGGGGGTGGCTGATTTGACAGAGAATGCCCCATATACATAATATATATCCATTAATATCTATACCTTTTAAGAAAATAACGACAAGGTATTGGTTGAGATTTTATCTCTATGTTTCTATATTTCACTTTCTTTAGCCGATACATTGTTTTGCTTTTTTTTACTTTGTGTACATTGATGGATTATTGTTGAAATTAATAATTTTTATAGAAATGTATGTATATACAATTCACTTACATCTACAAACAAAAGCGTACTTAATTGTGTATAAATATGTAAATCTACATGTACAAAAATGTTCTGTAAATTTTATTATTTCATGTTGATTACGATTTTCAAATTTTAGAAAAAGAAGAAAAAACTCACAAGAGTTTATTATTGTATATAAAAACTAGATGTTAGATATATATTTCAGTTTCAGAAAAACGACCTTAAAATGAATAATAAGTTCGAAATTAGTTGTCACAAACAAATAATAAAAAAAACTATCACAATAAAAAGAAAGTTTTCTTAAATAAAAAACTCAAATAGAGTAAAACAAATTTATCAATATTAATTAATAATTGACAAAATTTACATAATTGCAAACAAATCCTGCTTTGGTCAGCCTCCACCAGTGAAAAGCGCAAAGCAGATTTGAAATTAATAAATTGTTGCTATCAAATTTTACTTTACTTTTTTAATTTTAATTTTACTTAAAGTAGATTTGATATTAATAATTTGTTAAAAAAACTAACTATTTTTGAGCGACCAATATAAATATAATATATATTCGAATTGGTCACGAAAAGTAGTAACGTTAGTAAAAATAAATGCAATAAAAATTTACATCAATGTTAATTAATTTCCACCGGTGATAAGCGCAAAGCAGATTTGAAATTAATAAAAAATTTTATAAATTTATTTACAAAAATTTTCATAAATGCATCAATAAAGAAATATTTTATACAGATTTATATTGTTTTATTCATAAATTATATGTATTGTATGTATTTTATATTTGTTTGCAGTTTTATTTATAAATTATATGTGACAGTACTGTTGTTGTGTTTGGTTCTACATAGGACATTCATTTGTATGTTCTAAAACTGCAAATATGATATATTTCGGTTAATCTATTTTTTTTTTAAATTGTGTTTGATTTTAAAATATATTTTTTTACTTTTCTACTTGGTTTTTTATTTAAAATAATACGAAACAAGCGATTTTATTTGTACACAAATTTGTTTAGTGCATAAACCTACATATTTCTAGCGAATATCTCGCTGTTTGTACTTTTTACTTCGGTTTTTTAGTATTGAAATTTTATAATTTCGATATTCCGAGCGACATATTCAAAACGGTTCAACTACAAAATAACTAGTTGGTGGAAGCGAACGTTTAAAGCATATAAAAGATTCGTAATGGAAATAATTTTTATTAGGTCAAGCGAGGGGCTCGATAAAATGCTATTTTAAAAACAAAAACAAAATCAATTCTATTAACTTGTTTTAAAATGAAAAATAAAATAGAGTAAACGTGCTATTTTTAAAGAACTTTTTTTTAAAAAATTTTTATTTAAGAACTTATCTACAATGCGAGTGAAAATCTGAAGCGAGTGAAGATCTGAGAAAAAGATTAGAAGAGAGAAAAAAAAATTACATAAGAAAAAGAATGATAATGCGGTCTATCGGCATAGTCAAAAAATTGTTAATAAATAACGAAAAATAAAACAGAGAGAAAATGTTGAAAAAATAGAAAAAGAAAATCAACAAAGAAGAAAGTGTCTTGCTGAAGAAAGGAAGGATGCAAAATACAGAGAAAAAGAGAATCAACAAAGAAAAGAGCGTCTTGCTGAAGAAAGGAAGGATGCAAAATACAGAGAAAAAGAGAATCAACAAAGAAAAGAGCGTCATGTTGAAGAGAGGGCGGACGTAGAAAAAAGAGAAAAAGAGAATCAACAAAGAAAAGAGCGTCTTGCTCAAGAGAGGGCGGACGTAGAAAAAAGAGAAAAAGAGAATCAACAAAGAAAAGAGCGTCTTGCTGAAGAAAGGAAGGATGCAAAATACAGAGAAAAAGAGAATCAACAAAGAAAAGAGCGTCATGTTGAAGAGAGGGCGATGCAAAATACAGAGAAAAAGAGAATCAACAAAGACAATCGCATCATGTTGAAGAGAGGGCGGACGTAGAAAAAAGAGAAAAAGAGAATCAACAAAAAAAGAGCGTCATGTTGAAGAGAGGGCGGACGTTAAAAATCGACAAACGGAAAGTCTAAAAATTAAAATTAAACGAAAAGATAAGCAATACAGACATCTCGAAATGGCTAGTAATGTTATATATCAAAGGAAGAAAAGATCTTCTATTAAAAGAAGAGTGGTCGAAAAAGTTATTGATCGTAAAGCAAAGCAAGAAAGGCGAAAAAACCTAACGCTTCGCAAAAAAGAAAACGAGGCAGAACGTCTTCGTAAACGATCACTAAAAATAAATGATATATGTGCTTTTCGCGAAAAACACATTTTTCATTTACAAAAGATTATTAAAGATGAGCTTGATAAAAAGTCAAATGTTGCAAAAGCAGCAAAAGAGCAATTGCTTTTTATTAAAGAAATTCGTCAAGTGCCAAAATATATATGTTGCTGTTGTATGGGTCTTTTCTTTAAAAAATCCGTACAACAATTAAACATGGCTAAAACAATTAAAGCGTTCAATAAAAAGACTAAATTCGAACAAATTGAGAGCGAATCAGAGTTTATAAAAACTTTCGTTGGATATAACTCTGATTATATCTGTAAAACATCCAACGTCAATATTCAAACAGGAAAAATACCATTAACCCATTCAAATTGTGGATTAACATTTAAAAACGTAGATCAATCAATAGCAATATTAAATCCACTAGAAGTGCGAATGATATCGCCTGTATTGGTTTTCCTAAACATACGTGAGTTGATGTTTTATATGATAAATCCACAACTCGGCTTAAAAGGATCAGTGGTTAATATTCCTATCGAGGTGAATGAAATGACGCAAGTTTTACCAAAAGAATTCGATGATCTCTCAGTGATACAAATCAAGTTGAAAAGGCACTTGAACCACAAATCGGATTATATGTTCGAAACTGTTAGTCCATCCAAAATTATGAACGCTTTAAAAATTCTTGTAAAAAAACCACTCTATATAAAAAATAATATAACAATAAACGAAAACGCCTTTAAAAATTGCATTAACAAAACTGTGAAGAAACAATCAATTTTGTATTAAACAAGGCGGACTTTCAAGAAATGGATCAAGATAACGAAGTAAAAGGTGAAAAGCTAAGCTTAAATCCTTTATTAATCACCACAGTTACGAATGAGGATGTTGCTGAAAATATTATCAAAACTCAATGTAATCAAATTGAAACAATGGAGGAGGATGACTTTTATATGGATGAGGAAGATATAAAGAACCTCGAACGAATAGAAAATATGTTCATCGAGAACCAGGAACATCCAGAACACGATATGAATTGCCAAGAGGTAATGGTTAGAAAAGATGTAAATCTTCAAAAATTATTAAATGAAAGAAATTTAATAAAAATTATTGCTCCTGGTCAAGGCAAAAAACCTATATCTCCCAAAATTTTTGAGCATTATGAGGAATTAGCATTTCCTCAATTAACAGGTGGAGACTTTTACGTGTACGATGAAACAAAAATTTCCATGACGAAGAAAATAAAATTTCAAATTAAACATCATGACCGTAGGTATTGTACTCCCGAATCTGTTTTGTTTAAAGCTTCATTGAAAAATGAAAGCAATTTAAACAGCGCTATCATAACTGCTCTTAGAAAGGTTTATAAACCTCAGCTTACGACGGCAGCAGATGTTCGAGGCGAAAATAATATTCGCTTCCTGTGCTCAAATAATCAGGCATATCAGTTCATGTCGAATATCAGATCAAGTCCTGCATATGCAGAAAAAGTAGGCAAACGAGCGTTGGCAATGATGCGACAATTTGGCTTACCTACATTGTTTTACACAATAACAGCCTCTGAAGCCGCTTCACCAGAACTGATCATACAATTAAAAATGAATGAACAGAGAAACCAGCAAGGTGCTGAAAAACATGAAAAAAGAATTACAGTTTTGGAAGCATTGGAAATGCAAAAAGCGGATTCTGCTCTTCTGATTAGAAACGATCCGGTTTTGTGTGCAGAATACTTTAACAACCGATCGTCAGCATTCATTGGACCATTTGGAGATAATTATGTTACAGATTACTCCAGAAGAAGGGAAGGAATATCAAATGAGAGGCTCACCGCATGATCATGGTATGCTTTATCTAAAGGATGCACCTATTGCTGATTTTAAAACAGGAAAAAATTTTGAGGAAATTGAAAATTTTATAGATAAACATATAACATGCGAGTTTGATGAAACAAATCCATATATGGTTCAATATCATCAACATAGATGTAATCAAACTTGTTACAAGGGCAAGAATAAATCTGGGTGTCGATTTATGTTCCCCAAATTTGTTTGTCCAAAAACAAAAATACTATTACCAATTCCAAAAACACAACATACTGATGACATAAAAGAAATTAAAAAAAAAATAAAAGCACAAATGATTTACTACAGTAAAACTAGAATTACTGAATCATTTGAAACCATGCTTAGAAACTTAAATATAACAGAATCGCAATATAAAAGAATGAGTAATGAAGTATCAGTGAATACATATAATAAAATTATTCGTGATGCATGGGAAGGTAACACAGATGTACAATTCATACTTGAACCGTATGCAGCTATTACGTATCTATTCCAGTATTGTTTAAAAAGTGATATTGGAATGGTAACCACCATGAAAGAAGCTGTAAAACAATGTAGGGAAAACGACAAAACAATGAGGGAAACATTACGATCATTAAGTAATGCCTTCATTAATTCTACTTTAATTTCGGCACAAAAAGCCGCGGATGAATGTTTATCTCATCCGATGATTGAATTCAGCCTAGATGAGCAATTTATTAACACGAATTTGCCAAATAAACGAATTGTCCTTAAAAAATCCGAAAGAGAATTGGCTGATATGGAAGACGATAGTACTAATATTGCTAGAGAGGAATATATAGAGCAATACAGTAAACGACCAAATCAACTTGAACATTTATGCTTAGCTGATTTTGCAGCATGGTATACAAAAAAACGTTCGTATACAAAGAATAAACCAGACGATTACGCCCCACAAGATAGCGATAATAGCGATGGTGAAGACCAAGATAAACACAAAAGCATATATATGAATGAGCCAATGTATGAAAAAAGAAAGAAAGCACGCATTATTAGATACTGTAATTTTAAAAAGGAAAAGGATCCAGAAAATTATTACAGAGAACAAGTTGTGCTTTTCTTACCCTGGCGAAATGAAGAAGAAGAGCTTGTATATGCTGATTGTAAAGAAATTTACAAAAGAAATTTAAAAAAAGTCATGCAAAAATTCGAAGAATACAATAAATTGTCTGATGAGGAGCTGCAAGAAATAAAAGATCAAGCAGAAATTGAAATGTTTGAGTTTGGTCAAGAGGAAATTCAGGAGTTTAAAAAAAATGAATTGCCAGAGGATGAAAAAATAGATATTTTTAAACAACTCGGCATCAAAAGCACAACAGACACAATATATGAAAAACAAGAATTTCAAATTTCAGCCCCACCTCGCATCGATCCCGTTGATTTACTAAAGCTAAATCAAAGATTAAATGAAAAACAACGGGAATTGATAATGCATATTTTACATTCTTTTAAAAATGGTGTAAAAGATGAAAAATTAATTGTGCTTGGATCTGCTGGAACAGGAAAAAGTTACTTCATCAATTGTTTATATCAAACAATGACGCATTACTTTGATAACATTCGAGGTGGAGATAAAGGAGAAATAAAAGTGTTATTAACAGCTCCAACGGGGATAGCTGCTTTTCTTATAGGGGGGGCTACATGTCATAGTGCATTTAGTTTGCCAACTAAACGAATGATTTTGGGGTAAAAATCATTATTAAATCCAGATACAGCAAACACAATACGTGCAAAATTGAGGCATATCGAGATTATTGTGATTGATGAAGTATCAATGGTATCAAACACAATGTTGTATTATATAAACAGCAGGTGTCAGCAAATTTTTGGTAGTGATGAGCCATTTGGTGGGAAATGTGTTGTTTTGGTTGACGATTTTCTTCAACTACCTCCTGTAAAGGCACCAGCAATATTTGAAGAACCAAAAAGTGATTTAATACAAGAATATTGTTTAATGTTCTTGTGGCAAGAATTCAAGTTGTTTGAATTCACAGAGGTTTTGCGTCAAAAGAATGAAAAATTCATTGACGCTCTAATCCATTGTGCATTTTCTACAATGACAAAGGAAGATATAAAACTCATTCAAACACGTAAATGTAATCACGCTAATGTGCCTAACAACGCCATCCGATTATTTTATAAAAACGAAGATGGTCGAAATTATAATGAAACACGAATTTCCAACAGTACTGGAATACTACACATTGTGGAAGCAATTGACACTATAGACAAAAAATTTCCACCTCCAAAACTAAATATGATGTTAAAAAAATATCGTGAGAACGATATTGCCGAATCCTATGTTCCATTTGAACTCAAGGTGAAAATCGGCATCAAGTACATGATTGTGACAAATTTAAATACGCGTGATGGTCTAGTAAATGGAGCTGTAGGAATCCTACAGCACATTACTTTTGACCTAAAATATCCATAATTCAATTCCATAATTCAAATGTCGGTAAAGAAGAGGAAGCACCGTTTGTTGAATTTATGAAGCAAAATGGTATCGAATTAAATTGTGTACCAATTCAAAAAACTAAAACCACAATACCGTCTACGCGAGCTTTTAAAGAGATACACGTTGCATATCGTCACCAGTTTCCTGTCGTTCCAGCAGAAGCCATCACAATTCACAAATCACAGGGCTCAACTATGCAACAAGTCTGTTTAGATTTTAGAAAAAAGCAGCCTGGGTTAACAGCTGCTCTAAATTATGTTGCTCTATCACGTTGTGACATCGAGGGACTCTATATTTTGGGCGATTTTGAACCACCCATAAAACAAAAAACGAAAAGGAAAACAAATTTATAAAACAAATGGAATTCTTGAAAATGGAAAAAAAATTACAATTGAGTTATTACAATTTGGATAACAAACTGGGAAAAAGAATAGTTTATCATAATGTAAATTCATTCCAAAAACATAAGGACGATGTTTTGAATGATATTTGGTATTGGAAATCAAACATTATTATTTTTTTTTTTTTTTTTTTTTTTTTAATAAGAAGTGTTGTGTAGTAGGAATTACAAAATGTGTCACAACAACACATAGATACCTTTTAAGACGTAGGTCCCACAACAACATGCGTCTTGAGGTATAGGTGGACGCTTTTTTTAAATTTTTGTGGATTGAAAGCACTCGAGACTATTGATTCGGGCAAAGCATTCCATGTGTACGATGTACGCACAAAGAAATCTCTTTGCATTCTATTACTATGACAGTGAGTAATCTCGACAGTTCGACCGCCCGCACACACCGATTGACGAGTAAAACGGGGAAAAACATATGTCTGAGGCATTATGGACCTGATTTCATCCGAGCACTGCTGGTGACGATATTTATAAAAAACAACGAGATCAGCAACAGTGCGACGATGTTGCAGGGAATCAAGACCTAATGTTAAATCTCGATCACCAACAATTCGTATAGCTCGCTTTTGAACAGAGTCCAAAAGAGCCAGGATAGTAACAGATGCAGCGCCCCAAACTTGACAACAATACTCCATACAGGGACGAATATAGGACTTATAAATGTGGAGTAATTGATGCGGAGTAAAATATTTTTTACATCTATTGAGGAGGCCGAGTTTTCTTGACGCGCTCTTTGCCATGGCCATTATATGATCGTTCCAGAGTAAGTCATTGGATATTGTGACTCCCAATAAACGAATGCTTTCACATTCGCGTATTTGGTCGTCACACATATTAATTGAAATATCATTGGGAAACTCGGTCTTTGATCTGGAAACAATCAATAGCTGTGTTTTGGTGGAATTAAAATTGACCAAATTTTTGTCACCCCAATCGGCGACTTTTTTTAGGTCCTCGTTTACATTTATGGCAGCGTCTCTCCGGACGGGATTTATTCGTTCATGCATTTTACCCTTTGAAGATAGGGGGACGAATGACTTGTGCAGTGTACTATCATCTGCAAAACTATTTATTGGGTTACTGGTGATTTGCAACAGTTCGTTGATATAAATTAAAAATAAAGTGGGAGATAAAACTGAACCTTGGGGTACACCAGCGTTAATTAGTTTAGACTCAGAAGAAAAGCCATCTATAGATACCGAGATGTATCGGTTAGACAGAAAATTTTGAATCAACTTCACGACTGCGGGATGAAAACCGTACGCAACGAGCTTGTTGATCAAGTTGGCATGCCAAATTCGATCAAATGCTTTTGAGATGTCTAATGCGATTACGTACGTTTCACCACCTTTCTCAAGTATGCTATTCCAAATATGTGCCACATAGTTCAATAGATCGGTTGTTGATCTTTTGTTTCTAAAACCGTATTGGCTGTCAGATATCAAATGGTTGTCTTCCAAAAATTTGGATATGTGTGAATTAATATAGTGCTCGTATATTTTAGACATGACTGGGAGTAAGGCTATTGGTCTATAATTTGAAGTATCACATTTCGTTCCTTTTTTTGGGACAGGCTGGACATTGGCCAACTTCCAGCAGGATGGATAAATACCAGATTTATAGGATTTATAAAATATTTTGGTGAGGGTTGGTGCAAGTTCTTTTGAAAATGTTTTTAGAATAACAGGAGGAATGTTGTCCAGACCAGAAGCTTTGTTGTTGTTTAACCCCCTTAAAAGTTTTTCGACAATTTTGGGTTTGAAATGTAATTGTTTCATATTAACTCCTGAAGACTGGGTTTGGGGTATTTCTTTGGGAGTTTCTAAAACTGTTGAATTTGAAGCAAAGCGTTCCGCGAACAATGTAGCTTTCCTTGCAGGGTCAGTAATGATTGAGTCACCATCAATGATAGGAGGGATAGAAGATTTAGTACCACAATTTAAAGAATTAATGGCACTGTAAAAACTTTTGTCAGAAATTGACATACTCGAAAGTTTTGCCGCTTTCGCTCTGTCAATCTCTGCTTTTTCGTTTTCGATTATCTGGTTTGATATTTTATTAGCCTTTAAATATTGGGATCGATTAACAGAGTTCTTTTTGTGAATCCAAATATTAAATAATCTACGTTTGTTTCTAAGAGCCAATTTGGCTGCTTTCGAAAACAAATATTTTTGTTGGGGTTTCATTATTGAAAAGGGAACGAATTTGTTAATTACAAAACACCATACGGCATAAAAAACTAGAAGGTCTAAGAAAAATTTTAAGCCCAAATTCATTTAATTATCCTTAAAAATAAAGTATGCAGGGGGGGTGGCTGATTTGACAGAGAATGCCCCATATACATAATATATATCCATTAATATCTATACCTTTTAAGAAAATAACGACAAGGTATTGGTTGAGATTTTATCTCTATGTTTCTATATTTCACTTTCTTTAGCCGATACATTGTTTTGCTTTTTTTTACTTTGTGTACATTGATGGATTATTGTTGAAATTAATAATTTTTATAGAAATGTATGTATATACAATTCACTTACATCTACAAACAAAAGCGTACTTAATTGTGTATAAATATGTAAATCTACATGTACAAAAATGTTCTGTAAATTTTATTATTTCATGTTGATTACGATTTTCAAATTTTAGAAAAAGAAGAAAAAACTCACAAGAGTTTATTATTGTATATAAAAACTAGATGTTAGATATATATTTCAGTTTCAGAAAAACGACCTTAAAATGAATAATAAGTTCGAAATTAGTTGTCACAAACAAATAATAAAAAAAACTATCACAATAAAAAGAAAGTTTTCTTAAATAAAAAACTCAAATAGAGTAAAACAAATTTATCAATATTAATTAATAATTGACAAAATTTACATAATTGCAAACAAATCCTGCTTTGGTCAGCCTCCACCAGTGAAAAGCGCAAAGCAGATTTGAAATTAATAAATTGTTGCTATCAAATTTTACTTTACTTTTTTAATTTTAATTTTACTTAAAGTAGATTTGATATTAATAATTTGTTAAAAAAACTAACTATTTTTGAGCGACCAATATAAATATAATATATATTCGAATTGGTCACGAAAAGTAGTAACGTTAGTAAAAATAAATGCAATAAAAATTTACATCAATGTTAATTAATTTCCACCGGTGATAAGCGCAAAGCAGATTTGAAATTAATAAAAAATTTTATAAATTTATTTACAAAAATTTTCATAAATGCATCAATAAAGAAATATTTTATACAGATTTATATTGTTTTATTCATAAATTATATGTATTGTATGTATTTTATATTTGTTTGCAGTTTTATTTATAAATTATATGTGACAGTACTGTTGTTGTGTTTGGTTCTACATAGGACATTCATTTGTATGTTCTAAAACTGCAAATATGATATATTTCGGTTAATCTATTTTTTTTTTAAATTGTGTTTGATTTTAAAATATATTTTTTTACTTTTCTACTTGGTTTTTTATTTAAAATAATATGAAACAAGCGATTTTATTTGTACACAAATTTGTTTAGTGCATAAACCTACATATTTCTAGCGAATATCTCGCTGTTTGTACTTTTTACTTCGGTTTTTTAGTATTGAAATTTTATAATTTCGATATTCCGAGCGACATATTCAAAACGGTTCAACTACAAAATAACTAGTTGGTGGAAGCGAACGTTTAAAGCATATAAAAGATTCGTAATGGAAATAATTTTTATTAGGTCAAGCGAGGGGCTCGATAAAATGCTATTTTAAAAACAAAAACAAAATCAATTCTATTAACTTGTTTTAAAATGAAAAATAAAATAGAGTAAACGTGCTATTTTTAAAGAACTTTTTTTTAAAAAATTTTTATTTAAGAACTTATCTACAATGCGAGTGAAAATCTGAAGCGAGTGAAGATCTGAGAAAAAGATTAGAAGAGAGAAAAAAAAATTACATAAGAAAAAGAATGATAATGCGGTCTATCGGCATAGTCAAAAAATTGTTAATAAATAACGAAAAATAAAACAGAGAGAAAATGTTGAAAAAATAGAAAAAGAAAATCAACAAAGAAGAAAGTGTCTTGCTGAAGAAAGGAAGGATGCAAAATACAGAGAAAAAGAGAATCAACAAAGAAAAGAGCGTCTTGCTGAAGAAAGGAAGGATGCAAAATACAGAGAAAAAGAGAATCAACAAAGAAAAGAGCGTCATGTTGAAGAGAGGGCGGACGTAGAAAAAAGAGAAAAAGAGAATCAACAAAGAAAAGAGCGTCTTGCTCAAGAGAGGGCGGACGTAGAAAAAAGAGAAAAAGAGAATCAACAAAGAAAAGAGCGTCTTGCTGAAGAAAGGAAGGATGCAAAATACAGAGAAAAAGAGAATCAACAAAGAAAAGAGCGTCATGTTGAAGAGAGGGCGATGCAAAATACAGAGAAAAAGAGAATCAACAAAGACAATCGCATCATGTTGAAGAGAGGGCGGACGTAGAAAAAAGAGAAAAAGAGAATCAACAAAAAAAGAGCGTCATGTTGAAGAGAGGGCGGACGTTAAAAATCGACAAACGGAAAGTCTAAAAATTAAAATTAAACGAAAAGATAAGCAATACAGACATCTCGAAATGGCTAGTAATGTTATATATCAAAGGAAGAAAAGATCTTCTATTAAAAGAAGAGTGGTCGAAAAAGTTATTGATCGTAAAGCAAAGCAAGAAAGGCGAAAAAACCTAACGCTTCGCAAAAAAGAAAACGAGGCAGAACGTCTTCGTAAACGATCACTAAAAATAAATGATATATGTGCTTTTCGCGAAAAACACATTTTTCATTTACAAAAGATTATTAAAGATGAGCTTGATAAAAAGTCAAATGTTGCAAAAGCAGCAAAAGAGCAATTGCTTTTTATTAAAGAAATTCGTCAAGTGCCAAAATATATATGTTGCTGTTGTATGGGTCTTTTCTTTAAAAAATCCGTACAACAATTAAACATGGCTAAAACAATTAAAGCGTTCAATAAAAAGACTAAATTCGAACAAATTGAGAGCGAATCAGAGTTTATAAAAACTTTCGTTGGATATAACTCTGATTATATCTGTAAAACATCCAACGTCAATATTCAAACAGGAAAAATACCATTAACCCATTCAAATTGTGGATTAACATTTAAAAATGTAGATCAATCAATAGCAATATTAAATCCACTAGAAGTGCGAATGATATCGCCTGTATTGGTTTTCCTAAACATACGTGAGTTGATGTTTTATATGATAAATCCACAACTCGGCTTAAAAGGATCAGTGGTTAATATTCCTATCGAGGTGAATGAAATGACGCAAGTTTTACCAAGAGAATTCGATGATCTCTCAGTGATACAAATCAAGTTGAAAAGGCACTTGAACCACAAATCGGATTATATGTTCGAAACTGTTAGTCCATCCAAAATTATGAACGCTTTAAAAATTCTTGTAAAAAAACCACTCTATATAAAAAATAATATAACAATAAACGAAAACGCCTTTAAAAATTGCATTAACAAAACTGTGAAGAAACAATCAATTTTGTATTAAACAAGGCGGACTTTCAAGAAATGGATCAAGATAACGAAGTAAAAGGTGAAAAGCTAAGCTTAAATCCTTTATTAATCACCACAGTTACGAATGAGGATGTTGCTGAAAATATTATCAAAACTCAATGTAATCAAATTGAAACAATGGAGGAGGATGACTTTTATATGGATGAGGAAGATATAAAGAACCTCGAACGAATAGAAAATATGTTCATCGAGAACCAGGAACATCCAGAACACGATATGAATTGCCAAGAGGTAATGGTTAGAAAAGATGTAAATCTTCAAAAATTATTAAATGAAAGAAATTTAATAAAAATTATTGCTCCTGGTCAAGGCAAAAAACCTATATCTCCCAAAATTTTTGAGCATTATGAAGAATTAGCATTTCCTCAATTAACAGGTGGAGACTTTTACGTGTACGATGAAACAAAAATTTCCATGACGAAGAAAATAAAATTTCAAATTAAACATCATGACCGTAGGTATTGTACTCCCGAATCTGTTTTGTTTAAAGCTTCATTGAAAAATGAAAGCAATTTAAACAGCGCTATCATAACTGCTCTTAGAAAGGTTTATAAACCTCAGCTTACGACGGCAGCAGATGTTCGAGGCGAAAATAATATTCGCTTCCTGTGCTCAAATAATCAGGCATATCAGTTCATGTCGAATATCAGATCAAGTCCTGCATATGCAGAAAAAGTAGGCAAACGAGCGTTGGCAATGATGCGACAATTTGGCTTACCTACATTGTTTTACACAATAACAGCCTCTGAAGCCGCTTCACCAGAACTGATCATACAATTAAAAATGAATGAACAGAGAAACCAGCAAGGTGCTGAAAAACATGAAAAAAGAATTACAGTTTTGGAAGCATTGGAAATGCAAAAAGCGGATTCTGCTCTTCTGATTAGAAACGATCCGGTTTTGTGTGCAGAATACTTTAACAACCGATCGTCAGCATTCATTGGACCATTTGGAGATAATTATGTTACAGATTACTCCAGAAGAAGGGAAGGAATATCAAATGAGAGGCTCACCGCATGATCATGGTATGCTTTATCTAAAGGATGCACCTATTGCTGATTTTAAAACAGGAAAAAATTTTGAGGAAATTGAAAATTTTATAGATAAACATATAACATGCGAGTTTGATGAAACAAATCCATATATGGTTCAATATCATCAACATAGATGTAATCAAACTTGTTACAAGGGCAAGAATAAATCTGGGTGTCGATTTATGTTCCCCAAATTTGTTTGTCCAAAAACAAAAATACTATTACCAATTCCAAAAACACAACATACTGATGACATAAAAGAAATTAAAAAAAAAATAAAAGCACAAATGATTTACTACAGTAAAACTAGAATTACTGAATCATTTGAAACCATGCTTAGAAACTTAAATATAACAGAATCGCAATATAAAAGAATGAGTAATGAAGTATCAGTGAATACATATAATAAAATTATTCGTGATGCATGGGAAGGTAACACAGATGTACAATTCATACTTGAACCGTATGCAGCTATTACGTATCTATTCCAGTATTGTTTAAAAAGTGATATTGGAATGGTAACCACCATGAAAGAAGCTGTAAAACAATGTAGGGAAAACGACAAAACAATGAGGGAAACATTACGATCATTAAGTAATGCCTTCATTAATTCTACTTTAATTTCGGCACAAAAAGCCGCGGATGAATGTTTATCTCATCCGATGATTGAATTCAGCCTAGATGAGCAATTTATTAACACGAATTTGCCAAATAAACGAATTGTCCTTAAAAAATCCGAAAGAGAATTGGCTGATATGGAAGACGATAGTACTAATATTGCTAGAGAGGAATATATAGAGCAATACAGTAAACGACCAAATCAACTTGAACATTTATGCTTAGCTGATTTTGCAGCATGGTATACAAAAAAACGTTCGTATACAAAGAATAAACCAGACGATTACGCCCCACAAGATAGCGATAATAGCGATGGTGAAGACCAAGATAAACACAAAAGCATATATATGAATGAGCCAATGTATGAAAAAAGAAAGAAAGCACGCATTATTAGATACTGTAATTTTAAAAAGGAAAAGGATCCAGAAAATTATTACAGAGAACAAGTTGTGCTTTTCTTACCCTGGCGAAATGAAGAAGAAGAGCTTGTATATGCTGATTGTAAAGAAATTTACAAAAGAAATTTAAAAAAAGTCATGCAAAAATTCGAAGAATACAATAAATTGTCTGATGAGGAGCTGCAAGAAATAAAAGATCAAGCAGAAATTGAAATGTTTGAGTTTGGTCAAGAGGAAATTCAGGAGTTTAAAAAAAATGAATTGCCAGAGGATGAAAAAATAGATATTTTTAAACAACTCGGCATCAAAAGCACAACAGACACAATATATGAAAAACAAGAATTTCAAATTTCAGCCCCACCTCGCATCGATCCCGTTGATTTACTAAAGCTAAATCAAAGATTAAATGAAAAACAACGGGAATTGATAATGCATATTTTACATTCTTTTAAAAATGGTGTAAAAGATGAAAAATTAATTGTGCTTGGATCTGCTGGAACAGGAAAAAGTTACTTCATCAATTGTTTATATCAAACAATGACGCATTACTTTGATAACATTCGAGGTGGAGATAAAGGAGAAATAAAAGTGTTATTAACAGCTCCAACGGGGATAGCTGCTTTTCTTATAGGGGGGGCTACATGTCATAGTGCATTTAGTTTGCCAACTAAACGAATGATTTTGGGGTAAAAATCATTATTAAATCCAGATACAGCAAACACAATACGTGCAAAATTGAGGCATATCGAGATTATTGTGATTGATGAAGTATCAATGGTATCAAACACAATGTTGTATTATATAAACAGCAGGTGTCAGCAAATTTTTGGTAGTGATGAGCCATTTGGTGGGAAATGTGTTGTTTTGGTTGACGATTTTCTTCAACTACCTCCTGTAAAGGCACCAGCAATATTTGAAGAACCAAAAAGTGATTTAATACAAGAATATTGTTTAATGTTCTTGTGGCAAGAATTCAAGTTGTTTGAATTCACAGAGGTTTTGCGTCAAAAGAATGAAAAATTCATTGACGCTCTAATCCATTGTGCATTTTCTACAATGACAAAGGAAGATATAAAACTCATTCAAACACGTAAATGTAATCACGCTAATGTGCCTAACAACGCCATCCGATTATTTTATAAAAACGAAGATGGTCGAAATTATAATGAAACACGAATTTCCAACAGTACTGGAATACTACACATTGTGGAAGCAATTGACACTATAGACAAAAAATTTCCACCTCCAAAACTAAATATGATGTTAAAAAAATATCGTGAGAACGATATTGCCGAATCCTATGTTCCATTTGAACTCAAGGTGAAAATCGGCATCAAGTACATGATTGTGACAAATTTAAATACGCGTGATGGTCTAGTAAATGGAGCTGTAGGAATCCTACAGCACATTACTTTTGACCTAAAATATCCATAATTCAATTCCATAATTCAAATGTCGGTAAAGAAGAGGAAGCACCGTTTGTTGAATTTATGAAGCAAAATGGTATCGAATTAAATTGTGTACCAATTCAAAAAACTAAAACCACAATACCGTCTACGCGAGCTTTTAAAGAGATACACGTTGCATATCGTCACCAGTTTCCTGTCGTTCCAGCAGAAGCCATCACAATTCACAAATCACAGGGCTCAACTATGCAACAAGTCTGTTTAGATTTTAGAAAAAAGCAGCCTGGGTTAACAGCTGCTCTAAATTATGTTGCTCTATCACGTTGTGACATCGAGGGACTCTATATTTTGGGCGATTTTGAACCACCCATAAAACAAAAAACGAAAAGGAAAACAAATTTATAAAACAAATGGAATTCTTGAAAATGGAAAAAAAATTACAATTGAGTTATTACAATTTGGATAACAAACTGGGAAAAAGAATAGTTTATCATAATGTAAATTCATTCCAAAAACATAAGGACGATGTTTTGAATGATATTTGGTATTGGAAATCAAACATTATTATTTTTTTTTTTTTTTTTTTTTTTTTAATAAGAAGTGTTGTGTAGTAGGAATTACAAAATGTGTCACAACAACACATAGATACCTTTTAAGACGTAGGTCCCACAACAACATGCGTCTTGAGGTATAGGTGGACGCTTTTTTTAAATTTTTGTGGATTGAAAGCACTCGAGACTATTGATTCGGGCAAAGCATTCCATGTGTACGATGTACGCACAAAGAAATCTCTTTGCATTCTATTACTATGACAGTGAGTAATCTCGACAGTTCGACCGCCCGCACACACCGATTGACGAGTAAAACGGGGAAAAACATATGTCTGAGGCATTATGGACCTGATTTCATCCGAGCACTGCTGGTGACGATATTTATAAAAAACAACGAGATCAGCAACAGTGCGACGATGTTGCAGGGAATCAAGACCTAATGTTAAATCTCGATCACCAACAATTCGTATAGCTCGCTTTTGAACAGAGTCCAAAAGAGCCAGGATAGTAACAGATGCAGCGCCCCAAACTTGACAACAATACTCCATACAGGGACGAATATAGGACTTATAAATGTGGAGTAATTGATGCGGAGTAAAATATTTTTTACATCTATTGAGGAGGCCGAGTTTTCTTGACGCGCTCTTTGCCATGGCCATTATATGATCGTTCCAGAGTAAGTCATTGGATATTGTGACTCCCAATAAACGAATGCTTTCACATTCGCGTATTTGGTCGTCACACATATTAATTGAAATATCATTGGGAAACTCGGTCTTTGATCTGGAAACAATCAATAGCTGTGTTTTGGTGGAATTAAAATTGACCAAATTTTTGTCACCCCAATCGGCGACTTTTTTTAGGTCCTCGTTTACATTTATGGCAGCGTCTCTCCGGACGGGATTTATTCGTTCATGCATTTTACCCTTTGAAGATAGGGGGACGAATGACTTGTGCAGTGTACTATCATCTGCAAAACTATTTATTGGGTTACTGGTGATTTGCAACAGTTCGTTGATATAAATTAAAAATAAAGTGGGAGATAAAACTGAACCTTGGGGTACACCAGCGTTAATTAGTTTAGACTCAGAAGAAAAGCCATCTATAGATACCGAGATGTATCGGTTAGACAGAAAATTTTGAATCAACTTCACGACTGCGGGATGAAAACCGTACGCAACGAGCTTGTTGATCAAGTTGGCATGCCAAATTCGATCAAATGCTTTTGAGATGTCTAATGCGATTACGTACGTTTCACCACCTTTCTCAAGTATGCTATTCCAAATATGTGCCACATAGTTCAATAGATCGGTTGTTGATCTTTTGTTTCTAAAACCGTATTGGCTGTCAGATATCAAATGGTTGTCTTCCAAAAATTTGGATATGTGTGAATTAATATAGTGCTCGTATATTTTAGACATGACTGGGAGTAAGGCTATTGGTCTATAATTTGAAGTATCACATTTCGTTCCTTTTTTTGGGACAGGCTGGACATTGGCCAACTTCCAGCAGGATGGATAAATACCAGATTTATAGGATTTATAAAATATTTTGGTGAGGGTTGGTGCAAGTTCTTTTGAAAATGTTTTTAGAATAACAGGAGGAATGTTGTCCAGACCAGAAGCTTTGTTGTTGTTTAACCCCCTTAAAAGTTTTTCGACAATTTTGGGTTTGAAATGTAATTGTTTCATATTAACTCCTGAAGACTGGGTTTGGGGTATTTCTTTGGGAGTTTCTAAAACTGTTGAATTTGAAGCAAAGCGTTCCGCGAACAATGTAGCTTTCCTTGCAGGGTCAGTAATGATTGAGTCACCATCAATGATAGGAGGGATAGAAGATTTAGTACCACAATTTAAAGAATTAATGGCACTGTAAAAACTTTTGTCAGAAATTGACATACTCGAAAGTTTTGCCGCTTTCGCTCTGTCAATCTCTGCTTTTTCGTTTTCGATTATCTGGTTTGATATTTTATTAGCCTTTAAATATTGGGATCGATTAACAGAGTTCTTTTTGTGAATCCAAATATTAAATAATCTACGTTTGTTTCTAAGAGCCAATTTGGCTGCTTTCGAAAACAAATATTTTTGTTGGGGTTTCATTATTGAAAAGGGAACGAATTTGTTAATACCGAATTGAATGGTTTCAGTAAAGTTTTGAGCAGAAACATTTACATCGTCAGTATAAAAACAATGACGATCAAAAGGGAGACCTTGAAAAAAACTTCGGAGACCATTGGTGTCTATTTTCGAAAAGTGAAATATTTTACGGGATTTGGGAACTCTAGTTTGTAGCAAATCAGTTTTGATAACTGATGTGATTAGATAATGGTCAGAATTTCCAATACTACCCTTATCGACATTGACACTCGTAATATCTGGCATAGATGTGAGATAAAGGTCTAAGAGAAAACTTTTATCACCGCCATTACGAGGAGTGAAAGTTGGGCTTTTTACAATCTGCGTCAGGTCGTGCGATGCAGCAAATATTTCTGCCTGCCTTCCATTGTTGTCGTCGGTCATTTTGGAAAATTCCAACCACGATTTGTTGTGGACGTTGAAGTCACCGGTAACGATAACCTCACAACTTTGAAATTGTGCTCTAATTTCGTCGACAACATTAGTCAAGTCATTAAAAAAATTGGGATTATGTTTGTTTGGGGACCGGTATAGAGCTATTGTGAAAAAAGAAATTTCAGGTAGACAAACCTTTAATACTACTGTACTGTAGCCATCACCATGTACTTCATAATTTGGAAAGCGTTTATATGCAACACTCTCATGAATGTATGCACATACACCTTGATGGAGTTTAAAAGCTGATTCAAGCCTATATTTGGGATTTAGTGTTACGTCATAGGGATAGTTTTCAGAAACTTGTGTTTCTGTAAGAAAAAGAATATGCGGTTGGTCGTGCTCGAGATGATGTTGCACGGCGTCCCGGTTGGCATTCAATCCACAAATATTTTGGATGTGTATTTTAAAAAGTTTTTTATCAAATGTGATAGTCATTTGATCTAAATATAATTTTTTTAAAAAATGGGTAACTAAACAATAAATCCTATCATATAATAAAATATGACATAGGCCAATATTTCATGATAGGATGTAAGAAATAATAAACAGGTGAAAAAAAAGTTTTTAAAAAATTTGAAAGGTTACTAAAATATTTATCCATATTGTTCCCACGAGTTTAGACGCAATAAAGGTCACCAACAGGTCTTCGTCTATACCTGTTAGAAGTCTATATACAACTGGGGGCGACAGGTGCCCAGAGGATGGTACTTTTGTGGTTTGACCCTGCAAGAGTCCTCTCTAGTGTGTACCCACCAGGGGGTGCTAATAAGGGAGCACCTTCCCGCGACCCGGGCGGCTAAGCCAAGGTCCCCGTTCCCGCTAGACATGACAACAGGTTTACGGTTTGCAATAGCAGGCTAGAGCCCACTATAGCTCAGGTACCTCGGGTTCGCCAAGTCCCGTATCACGGTCTAATCAGACCAGTGATCCCTTATGTCTGAATCTAATGTAATAAATGTAGATGAGTCTGAAATACCAAATAATTTTAAGGTACTAGCACCATTACCTGAAAACAAAATAATTAAGTAAAAATCAAGAGGATTAGTAATTCTGTCAAGAGATAAAAGTGATTTACAAAATCTCTCACCACTATGCATCGTGGAAGGCAGAAATGACGAAACTGAACATAATTGGCATATCGACTTGAGAACATTTATAATTGACGGACATTATTTCATAACTGGATATAAATCCCCCCATACACCAAATTTAATCTTTCTACAAGAATTACGAAAAAAAATAAATGCAGCCCTCTCTACATATTTTACAACAGGAGATTTTAATTTTAATATGAAAAAGCAAAATAGTTTGAGTAATATTTTGCTAAATTTAAATTTTAATAATCAACTATCAAGTGAAGCATCTACAACAGATGCTAACACTCAAATAGATATTGTATTTTCTACGGAATTCTACGGAAGGATTTGGGGGGACTCGTGCATCTTTTTTTTCAGACCACTTTTCCTTATACTACCAAACTCGGAAATATAACAATGAACCAATTAAAGAGGAGAACTTTAATAAGGAATTCGAGAATGGTCAGATAAATAGTATAAAGAAAATAAAATTAGAAAATGAGCAGGAGGATATTAATATGCCAATTGTGAACTCTAATGCTAAATATTTAGCAAATATTGAGCAAGATACTAGAGAGCAAAGCATTTTAGAAAATGTTATCGACAATAGGAAACGAAAAGTTACGACAATTAAGGAGCAGAAACCAAATAAACGGCTATCCATAATGCTCCCATTGGAATCCTCTGCTTATTTGGATAATTGTCTACAAGATATAGTGGTGGATCCGTTGTATTCTAAATCAAAATGGAATCTGTTTAATCTTTGTCCATACAATTCATTTGCACATGGGCTGCTCACTTTGTTAGAAACAAACTGTGAGTTTTTAGAAGCTGCTATTAATAGTGCTGATAGATTGTATGGAATTTTACTTATTTTAAGGAGAACAAAGAACAGAAAACAACGGCATACATCATGGATCCAATTTTTAAGCAAAATTATGATTGAAAAAAATGTTTTCGAAAGAAGGTTCATCCAAATTGAAACAAGTAATGAATATAATATGGAAGCTGATGTGACAGACATCGCTTTTGATTTATTAAATTTAAATTCATATGAAATTATATCATCTTGTTTGGACGAAAATTGCACTAGTATAATACAAAACAGAGGAATAAAAATAATAGTTCTTCGTATCGAAACAGAAAAATTAGAATGTTTTCAACAGCTAATTTTAACAACTGTAAAGGAATATGGAAAAAGATACGAAACTTGCAACGTTTGTAACAGGCTCGCAAATAGAGAAGATGGTTTTCAAGATTTCATTTGGTTAAATGTATATAAAACAGGAACAGTTATAATACAAAATGAAACCTATAAAAACTCAAAACAAAAAAGTGTGTTACCTGCGATACAACCTGAATTTACTGAACTGCGTTTGCAAGATATACCAACAACGTTGCAATTAAAAGGAAAAAACTATCATTTCAACTATTTAATTCATTTAATAGATCGTCATTTCATTTGTTATTTTTATAGCAAAGAGAAAATATGGAGGGGCTGAAATCTCACAGCTCTGAGATATCAAGACTTCGGTCTGGGTTAAAGATTTTGATATAGTTTTCGGTAAAAAACTTTTATGAGGACATGGTTTTTAGTTTTGGGCAGCGATGTATATCAAACATAACTCTTTGTTAAAGTACAAGCATTTTTTTAACTCAGTTTAAAAATTTACTACACAACTAACACGAAACATCAATACGTTGCCAGAAAATTATAATCAAAATTCCAAAAATATTGTAAAAATTAAATAAAGTCAAACTTTTTCAAAATTCCAAAAATATTCCAAAAATTAGAATAAAATCAAATATTTAAATTTTTTCTAAATTCCAACATTTCAAAAATTCTTAAAAATTCAAACTTTTTCCAAAATTCTAAAAATATTGCAAAAATTATTACAAAATCAAAAATTGAAAATTTTTTCAAAATTCCAAAAATTATAATAATATCAAAAATTTAAAATTTTTCAAAATTCTAAAAATATTTCAAAAATTCTTACAAAATCAAAAATTAAAACTTTTACCGATATTCTAAAAATATTGCAAAAATTATTACAAAATCAAAAATACAAACTTTTTCAAAATTCCAAAAATATTTCAAAAACTATAACAGATTCAAAAACTTCCATGTCTAATTTCATTTTAGATTACATTTACGTCATAAAAACAGCTACATTTTTTTTCCAAAAAATTGGCTAAAAAATAAATGAAATCATTTTTTGACACACTTTACATTATTTTTTGACAAACTTATAATGCCATAATTCTCTATAATAATAATAAAATATCATGTCATACAAACTATTAATTTTATTGTTTTCTAAAAAAATGGGTAAAAAATAAATAAAAACCTTTCTTTTGACACACTTGACAACATTTTTTGACAAACTTATAATCCATAATTCTCAATAATAATAATAAAATTTCATTTCAAAGAAACAATTTTATTTTTTCCACAAAAAGGGTAAAAAACTAAATAAAAATCTTTTGACACACTTGACAACATTTTTTTGACAACCTCATAATGCCATAATTCTCAATAATAATAATAAAACTTCATTTCAAACAAACAATTAATTTTATTTTTTTTTCCAAAAAATTAGGTAAAAAAATAAATAAAAATCTTTCTTTTGACACACTTGACAATATTTTTTTGACAAACTTATAATCCATAATTCTCAATAATAATAATAAAATTTCATTTCAAAAAAACAGTTTTATTTTTTTCCAAAAAAAAGGGTAAAAAACTAAATAAAAATCTTTTGACACACTTGACAACATTTTTTTGACAACCTCATAATGCCATAATTCTCAATAATAATAATAAAACTTCATTTCAAACAAACAATTAATTTTATTTTTTTTTTCCAAAAAATTAGGTAAAAAAATAAATAAAAATCTTTCTTTTGACACACTTGACAACATTTTTTTGACAAACTTATAATGCAATAATCTAGTTTTTGATCTTACATACCAATCCCGACCATCAAGATTTCTCCAAATTTAATGTTCCTACTCGTAATCACTTAAAATGAACGTTTTTTAAGCCAAAAACATGAAAATTTGCTATTTTTGACACACATAATGATTTTTTTGACACACTTCCGGTACAGTTATCGAACACAGCGTCCTTTCGGACCTGTCCCTTGTGAATACCTATTTTTAGAAAAAAAAATTTTTGAAATCCCTCCAGCGGTTTTCCCTGCAGCGTAGGTAATGACGGCCGGCCGGCAGACAGACATACATTTTTTTTTTTTTTGCTTTTTTAGAATCAGGAGGTCCTAAAACGTCGAGAAATGTCAAAAAAAGTGGGGGTAAGAATTTCACTTTGAGCTCATGAATGTAATACTTAGGTCTTTCAGACCGAAGTAATTTATTCAAATTGATGATGTTCCCAACAGAAATAAAGCAACGTTTGTTGATGGAACTATAAAAATTAGACCAAAACTAATTCTTTATTCCATTTACAAAACGTAATCTGTTTATACAAACAAAACAAGTCAACTGATTGATATTCATACTAGTTAGGACAATTACACATGAAAATTTAAATATAATTCCAAATAAGAGGAAAAATAGTTCATGTTGAGGAGCAGACCTCATTAAAAAACGGCCATTGGGTCAGATACTAATGCTGTATCTCTGATGATGACCAAAGCAGGTCGAAACGCAAAGAAAGAAAAACAGTCAAAATGAACTAAATACAAAAAATAAAATTAAATTAAAAAAAAAATATATAAAAATAAAATAACATTAGGAATGAATCAAAAAAATTTTCTTATAAAAATTTTTATCAAATAGTATAAAATCAAATAGTATAAAAATTTTCATTTTTAACAATGTAAGGTCGTTCAATAAGTCCGTAGGATAAGTAAGAAAAAAACAACATTTTGACAAAACTCGATTTTTTTATTCAACATAGTTGCCTTCGAGGGCGATACAACGAGTATAGCGATTTTCCAACTTTTCTATACCACTTTTATAGTACGATTTCTCTTTCTCGTCAAAATAGGCCTCAGTTTCAGCGATTACTTCATCATTGGACTTAAATTTCTTTCCAGCAAGCATTCTCTTGAGATCTGAAAACAGGAAAAAGTCGCTGGGGGCTAAATCTGGAGAATATGGTGGGTGGGTAAGCAATTCAAAGCCCAATTCATTCAATTTTGCCATCGTTTTCATCGATCTGTGACACGGTGCATTATCTTGGTGAAACAACACTTTTTTCTTTTGCAAATGTGGCCGTTTCTTTGCGATTTCAGCCTTCAATCGATCCAAAAGTTCATAGTAATACTCGCTGTTGATGGTGGTTCCTTTTTGGAGATAGTCGATGAATATTATTCCGTTCGTATCCCAAAATACAGACGCCATCACCTTACCGGCCGACTGTTGCGTCTTTGCTCGCTTTGGATTCGGTTCGTCGACTGCTGTCCACTCAGCTGACTGTCTTTTGGATTCTGGTGTGTAATTGTGAAGCCATGTCTCATCCATTGTCACATATCTACGATAGAATTCCCTTTTATTGCGGTTTAACAGTGCCAAAGACTCCTCCGAAGCATCGATTCGTTGTTGTTTTTGGTCGACTGTGAGCTCACGCGGCACCCAATTTGCACAGAGCTTTCGCATACCCAAATGTTCATGTAAAATGGTAAAAACACTACCATCTGCTACCTTTACAATGTCAGCTATTTCGTGCACCTTCAATTTGCGATCGTTCATAACCAATTTGTGGATTTTTTTTATGTTTTCTGGAATAACAGCCTCATTTTGGCGTCCACTGCGCTCTGCATCTTTTGTGCTGGTACGACCACATTTAAATTCAGCCATCCACTTCTCTACCATTTGTATCGATGGAGCAGAGTTTGGATAATGTTTATCAAGCCATTGTTTGTATTCCACTGTACTTTTTTTCATCAAAAAGCAATGCTTTATTAAAATTCGAAATTCACTTTTTTCCATTTTTTTTCAAAAACAAAAGTTGCTTCACACAAAACGCTATAACTCATGAATAAATAGTCAGATTGCTGTCAAATTTATACACGTATCGTTTGAAGGTTAGTACTAAATAAAAATCATATGGAAAAAATTCTAGTAACGCCATCTATGTGTCATCTTACGGACTTATTGGATGAGTAAATAAGAAAAAAATGTGCGAAAATAATAAGCGCTAAATTTTTCTTTTTTTCCGTTAAAAAAAAATGAGAGAGAATTAATAAAAAATAACTATACGCGAAAAAGCGCCAACCATTTTTTATTATAGCTTAACAGTCGTAATTATATGTTTGCTTTTTAAATTTAAAATATGAAGGGGCTGAAATCTCACAGCTCTGAGATATCAAGACTTCGTTCTGGGTTAAGGATTTTGATATAGTTTCCGCCAAAAAACTTTTATGAGGACATGGTTTTTAGTTTTGGGCAGCGATGTACATCAAACATAACTCTTTGTTAAAGTACAAGTATTTTTTATCTCTGTTTAAAAATTTATTACAAAACTAACACAAAACATCAATACGTTGCCGGAAAATTATAATCAAATTCCAAAAATATCGCTAAATTAAATAAAATCAAAATTTTTCAAGATTCCAAAAATATTCCAAAAATTAGAATAAAATCAAATATTTAAATTTTTTCTAAATTCCAATAATATTTCAAAAATTCTTAAAAATACAAACTTTTTCCAAAATTCTAAATATATTGCAAAAATTATTACAAAATCAAAAATTGAAACTTTTTTCAAAATTCCAAAAATTATAATAAAATCAAATATTAAAAAATTTTTCAAAATTCTAAAAATATTTCAAAAATTCTTACAAAATCAAAAATTAAAACTTTTGCCGAAATTCTAAAAATATTGCAAAAATTATTACAAAATCAAAAATACAAACTTTTTTAAAATTCCAAAAATATTTCAAAAACTATAACAAATTCAAAAATTTCCATGTCCAATTTCATTTTAAATTACATTTACGTCATAAAAACAGCTACATTTTTTTCCCCAAAAATTGGCTAAAAAATTAAATGAAATCATTTTTTGACACACTTGACATTATTTTTTGACAAACTTATAATGCCATAATTCTCTATAATAATAATAAAATATCATGTCATACGAACTATTAATTTTATTTTTTTCTAAAAAAATTGGGTAAAAAATAAATAAAATCCTTTCTTTTGACACACTTGACACCATTTTTTGACAAACTTATAATGCCATAATTCTCAATGATAATAATAAAATTTCATTTCAAACAAACACTTTTATTTTTTTGGCAAAAAATTAGGTAAAAAACTAAATAAAAATAACGTTGTTTTTGTTTATGATATAAAATTATATCATAAATCTGATCTAAAAGTAATATCTATACTGTCTTCTGGTAGTTTTTATTTAATTTAAATGAAAACACCTAGAGCATTAGATCTTTTGAGTTTTGCTCAATTTATTTAATTTTTCAAATATTTCGAGGATTGTTTGTCCTCATCCTCAGTGATCTACAAATTACAACAATATATATAGTTTCTTATTCTATCATTAACACAAAATAAAATAAAATAAAATTAATTTACCTTGTAATGAGAAAGTATTGTCGCTATTGGTTCTAGTATGAAAACATAACATCTAATTAACAGCACAGTTGATTTACATATAATTTCTTACTATCAAATCTACATATATATTATGTTATTAAAAACTTTTTTCTAAATTGTTGAAAAAAAAAACGAAACGTAAAAATCAAAATTAAAATAAAAATAAAATTAATAAATTAAATAAAAATGGACATACAAATTAAACTAAATTAAAAAATTTTGTAAACATTTAATGTTGACATTCCCGCCAATCTGATTATCTTGATATTGTTGGTTTGATTGCAAATAATCGATATTTGATAACTAACTAATATTTTAATTCAATAACCGATTACGATGGTTGTTGTCTGTACTATTTGGTTTTTATTATGGTTCGTTGTTATGTGTTATTGATTGTGGATTATGTATTATCTTATTTTTATTTGTTTTTATGTGTTTGCAAATATGAGTATATGTTGGATTTAGAGAATCAATATCTGATTTGAGATTGATTGATTCTGTTTTATTTATGTGAATCGCTAAGGATTCCAAGGTCAGGCGTTTCTTCCAATTGGTTTCTTTGGTCACAATTCTTGTATCATCATAGTTGAAAGTATGTCCCATATCTTTAGTATGTTTATAAGCTGCGGTGTTATTACTTTTGATGGTGCTGGTTGTGACATCATTCTTATGTTGTTTGATTCTGTTACCTAGTTTTTGTCCTGTTTGTCCAAAATACTTCCCTTCACAGTCGTTGCAGTCAAAAACATATACTACTCCATAGTGGTCATTTGTTGTTATTGTTACATCAGATTTGGTAATTATTTTGCTGACCGTTGACTTTGGTTTGTGTGCTATTGTGATCTTTTTATCATTATGTGTAAATAATCTGACTAAGTTTTCCGACAAATCTTTACAATATGTTAGACTTTTGTATATCATTTCATTTCTCATTGGGCTATTCTTATTGACCATCATGTTTTCGGATGTTGTTATCATTTTTCTGATTAATTTGTTTGGATATCCGTTCATTGACAATATTTTATAGATATTCTTAATAATTTCTTTTTTGTGTTCATTTGACGTAATTAATAGCATTCGGTAGGCGGTTCCAAGTGCTGTATTGTTTTTCTGTTTATTAGGATGTTAAGATAAACAATACAGCACTTGGAACCGCCTACCGAATGCTATCAATTACGTCAAATGAACACAAAAAAGAAATTATTAAGAATATCTATAAAATACTGTCAATGAACGGATATCCAAACAAATTAATCAGAAAAATGATAACAACATCCGAAAACATGATGGTCAATAAGAATAGCCCAATGAGAAATGAAATGATATACAAAAGTCTAACATATTGTAAAGATTTGTCGGAAAACTTAGTCAGATTATTTACACATAATGATAAAAAGATCACAATAGCACACAAACCAAAGTCAACGGTCAGCAAAATAATTACCAAATCTGATGTAACAATAACAACAAATGACCACTATGGAGTAGTATATGTTTTTGACTGCAACGACTGTGAAGGGAAGTATTTTGGACAAACAGGACAAAAACTAGGTAACAGAATCAAACAACATAAGAATGATGTCACAACCAGCACCATCAAAAGTAATAACACCGCAGCTTATAAACATACTAAAGATATGGGACATACTTTCAACTATGATGATACAAGAATTGTGACCAAAGAAACCAATTGGAAGAAACGCCTGACCTTGGAATCCTTAGCGATTCACATAAATAAAACAGAATCAATCAATCTCAAATCAGATATTGATTCTCTAAATCCAACATATACTCATATTTGCAAACACATAAAAACAAATAAAAATAAGATAATACATAATCCACAATCAATAACACATAACAACGAACCATAATAAAAACCAAATAGTACAGACAACAACCATCGTAATCGGTTATTGAATTAAAATATTAGTTAGTTATCAAATTTCGATTATTTTCAATCAAACCAACAATATCAAGATAATCAGATTGGCGGGAATGTCAACATTAAATGTTTACAAAATTTTTTAATGTAGTTTAATTTGTATGTCCATTTTTATTTAATTTATTAATTTTATTTTTATTTTAATTTTGGTTTTTACGTTTCGTTTTTTTTTTTTTTTCAACAATTTATAAAAAAGTTTTTAATAACATAATATATATGTAGATTTGATAGTAAGAAATTATATGTAAATCAACTGTGCTCTTAACTAGATGTTATGTTTTCATACTAGAACCAATAGCGACAATACTTTCTCATTACAAGGTAAATTAATTTTATCTTATTTTATTTTGTGTTAATGATAGAATAAGAAACTATATATATTGTTGTAATTTGTAGATCACTGAGGATGAGGACAAACAATCCTCGAAATATTTGAAAAATTAAATAAATTGAGCAAAACATAAAAGATCTAATGCTTATAGGTGTTTTCATTTAAATTAAATAAAAACTACCAGAAGACAGTATAGATATTACTTTTAGATCAGATTTATGATATAATTTTATATCATAAACAAAAACAACGTTATTTATTTTGACTTAAGCATAATTTTATGCTCTAGTCACCTAATATGTTAGGAACTTTCTACAATGAATTGGAACACGAGTATGGCATAACATGCAGAAAAACATGCAAAAAATATCACAACAATCATAATTCAATAAGCAGAAAAATTAGAGCCAAAAACTTCTTGATGCAATGCAGAAAAGAAAGAATCATCCCATCATTTATACAGAACAGAACCAAAAATCTGATGAATATCAGTACCAATCAGTCACTTCGTCGGAAAACACAAAGGCTTACCGAACGAACGAACAAGAAAATATTAGATATGGAAATAACAAACATAATAAAACTAATTCAGTGTTTAAAAACTAGATCAAAAAAGATACACACTAAAATGTACTGCTTGGCACCACAAAACATAATAAATAAGTTTATACATAATATTAGAAATCCGAACCCACATAATTAGCAATAAATAGATTAAAAAATAAATTTGAGAGATTAGCATTGGAACAATCACCAATAATAACATATAACAAGGATTGGCTTAGTATTTTGACCAACATACACATACCAAACGAAGTACAAATGATACTAGCATTAGGTCCAAAATTTGGAATATCTCAAACAAATAATGAAATACCACTGAGCAACATCATTGCGGACATTGAAGACATTATTACTACCATGGAAGCAGCAGAAAATCGCAATATCATCAGAGGTAAGGCGACCACCATTATATCAAATCACATACACAAGAACAAGAGTATGAATCGGCAACAAAAAGTATTACATGATGCATACTACTCTACAAAAACTTTTTTAAAAGACCACCCAGAAATAACCATAACTTCTGCCGACAAAGGAAATGTAACAATCGCCATGGACACAACTGTGTACAAGGAATTGATACATAACCATTTTGATAATACTGATAATTACCGAAAACTAACTAAGGACCCAACAATATCTTTACAAACCAAAAGCAATAATTTAATTAAAAAATTAGAAAAAGGAGGTTACATTGACAGAAAGATAAAGAAACAGCTGTTAACCTACACAGCTAGAGCACCAAGACCACGAGCCACACCCAAAATCCATAAACCTGGAGTAAGGATCATCATAAATTCTAGAGACAGTCCAACTTACAACATTGATAGATATCTCAATAAAATCTTAACAAATGCAATACCAGACAATAAATACAACATCAAAAATTCATTTCAATTAAAAGATATACTTGACACCATAATAGTACCAACAGATGACGTAATGGTATCATTTGCTGTTGTTAAAATGTATGAGATGATACCAATACACTTAGTACAAAAATCAATTGACAAAAGATGGAACGATATCCAAAAAGTCACAACAATACCACAAAACCTTTTTAAAGAAATGATATCATTATGCATATATGAAGTCAACTATGCTATGTATAACCATAAGTATTATAAACAAAAGAATGGTTTGACGATAGGTGGACCGGTTTCTGGAATATTAGCTGATTTTGTTATAACTGATCTACTTGATAATGCAATAACCAAAGCAGGTTTTACCCCAACTCTCATGAAAAAATATGTTGATGACACACTTGCAATAATACCCAAAGAAGAGATGGAAAATTTTTATAACATCTTAAACGAAGAGCACCAAAACATACAATTTACTTATGAAGTGGAAGATACTGATGAATTCGCATATTAAGACATGATAATAATTAAAAACCGAGATGGTAAACTATCAACAAAACATTACCAAAAACCAACATCAAAAAATAGAATATTGCATTACCAATCTGAACATCCTAATAAACAGAAAAACAATACAGCACTTGGAACCGCCTACCGAATGCTATCAATTACGTCAAATAAACACAAAAAAGAAATTATTAAGAATATCTATAAAATATTGTCAATGAACGGATATCCAAACAAATTAATCAGAAAAATGATAACAACATCCGAAAACATGATGGTCAATAAGAATAGCCCAATGAGAAATGAAATGATATACAAAAGTCTAACATATTGTAAAGATTTGTCGGAAAACTTAGTCAGATTATTTACACATAATGATAAAAAGATCACAATAGCACACAAACCAAAGTCAACGGTCAGCAAAATAATTACCAAATCTGATGTAACAATAACAACAAATGACCACTATGGAGTAGTATATGTTTTTGACTGCAACGACTGTGAAGGGAAGTATTTTGGACAAACAGGACAAAAACTAGGTAACAGAATCAAACAACATAAGAATGATGTCACAACCAGCACCATCAAAAGCAATAACACCGCAGCTTATAAACATACTAAAGATATGGGACATACTTTCAACTATGATGATACAAGAATTGTGACCAAAGAAACCAATTGGAAGAAACGCCTGACCTTGGAATCCTTAGCGATTCACATAAATAAAACAGAATCAATCAATCTCAAATCAGATATTGATTCTCTAAATCCAACATATACTCATATTTGCAAACACATAAAAACAAATAAAAATAAGATAATACATAATCCACAATCAATAACACATAACAACGAACCATAATAAAAACCAAATAGTACAGACAACAACCATCGTAATCGGTTATTGAATTAAAATATTAGTTAGTTATCAAATATCGATTATTTTCAATCAAACCAACAATATCAAGATAATCAGATTGGCGGGAATGTCAACATTAAATGTTTACAAAATTTTTTAATGTAGTTTAATTTGTATGTCCATTTTTATTTAATTTATTAATTTTATTTTTATTTTAATTTTGGTTTTTACGTTTCGTTTTTTTTTTTCAACAATTTATAAAAAAGTTTTTAATAACATAATATATATGTAGATTTGATAGTAAGAAATTATATGTAAATCAACTGTGCTGTTAATTAGATGTTATGTTTTCATACTAGAACCAATAGCGACAATACTTTCTCATTACAAGGTAAATTAATTTAATTTTATTTTATTTTGTGTTAATGATAGAATAAGAAACTATATATATTGTTGTAATTTGTAGATCACTGAGGATGAGGACAAACAATCCTCGAAATATTTGAAAAATTAAATAAATTGAGCAAAACTCAAAAGATCTAATGCTTATAGGTGTTTTCATCTAAATTAAATAAAAACTACCAGAAGACAGTATAGCTAAATAAAAATCTTTTGACACACTTGACAACATTTTTTTGACAAATTTATAATGCCATAATTCTCAATAATAATAATTAAATTTCATTTCAAACAAATAATTTTATTTTTTCCAAAAAATTGGGTAAAAAAATAAATAAAAATCTTTCTTTTGACACACTTGACAACACTTTTTTGACAAACTTATAATGCCATAATTCTTAATAATAATAATAAAACTTCATTTCAAATAAACAATTAATTTTATTTTTTTTTTTCCAAAAAATCAGGTAAAAAAATAAATAAAAATCTTTCTTTTGACACACTTGACAACATTTTTTTGACAAACTTATAATGCAATAATCTAGTTTTTGATCTCACATACCAATCCCGACCATCAAGATTTCTCCAAATTTAATGTTCCTACTCGTAATCACTTAAAATGAACGTTTTTTAAGCCAAAAATATGAAAATTTGCTATTTTTGACACACATAATGATTTTTTTGACACACTTCCGGTACAGTTATCGAACACAGCGTCCTTTCGGGCCTGGCCCTTGAGTATACCTATTTTCAGAAAAAAAATTTTTGAAATCCCTCCAGCGGTTTTCCCTGCAGCGTAGGTAATGACGGCCGGCCGGACGGCCGGCAGACAGTCATACACTTTTTTTTTTTGCTTTTTTGCTTTTTTAGAATCAGGAGGTCCTAAAACGTCGAGAAATGTCAAAAAAAGTGGGGGTAAGAATTTCACTTTGAGCTCATGTATGTAATACTTAGGTCTTTCAGACCGAAGTAATTTAAAAAAAAATTTAGTGAATTTAAAAGTGAGTTTTAAAGATTAAAATAAAATGAATAATAATAAAGAAAATAAAGTGAATAATAATCAACTACCAAAAATTTTACGGTAAGTTTTTTTTTAATTTAAAGTGAAAAATCTTTGAGAATGTCTATGAAAAAAATTAGCGTCCTACAACAAATTAAAAGGACGCTAAGGTTTTTTTCATAAACATTCTCATATGATCATTTTTTTAAATTTAATTTTAATATTACATTTTTATCATTTGTAAGTGTAAAGTCACTTTGTAAGTGCAATATATATATTATATATAATTTTTACATTAATTTAATGAAATAAAGTATTAACCGATAACGTTAACAGCTATTGTAACATTAACATCGGCATAATACATTGAATAAAATAGATACTCGACCGTATTTAAAACACTGGTAACACTGACTTCAAGAACCTGAATTTGAATTTAAATTATTTTGTTTTTCTTAGTTTTCAAGAGTGCCATACACTTCCACGTCAGAGGGAAGGTAGCTAGTCAATTTTCCTTCCTTAAAATAAAAATGTATTCGTTAGAAATTATATATAGAATACATCTTATTTTATAACTTTTACCTTCAGAAATTTAGATTTTTATTTTGCTGTTCATAAATTGGGTAAATTTTATATTCGTTGCTGTTTCCTACTTCAGTTATAGTATAAAAATGTTGTGGCCCATTTAAGGCTATTTCATTCTTAATCTAGATAAAAGAAAACCCGTTATTTATTCTATATCATTAAAAGTAAGAGTTTTTATGAATTTAATTCTATCTTTTCTGTTTCTCTATTTCTTCTAAGATTACCTGATTTAGAAGATTTTCATCTAAAAATTCTGGAGCATTTTCTGGAACTCCTGTAATAATATAAGTTATATGTGGTTCATTTGTATCAAATTCTGTTTTCCATTTTACAGGTTCATCATTATCGTCATTTTGAATCTAAACAAAACAATTAGTTTGCAACCTCAGAATTCTATGTTAATACAAAATTTAATAAACAAGTCTTACCGGTTCTTCAATATTACTCTCAATTTGTTGTTTTTCTGGAGTCAATTCTTGCTTTACCATTGGTCTACAGAATAGATGTAATTTCATATGATATTTAATTTTATCAATGTTTGAGAAACGATCACAGGGATGGCAGCGATTTCTCCTAGCCGGTTTTATCCACTGGATTTTATCCGGATGGCTAATTCATTTTATCCTGGATTTTAGCCGGATAAAATTAATTCATACAATTTTATTATCCAAAAGATGAAAGAAATGTTTTTTTTTATTATTATGATTTCTCAGGAAGTGATTATGACAAACAGATACATTTTATAATTGATCTCAAATATACTAAATTGTTATGCAATCAAAAAGATAGATAATCTAGACTTGTGATCCCAAATACGTAGCACGCGTGTCAGACTTGGCACATTTGAAAATTTGTCTGGCACGGCAAACATTCTGAAATTGTGTACAAAATTGTCCTTTAATTCGCGTTTTAGGAATCATAATAAAGAAAAGGTTTTTTCAGATATTTTGTAATAAGTTAAATATTACTGTTGGTCCAGTAAAAGACGGTAAAAATAGTAGGGCACCTCTGAAGTCTTTGAATCAGTATCGATTTGCCTGAAAATTTGAAATTAAGCTCAACACACCCTCCATTTCAAAATCTACCCTAAGTGCTTTTATTTTTAGGTGCAAAATCTACCCCTTATTGTCAAAACTTATTAAGCTACAAATTAAATCTTATTGTCAAAACTTATTAAGCTACAAATTAAATCTTAACAGATCAAAACCACAAATCTCAACCCTTAAAAACCACCCAATATTATGATTACAAGAAAAAAGTTATTACGGGCGACAAATTTCTTTTCTTTTTTAATTTAACTACATTAAATTTGAATGTTTTTTCATTAATATTTAGATCCTCATGAGAACTATAATGACTGCCAATCTCCTCCTTTTCTTGATCTAAAATCGGAGCACTATTATGACAGATTTTGCCGGAGCATCCTTTACAAGTTGCGTTGCAAAAAAAGTTCAACTTTTCGACAGCTACTTAATGCACCACATACTTTTTTGCAATTACAGAAAATCATTGTTAAAAGTTTTTCCACGGGAATTTTTTGCATTCTGATGGGCTGCAAAGATAATTCTTATGTATTCTTATGTGGTAAACTTTTGTGAATGACGGTTTATTTCTAACACCTTCATATTTTGTTCATAATAACTATCAAATACAACAGTAATATTATTACCAAAATTTCTTCTCAAATAAAAGAGGTATTCTCGGAAAAAAACTGCTGTAAATGTGCCATTTAATTTTATACAAAAGAATATTTCAAAAAAGGTTTATGAACATGAAACGCAATCAAATAAAATTACTAAATATATACTAAATCTTCTAATAATATTATCGCCGCAAGTTTTAAAGTAGCAAGAGATATTGCCAAACATGGAAAAGCATTTACGGATTTATTAAATCAACTCTTTTAAGTTGTGGTGAAACACTTTTCAATAATTTTAAAAGCAAAGATAAAATTCTCACCCGTAGCCAAAGTATGCAGTTAAGTGCAAATACCGTAAGAGATAAATATTTTATAAAAATACGTGAAAATATTTCTAAACAGTTAAAATCTGATCTTCATGCGGTTGAAGTCTTTGCATTGGCAGTTGATGTGAGGACAGATATTAACTGCGATGCCAGACTGGAATTTCTTTGTGTTGTGCTACAGTTGGGAAAATACGGCAAATTTCTAAAACTAGAAACTTTGCAGGAACAAATTTATATTTACACATTTTACGTCTGTGAAACTGTCTCCCTCGACGCTGACGCGTCTCGTGAATAAAAGTGTCACTCACGAAAAAGCAACGTTTTCATCTCTTGTACCCAAATGTACTTTTTCATAATTGGATTGGCACGCGAAAATAGCGATTATTAGAAAAAAATTGTTTCGGCACGCCAATAAAATTCAGTTGCGAACCCTGTTCTAGACTCTAAAGAAAGATCTAATTTATTAGAGGATAAAAAACTATATGAATAAATGGTGCTGTGTGCTTTTCGAATATGACAAAAAAAATCTTTTTTTTTATACAAAAACAAATTAACCGGCTTTTTTAATATTATCCGGATAAAACCGGATTTTATCCACCTGGAGAGGTCAAAATGAAAAAAGCCGGCTTTTTAACCATCCCTGAACGATCACCACAATTTGCCCATTTACAAAACAATATTTCTTCACAATGTTCTTCTAAATGATTAGCCATCGTAATTAGATTCGAAAATATTTTACTACATGTATAGCATTTATGATAAATTTTACCATTGAACTGCTTCTTCTCTAAACAATACATACAATTACATTTTATACTTAATCCCAAATATTGAACGTGTGGGGTTTATTTGTTCCAATTTATGATCATCAGGTCGCACCATTCTCCATTCCTCCGAAGTCTAATATAAAACATTATATAAGTAATTACGAACTAAAATAAATTCAACAACAAAATAAAATCACTTAGTGTCTAAACATCTTTTACGACCTTTAGAACGTTTCGGAAGTAACTTTTGTTTTTCTTCTTCATGAACTTCTTGATGATAACTTAAATCTTTAAATTCACCACAATCCCCACAAAATATGCGCTCTTCATTCTACACTTGAGCTAAACTATGCGAACTATGTTTTTCAAAAAATAATGTTTTAACGCGAATAATATTTTTTAAACAAAATGTAATGAGTGTAATGTTTTCTTTTTTATTTTATTTTTTTAAATTATTTGTTTCCGTAATGTTTTTTTTGTATAATTACGTTGTATACAAAAAAACATAGTTCGCATAGTTCACATAGTTTAGCTTAAGTGTATAGCGTGCCCTAGTCAGTTGTTGGGTTTGTTTCATATCTATAACTAATTGTTTTATTTTACTCCACCGTTAAAAAAAAACCGTTAAACGCTTTCAACATTTAGGCATAACACTTCTAAATTTTTTATTGGCTGTGGGTGTTCCGTCAAAGTTTAACTATTTTGAAGTTATGGCAATTTTATACTATTTTTCAGTCACATTCTAATGTTTATCTAAACGATATTATGAATATTTGGTTTTTCTTTTCTGTTCTGGGAATAAAAAGTTTGAGATACATTAGATACATTATTACAAACCTACTTACCCGTTCATTAAAAAAATAAATTAATTCCAGTTTGTAAAATACACTTTAATTACAGATAAAACAAAATTTTTTTGTTTCACCAGTCACCACGTTTTATTGTTGCATTATTTTAATTCTTTTTAAAAATAAAAATTGGACTATATTAAAAAATAAAATTGATTGAAAATGCTATTTTTTAAGTAATTTTTAATTAAAAATTAAAGCATTTGCTTAATAAAAATAATAATAATAACAATAAATTAATAATTACTTACCTGTTGAAAATATTAATGCCCTATTTATAGTCGGTAACGTTAACTTAACGTTAACTTTAACTTAACCGTAACTTAAGACACTACAAAATTTTGATTTATAGTCGGTAAGAAATTACGTATTCTTTGACGTTTGATTTGATATTAATTTTGGTTTTGTAATCAATTTTATAAATCAATCAATTTTTTAAAAGTAACAAACTGATTTTAAAATCAAAATTTAAAACCATAAAATTCGAAATAAAAATTTGATACAAAATTTAAAGATAAAAAAATTTAGTTTCATATTAATTTCATGCTAATATTTGGCTTTAAAGTCGCTCTTTTTATATCCTTTGTATTTTTTAATAAATAAAATTTTATTTGTATGGACACTTGCAATTAAATATTAGTTTTCTTCAGTTTTTATACTAAACGTCAAAAAATCCTTAACAAAATCTTTAAGATAGAATGAAATGAACTTTACGTTAAGGTAACGTTAAGTTTGCGTTAACGACTATAAATCGTCGCTTTAATAATGAAACAACGTATTCGCAAAAGTGTAGTTTCGAGATAATTGGGTTTAAAGATTTTTCGATTTTCTGATTTTCGTAAACTCGGCAGCACAATTGAATGAATAAAGATTTTGGAAAAAAAATTTCTACCCATTAATCTTGACTAATTTTCCCACAGCATATTAAAATTTCACATTAGTACCTGCTGGCTTTTCTACCTAAAAAGAGGTGAAAAGTCAATCAGGTACCTTATACGTTATTTCATATTTCATATACGTTATTTCATTTTGCATGGAAGGACGATTAAGCCTAAAACTAATATTATTGAAATAACACATAATATTCTTACAATTTTTTATTTATATGAACCGGCATATCATGTAGTAATGAATGATGCTTATACAATATTTTAGATTTACCATTTCGTGTAGCGATCGTAATGTATGTAAAGTATACGACACTGATTTTACCCAAGTTATTATTCTGTAGGAATTGAAATATCGTACATGCATTTACGCTGTTTCAATATTTAACCAAATTCAAATTTGCATGTACGTTAATTAACAATATATTAATTTTCACCCCCAGTTATAAAAAAATTGGAAAATGTTAAAATGCCACTTTATAGACATCCTTATGGGGAATGCAGCGCACCCATTATATAAAAACAACGTATATATGGCATACGTTATTTCATTATTAAAGCGACGAAATTATCTAGTGCATTTTCATACATTTGTACTTTACGTTCAGTTAACGTTAAGTTAAAGTTACCGACTATAAATTGGGCATAACCGCACAATAAAAAAAAATTTCTGAATGATGAAATCACTGTATTTGATTTGAATATAACTTTTATAAAATTTGTACTAAAAATATTTTACAGTGTATTCTTTTTGACTAACACAAACCCCCGATATATCATAGTCATACCCATTCACGCCATTTGCAATAAACAATGAACATTGCCATATGCAAAAAATTGGATTAGTGTTTTTGATTAAATATTTTTGAATTTTTTTTATATGGAGTTTTAATTTTCCAGATGGTGTTATGAGCGTTATGGCGATTTTTTGAATTTTTTTTATATTGAGTTTTAATTTCAAAATGGCGCTACAAGTTCACGATTTTTATTGTGCTAAAAAATGTAGATGGCTTCTATACCGGGGGTTTTGACTAACACCAAAACCCCCGATATATCATAGCCTTACCCATTCACGCCATTTGCAATAAACAATGAACATTGCCATATGCAAAACATTAGATTAGTGTTTTTGATTAAATATTTTTGAATTTTTTTTATATGGAGTTTTATTTTTCCAGATGGCGTTATGAGCGTTATGGCGATTTTTTGAATTTTTTTTATATTGAGTTTTAATTTCAAAATGGCGCTACAAGTTCACGATTTTTATTGTGCTATTTAAATGTAGATGGCTTCTATACCTGGGGTTTTGCTAACACAGAATATTAAAGGTGAATTCTTATTCAAGATTTTATTAAGAGTTTAGCAATGGATCTAACCATTATGTAGTTTAAATTCTAAGACACTAGAAATGAATGTATTCAATTGAATAGAATGAAAAATTGCTTTGAAAAGTGAAAGATCCGTAACAAAAGTTTTATCTCAATTCCGGTCGGTTCGGGAATCGAACCGGCGTCCCTCTGATCAAAGTTTATATGGTTTACCATTTAACCAACTCGACCAGCGACGAGATCTATTCAATTGAATACATTCATTTCTAGTGTCTTAGAAGTGAATTCTTAGTTTGCAAACAAATTTTAGTGTCGACACTCGATACAAAATTTGAATTATAGTGTATTCTTTTCAGCTGTACCGAACAAATTTCGGTACAGTTCCAACACCGAATTATTTTTTTTGTACTGAAATTCATTCCAAAAGAATACAAAATTCGATAATTCGGTGTTGGAACTTGTTCGGTACAGCCGAAAAGAATACACTATTAGTATCGTAGAAATTAGTGGTGTAATTTTGTTTAAGATTTTTGTTTGTTTATCATTTTTGGAATATTTTGGGATATTAATTTTTGTATATAGGTATAATATTTTCAAATATTAATTGATATTTTCAAATATTAATTGATATTGTGATTTGTTTATTTTATTTCACAAAATAATTTTCATAATATTGTACCTGTTATACAAATAAACAAAATCCCAAAATGATGAAAAACAAAAATTACAAAAAAAAAAAATAACACAAAATAATACAAATTTCGATAACTTTTTCATATATATTAAAATTAATAAAAAATTTACATTTTTTTAAGCAATGGTACCAGCAATAAAAAAATAGCCAAATGTATTCAAGAATACATAGAATACACAAGAGGACACATTAGTGAAAAAGAAATAGAATTTCTAGAAAAAATTAAAAATTATAAAAATGACGAAATCATTGTTTGTAAATATAAAATTGAAATTAAAACACATGATTTGAAAACTTTGCTGAAAGATACCTGGCTAAATGACAATGTCATTAATTTTTATATTAATTTAATAGTCGAAAAAAGCGAAATTAATTTTTGTGTTGACCAGCCAACAGTATATGGTTTCAACACTTATTTTATGACAAATTTGTTATTAAATGGATTCAACAGCGTAAAGCGCTGGACCAAAAAAATTGATATTTTCAATTTTAATATTATTATAATACCAGTGCACATTAAAAAAGTACACTGGGCACTGGCTGTGATAAATTTCAAAGCCAAAACTATTAAGTACTATGATTCAATGGGACAACCCAATGATGAAGTATTAGAAACGTTATATAAATATGTACAAGAAGAAGCACTAGACAAAAAAAAATTAATATGATATGCATGAATGGACAAAAGAAAATATAATGAATATACCACGCCAGCAAAATAAAAATGACTGTGGTGTTTTTGTATGCATGTTTGCGGCAAACATAGCTAAAAATACAGATATCACATTTTCACAAAATGATATTCCACTTCTACGAAAAAAAATGATTTATGAAATCGCAATTAGAAATTATGAAATCACAATTAGAAAATAAGAAACAGTTATTTACGTTATTTTTTTTATGTTATATGTTTTTTTCATTTATGTTATTTTTTTTCATTTATGTTATTTTATGTTATATGTTTATAAATTATTTTTAAGTTATATATTTTATAAATTTAATTATTTTTTTATTTAATGTGAAATAGTATTTTTTATTAATAATAGGTGATATTTGTTTAAATTTATGTAGAAAAAATTATATTTTTATATTATATTTATTTTTTATACATGTATATTTTCATATATGTGTTACATGTTTAAATGTTTGTGAAATTAGTATTTTTATTTTTTTATTAACTATGTGATATTTTTTTTAATTATTTTAAAATTAATTTATATTATAATTTATTTTATAATTTTATTTTTAATAAATTTATTGAATCATAAATTTTTTATTTTTATTTTTATAAATTTATTGATTTTTAAATTACTTCGGTCTGAAAGACCTAAGTATTACATTCATGAGCCAAAAGTGAAATTCTTACCCCCACTTTTTTTGGCATTTCTCGACGTTTTAGGACCCACTGATTCTAAAAAAGCAAAAAAAAAAAATGTATGTCTATCTGTCGGCCGGCCGTCCGTCCGTCATTACCTACGCTGCAGGGAAAACCGCTGGAGGGATTTCAAAAATTTTTTTTTCTAAAAATACGTATACTCAAGGGACAGGTCCCAAAGGTTGCTGTGTTCGATAACTGTACCGGAAGTGTGTCAAAAAAATCATTATGTGTGTCAAAAATAGCAAATTTTCATATTTTTGGCTTAAAAAACGTTCATTTTAAGTGATTACGAGTAGGAACATTAAATTTGGGGAAATCTTGATGGTAGGGATTGGTATGTGAGACCAAAAACTAGCTTATTGCATTATAAGTTTGTCAAAAAAATGTTGTCAAGTGTGTCAAAAGAAAGATTTTTATTTATTTTTTTACCCAATTTTTGGAAAAAAATAAAATTATTTGAAATGATTATTATTATTGTAGAGAATTATGGCATTATAAGTTTGTCAAAAAAATGTTGTCAAAAGTGTCAAAAAATGATTTCATTTATTTTTTTACCCAATTTTTTGGAAAAAAAATGTAGCTGTTTTTATGACGTATATGTAGGTAATTGAAAATGAAATTGGACATGGAAATTTTTGAATTTGTTATAGTTTTTGAAATATTTTTGGAATTTTGAAAAAAGTGTATTTTTGATTTTGTAATAACTTTTTTGCAATATTTTTAGAATTTTGGAAAAAGTTTTGATTTTTGATTTTGTAAGAATTTTTGGAATATTTTTAGAATTTTGAAAAATTTAAAATTTTTGATTTTTAATAATTTTTGGAATTTTGAAAAATATTTCAATTCTTGATTTTGTAATAATTTTTGCAATATTTTTAGAATTTTGGAAAAAGTTTAAATTTTGAAGAATTTTTGGAATATTATTGGAATTTAGAAAAGGTTTAAATATTTGATTATATTCTAATTTTTGGAATATTTTTGGAATTTTGAAAAAAGTTTCAATTTTTGATTTTGTTATAATTTTTGCAATATTTTTAGAATTTTGGAAAAAGTTTGAATTTTTAAGAATTTTTGAAATATTATTGGAATTTAGAAAATATTTAAATATTTGATTTTATTCTAATATTTGGAATATTTTTGGCATTTTGAAAAAGTTTGATTTTATTTAATTTAACAATATTTTTGGAATTTTGATTATAATTTTCCGGCAACGTATTGATGTTTCGTGTTAGTTTTGTAATAAATTTTTAAACAGAGATAAAATATACTTGTACTTTAACAAAGAGTTATGTTTGATGTACATCGCTGCCCAAAACTAAAAACCATGTCCTCATAAAAGTTTTTTGCCGAAAACTATATCAAAATCCTTAACCCAGACCGAAAGTCTTGATATCTCAGAGCTGTGAGATTTCAGCCCCTCCATATTTTAGATAATGTATTACATAGTCTCTGACTTAAATTACCTGAATAATAAATTTTGCGCCAATGTTTAGTATCTTGTAGTGAATTTGGATAAATAAAGTTGTAAGCAATACGTTTTAATTTACGTTGAAGAATTTTGTGAACTAATTTTGATTCGAAACCGTTGTTTTTAGCAATTAATAAAATTAAATTTAGTTCTTTTTGAAAATTTTGGTCAGAAAGTGGTGTTTAACAAGTCTCTCAACGAGCGAAAAGATTGCGGAATTTTTCGCATTAAAAGAATGATTTGAAGAAGAATGTATTAAAATATCAGTACATGTAGGCTTACGATAAATATCAAATTCAAAATTAGTTGTAATGTGTTTAATTTTAACATCTAGAAAATTTAAAGTTTTATCAATCTCTTTTTCAATGGTAAATTTAATTGAGGGATGTTTTCAATTAAGTAAAATAAGAAAATTGTCTAACTGTCTTTCTGTACCGGTCCAAAGGCAAAGAATATCGTCTACGTATAACGATACCAAAATAAAATGTTATTTGCTTCTTGTAAATTAGCATCTAGGAATTGTTGTTCAAACCAATCCATAAAAATTTCGGAAAGTAAGGGTGATAAAGGCGAGCCCATAGGGAGTCCGTCAGTGAATTTAAAAAATTTGTTTTCGATAATTGCTAAAACCAACGGTTTCAAATCAAAATTAGTTCACAAAATTCTTCAACGTAAATTAAAACGTATTGCTTACAACTTTATTTATCCAAATTCACTACAAGATACTAAACATTGGCGCAAAATTTATTATTCAGGTAATTTAAGTCAGAGACTAGGTAATACATTATCTAAATATACAAATTTAAGCTGTGCATTTTACAATAATTTCAACTTGCATAATTTATTAGTTAACAATGAACTTAAACGAAATCTAAATTTGAAATCTGGGGTTTACCAACTTAGTTGTGAAGATTGTACTGCTATATATATAGGTCAAACTGGTCGTAATTTTAAACAGCGATGCTCAGAACATTTAAGAGCATTAAGATTAGGACATACAAGTTCAACTTTTTCGAACCATTTAATTAACGAAAACCATAATAGCTGTTTTCTTAATAACAAAAATCTAAAAATTCGTCATGTTAAAATTAAGGGCCCTAAACTTGATATTCTTGAATCGTTTGAAATTCGTAAAGCTCTTTATTTAAATAAAAATTTATTAAATTTACAAACAGATGTCATTTATTCGCCTTTAGCCAACCCAGATATATTTCTTTAACACAACTTTCCAAATTTGTTTTCAAGATTTTCTAAATTGTGATGTTATTTCCATTTGTCGGATGCGAAGATGCAGTCATTACTTCATATCTAAGAGACGAACAATAATTTTTTAAAATGTTATTTCTTTGAATTTACTATTATTTAAATTTAAATATTGTTTTGTATTCATTATCTAGTTTCTTTTTTTTAAATTGATTTTATTTGTATATAAATGACATGTTTTATTATTTTTTCTTTATAATAATTTTTAAGCTCTTGAAAATGGTATAAAAACCGAAACCGGTTGAGCGAATTTTAATTTTATTTATTTATAATAATATAAATAAAGTTTAATTCAAAAAGTTAATTTGCGAAAAACAACAAGTGTTTTATTATTAAAATAAATTTATTATTAATAATGTTTCGCCAAGTGCCAACAGTAGCCTCAATAAATACTAATCTTTTTTTATTTCTTTCTATTTCTATTTCTATGAAAAACATGATCTACGCAGGTGAAAAAGTCGAAATTTGAACTTGACCATTTTTGATTTTCTTGAAACTTGTCATGTAAGTAGTATGGACAAAATAAAAAGTACAACTTATTTTAAAATTTTTTTAAAGTGCTTAGTTTGAGCATAGGGGGCACCCCAACATGCATGAAAAATGAAAATTCTGCCAATCCGATGTAACTTTGAAATTAAATTACTCAAGAACGGCTATACCGATTTCATCAAACTTTTTTTTGTTTGATAGATGATTAGTTAGTTGTTTGAAAAAAAATTCATATATTGTTTTTATAATTAACTTTTAAATAAAAATATTAAAAAAACTTTTTTAAAGATGGCGCTAGGGTCGAAGATCAATTGGAACTAAATTAATTTTTTTTCTGGAAATAGTTCTATCCTTACTCTAAAATATATCATATTAACTCAGAGGCATTAATTTTTGTTCTTGAGATATTTAATTTTAAAGATTTTTAGTACGACTGAAATTCGAATTTTTCTTCATTTTTTCAAACAACTTCTATCAACAAAAAATTTTAAAATCAATCAAATTTTAACTTTTTTTTTTTTAAATATAGCTCTAACCTTACTTTAAAATATATCAAATTTACAAAGAGGCGTTGATTCGTGTTCTTGAGATATTTGATTTTAAAGATTTTTAGTCCGATTTGGTCAAGTTTTCACAACTCTGTCTAGAACAGGTTTTTCTTCTTTTCTATCTTTCTATTTTTCTATTTCTTTTCTACGACTTTTTTTGGGGTGTCTATATCATTTTTATTTATTGCGGCACAACTTTTGTAAAGCGGATTGCTGTTGCTAGTGCTATAGAGTCTATAGTAAACTAGCCCATCACCCTCAATTTTATTGTATAGTTATTATTTTTATGATGCTGAAGATGGGCCTAACTCGAAATATATAGATTTAATAACAAATTACACATTTTAAATCAAAACGGGTTTAAATTTAGGGAAAACAAATTTAAAAATAAATAATCACACTCCCTAATTAGTAATTATACAAATTTGTAGTGTGAAATCTTTTATTCCAAATTTATTCGTTTCATTTAGTTTGATCAAAGGTAGTTGTTGTTTTTATAACCATTACAACAAGAATTCAAATAAATGTCATTTACTAAACCATTTTTCAGGATGATTTATATTAAGGAAGACTAAGTAACCTAAGACAGAGTAAGGTGGCGTGCCACTGTTTTTTAATTATTATGTTAGATTCTGACAACAAGATACGATTAGTAATTTCAATATTCAATGATGTCATAAGCATAGATCTCAAACACCGAAAGCCGATTCGAATATTTTCTAAAGTTCTTCAATTTGTCAAAACTCAAAAGTATCATTAAGTATTGGATGAATTTGTTGGTCCTCCTCAATTTCGATTAATTTAAATTTTTTATTTTAATCACTAGATATATACATACATTAACATACATAAATTAATGCTAAATCTCTTAAATCTTTATTAACAAAATCTCTAAGCTAATTTAAACTATATTTGAAGAAAGATAAAGAATAATAAATTATAAATCTCTCTTGTTGCCTTACTTGATTTTTCCCAAAATATTTTATTATTATGAAATTTTATATAAAAATAATTTAAATTAAAGAAACAAATCAAAAAAAGGGTTAGAATTTATAGTTTCTAATTTTAATGTTAAAATTGTATTTAATATTCACGCATATAAAATGTTTTTTATAAATTTATTTTGTCTATGTAAAACTATTGCGGCAAATTCAAATAAATTTAACACTAATGTTTGGAATATCTTTACATGAATTTTAAATAACATTAATTTAAATTTTATATCTGTCACAAATATTTTAAAGGCTAATTTGCAGCTATCGACTAAACTACATTTTTTTTTTACTTCATGCTTTTGACATGTTTTCCTAATTTGAAATGTTTTCTTAATTTGAACAATCGGTGCGAGAGTCGATAAATTAAAGAAATATTTACTACTGTACAGAAAAATAAAACTTTATTAAGCGTACACGAGTCGAACTTTAATTACGATTTAAGTAGTAGACATTCTCAAATGAACCTATTTCAGTTCTTTTCATCCTTTATTTCATGTAAATAAGAACTTTCTATCCTCGATAAACTTAATAACTCCTACAAAATCTAGAAACATACTATTTAACGTCTAATTAGAATCTCGAAAAAACTACTTACAGACCACTTATTCTTAAAATTCTACTTTACACCTAAATAAGCCTGTTTTTCAACACCTTACTAAGTATTTATCATATCCTAAGAACTTTAAAAGTCCTCTTAATTCTATCAATGTACAAAATTAACATATAATTTGAATCTTCAAAAACTATTTACGATTACGATTCTGATCTATTTCGCATCAAACCCGGCAAACATTTTTATACATGAAGATAGATAGCTCGTATATTTAAGTTCTAAATTGGAAATGTATGAGTATGATTTTGTTTGTAAAGGATGCGTCCACTTTTTCGCCATTTTTTAATGATACAATTTAAAAGACCAAAATTCAGAAATCAAAAAATTTAAATATTGGAATTGTATGTGTAGAAAATAATACTAATTTTCCATAATTTTCTCAATATTATAAAAAATTAAATCAAAATATCGATAAATCGATCGCCTTGTTTCATGGCAAATAAAAAATATTAAAAATATATAATAATTTTTTTAAATCACTAAAATTAATCATAGAAAGGGCTTGTTTGTTTAACGAGATTGTTTTTATTGCATTTACTAAAAAATTTCTTTCGCACATAATTTTATATGCAAATAATAATTAAAATTATTCAATTCAATTAAACGCATGTCAATTATTTCCTAAAATGTTAAATTAAAAAGCCATGTTAGAATATATAAAAATACTTTTTCTACTTCAAGCTAAGAAAATGTCATTTTAATATATAGTAAAACCTATTTGAAAGGGAAACTTTTTCTAAGCAGTGACTGAAAATGTTTTCAGTCACTAGGACTGAAAGTAAATAAGTTTCGGTGGTCGCCTACAGGTGGTGGTTATTTATAGGATTGAATATTTAATTGAATATTTGAAATTGAATTTGATTTACTGTTTCTGTTGTTGTTTCGGTTGCTGTGTTTATTTCTGTCAATATCGCAGTATTTTGAAGGGATTGAATATTTTGAATATTTGGATCGAATCGAATCGAAACTAATTATTATATCAATTGTGTGTAATTAATTAATTGAACTAATAATGAGTGTGTTTTTTTTCTATATCGGAGAAATCGGAGCGATAAAATAAAATTCGTATCAGATATATCGCATAACTTTTTCCTCCGATAATTAACTGTCAGATATAAAATATATCTCTGAGTTCTTTCTGCCAAAAAAAATAAAAAAGATTTATTAAATAAATAAATAAATTTTATTAAAAAATTTATGTTTATTTGTTTTTAATTGAAACTTTACCAATAATTTTTTAAATTTATACTTTAAACGATGACTTCCAGTCGGTAAAAAAAATATCTGTAATGTCTGTAAAAGTTTTTAGAGAAAATATACGAAGTATTTTCATTATTCATATTGTCAAATTCATCTACTAAAAACTTACAAAACGACATATCTAAATTTGACTGTGTAAAAAATAAACAAGATTGTATTTATATATAACATTTTTACCAGTGTAAAATAATGTTTTATTGTGTTCGCCTCTTATTATTCCATCTGTAGGCGAACACAATAATAACATTATTTACACTGGTAAAAATTCTCTATATATATATACAATCTTGTTTATTTTTTACACAGTCAAATTTAGATATGTCGTTTTGTATGTTTTTAGTAGATGGATTAAATGAATAATTAGTAGATGAATATAAATGATAATATTTACAAGCGTAGAAAAAATAGCGTTTTCTACGCGTGGTAAAAACGTTTTAGCGTTCCTGAACTTATTATTTATTGAACGTCACGCAAAAAGAGACGTTTTCACCACTTGTATAAAAATCTACTATTTATTCTCTTTCATTTTTTAATATCAGCTTTATTTGCATGTTTTTTTCATGATAATAGTATCAATAATACATACTATTATTATTGTTTTCTAACATATAGCCTAATGAACAATAGGTTGTCTAATTAAAATTTTCCTTTAAAAAAATTATCATTATTCAATTGGTATGATTTAAATTGGTCAAATTGTTTTGATTTTATTAAAATTATTTTCAAATTATAATCACAATGGCTTTGATAGGTTTTGCTCAAAAATCAAGTTTTAAGCTAAATCCTCTTATAGACTAAGAGCCCGCGACGGCCAGACCTTCGTTATTTTATAAAAGCTTAAAGTTTCTCTGCGCCTACCCCCTACTTAGGTAGGAACGATTAGCGACATATGAAGTTTGGATCATAGTGGCTTTGGCAGGGAGCAGGTTCCAAAGGGACCTCCAAAGATTCGTGAAAGTATAAAAGCTAATTTTTTATATATTCTTCGGGATAGTATTAGAAGTCACGTCACCCATTGCCAGACACTTACTATCATGGAAACCCCCTGCCAGACACCCTTAAACTTTAAAGCTTAAGGGTGTCTGGCAGGGGGTTTCCACGATAGTAAGTGTCTGGCAATGGGTGACGTGACTTCTAATACTATCCCGAAGAATATATAAAAAAATTAGCTTTTATACTTTCACGAAACGTTGGAGGTCCCTTTGGAACCTGCTCCCTGCCAAAGCCACTATGATCCAAACTTCATATGTCGCTAATCGTTCCTACCTGAGTAGGGGGTATGCGCAGAGAAACTTTCAGCTTTTATAAAATAACGAAGGTCTGGCCGTCATGGGCTCTCGGTCTATTATTTTGTTTAGGTGAATTTGGTCGATTGTATGGGATGGGGGATTTTTTACCATTAGAATTTTTTTAATCAGAAATTTGATTTATCAATTAAAACAATAAAGATTTATTGTTTTAATTGAAGAAAATGTTCTTATTTTATATAGAGACTAAAGTAGAGTAATCTATTAGTGTGTAATGAATTTTATTCTCTCTTATTCTCTTTTATTTTCGCTCGTGCTTCGCTCAAATTTTAAACTTTTGCTTGTGAATAAACTATTTCATTACACACTGATCGATTAAAATACTATTTATTTTTCTATTCTTATTCATTATTTTCTTTTGTTTATTATTATTATCATTAAACAAATTTCATTTCTCTTCGTTTTTATTATTACAGACTAGAAGGTACCTGCACGACGATGCCCATGCTTGCCAGATAAAGTTGGTTGCAAACTGTTTTTTGGAGTAAATTCGCCTATAGTTTTTTTAATCATTTTATCATTTTAATCAATCATTTAATTTAACTTATTTTATTAGTAATATATAAAAAGTTTGAAAAAAAATGTAATAGTATCATTTTACAGTTGGCAAAAGACATTAAGTAAATGTCTCTAAAGCTATAGATAAATTTACATATTAAATGTATGTTAAAATTTAAACACATTGACAGACAAATAATAATTAAATAATTTTTATAAATATAGATGGCAAAAGATTAAGGCTAGAAAAAAGTTAAAATTTTATTCCAAAGATTTAATTCAAATAATTCAATGTGTCACGAACAATTAGGTGAGCGTGAATATATTTGTTTATTTTGATGTCACAATTGTCAATTACTTACTCCGAAACCACCGTACTCGTCATACAAAATAGGTACTCTGGTCATTGCTACTGGTTTAGCGTCCTATTTCATGTGGACTTCTAATCATTTATCAATCCAGAAATTTTGCTGTTCTGAAGAGGGTCGTATTGCAATTTGCAAATATGTTTTATCGATTGTCTGCAATACTCTACTACATTGATGCATATGCCGGTTAAAGAATACCACCAATTTTAATGAATATATTCGTTTAATGGGTTTTAGCGCTTTATGGTCATCGTCTTATTTCGACATTCCTTCCCACAATTTAAAACAAAAATAGGAAAAAATAATAATAAGACTAATTTCATTTGTAAATTCAGACTTATATATTATTATTAAAACAGTCAAATCACAACATTTGTTAACATATTTGCATATATTTTATAGACCCCTTGCAATAACAATAATAGTTTTGAAAGTAATGGAGAAGCATATTTCACTTAATAAGTAAAACACTTTAAACCTGTAGCTTTGATATTGTTCATAATCTTTTTCTTCCGTACTAAGGTTCCAATGCAAATTCTTCTTTCATCAATGTTTCTAAGAAGAGGAAAAGACACGTCAATATCCAATTTTTGGAACATGTGATGGCAGTTCTGCTAATGCAAGATATATGATTGTTTGCATATATATGATTGTTTAATTATATATAAGCAATGCTTATATGTATCGTATTGGTGCTAATGCCTAGAAATATGTACATATTTTATATAATTGCAAACCATAAGGACATATTTGTTGTAAATTAGAAATATTTGTTAAAAAATAATGTGTTGGATTTCAATGCACATAATTTTCATATAAATGTACTTATTTGTTTGTCACATTATACATTAACTATTCATTTTAATGATAATTCCGAAAAGTGAAAAAAAAAATTGATCAAAGATAACTAAGCGAATAATTCGAAATTTGAATAAAAATCCAAGTATAAAATATAATCAACATTTAGGCAAACACTTAAGAAAATTAAAATTATTAATTAAAAAAAAAATAAATTTAATCTTAAAATTTCGGCTCCGAGGTGCATTAGTACCTGTCAATTGCCTTCTCCTGACAAAGTTTCATCCTCCTGTGTGCTCTAGATTTCTCTGGAGAACGCACGCAGACAGACAAACACTTTGTTTTAATAGAGTTATTTCGATTAATTCTCAAGACGCTACTATTCCATTAAGTATGGTAAGTTAATGATATCCATTATTTTACGTACACATCCTCAATGTGGTAGAATCATTACAATTGACATTACAGATGACGTTTCAATTCACTAACTAAAATTTCCATAAAACATGTCAATTGAATGGCTCAGTTGATAAAACGTGTATAACACAAGGTATCGAATTTGTGTTACTGATGAATGGAGTTCGATACCGCCACGAAACACGTAAAATTTTTTCTGATTAAAACATGTAAGGTTTAATTAGAAGATTCCAAAACTGGTTTCAGAATTGAAAAATTCCTATTATTCATCCAGTTATTTGAGTTTAACTATTCACAATTCCTCCCACTTTGTTTTAATATTATAGAAAAGACGGAAAGAAAATGTAGCTTGAACGAGTATTTAATAACTTAAATGGAATTTTTTCGGGAAGTCGCTTTTGCAGTAGTTATGTAGATTTTATTTTTGTGTTGCAAATAAGTGAAACTTAAATACTCTAAATTCTAAATAGTAGAATATGTCGGTTTTAAGGAGTTGGATTTGGGTATCAAATACAAAATAATTTTCAATACTGTTACAAATATAGGCGTTTTTGATTATGATTATTTTAAAATTATTGATCGTAAAAACTTCTAAATCAGTTTTAATTGGCTCAAACGCTTATGTTTAGATGTACAAGCTTTCATTTAACCAACATTTAACTTTGTTAGCTTAAAATTAGTTTAATTATTATAGTTTTAGCTTAATTCTAAGTTACTAAATATTTATTAAGACATAGAAGAAAATACTATTACAAAGAACAAATTTTTCCAAAAGCATATGTATTTTTCTATCAAACGCTTATGAATGCCATCTACATAGGTGGTCGCAGAAAAAGCTAATACCTATGTCCAGATTTACTCTTTGCAGATGATGTTGATGTTTTTATTGTAAGGCGTTAATATAATAAAATAATAATATCTGCGTTTTTTTCATTTGGGTCAGGGTCAAGGTTTGAAAAAAACGATGTGGGTCACGCAAAAAAAAAAAATATTATATTTGGAATTGTTGGCAACACTGAGCTGAGAAGAAAAAAAATTGTGAACTTGTAGCGCCGTTTTGAAATTGAAACTCAATATAAAAAAAATTCAAAAAATATTTAACGTCTCTTGAAAAATAAAACTTCATATAAAAAAATTCAAAAAAATTTAATCAGAAACACTAATCCATTTTTTTACATGTCAATGCAATGTTCATTGTTTATTGCAAATGGCGTGAAATAAAATAATTGATAACTAATAAAAAATTGTAAACATCTATTCTTCAAAAAATATGGATTTTATATCATAGATATTGCTTTAAAATTAATTTTAAGCAAATTTATTGAAATAATGCTGAAAAGAAATCATATTAAACTTGATTTTAAACAAATTTAACAATATATCTTTGACAGTTTTTTTATTTTGAATAAATTTTCTTTGACATTTATAAGTTTTAAAATGACCATACCAACCTTATGAAATCAAAGCCTACGTTTCGCCATCTCTTGCAATTTTATGTAACCAAAATATTTTAGATCATTGATCTAGACCCAGATAAATATCTGGGTTATGTTGTTGTTGTTTTTACATGTAAAAAATAGAGTTGATCTAGACCTTGACCCTGACCCAAATTAAAAAAACGCAGCTAATATATATTTATTTGGAAATATTTGTAAAATTTTACAGAAAATATAAAGATTTATTTTAAATTATGTACTATACTAATGTATGGAAATACTAATAAATTGTATTGAATGAAATTAAAAACCTTTAATAAAAAACAAAATGTAATTTAAGAAAAAGAACTACTTCTTTCAAACTGATGCTGTGCTTCCCTAGCATTCAAGGACGCTTCGCCTATGATTTCCGTAATACTGTAGAAAGTAAATAAAAAGGAAATTAAACTTAAATGTAATGAAAAGGGTGTGGTTTATACCATCATCGTGTGTGGTTCAAATCTTATATCGCCAACATATTTTAATAGCCAGTGAAACTAATACTATAAAAAACCATAGATTCTTCGTAATTATTATACAACGTCGTTTTCACACTTTCTAAAAATTGGTCAGAGAAAAACAAAATTAAACTAAAAAGGTCAAGAGCTTCATCATTCATATGCCGGCAATAAAGGGCCCAATTCACCTGCAAGCATGCTTGAACAGCACAGCTGTCAAACGTGCTTGTATAGTAATTAAACAAGCCTTTTGATAGTGTATGGTAGTGATTGAAGGCTTGTGCAATCTTTCAAATATGATTGACGAAATATCAAACATGTTTGATTTTTCACTGCAAGCATCAGTTTGCACAAGCATGTTTGCGCGTGTGTGTATATTTATGATTGTCAGCTTGTTTTATTTATTTTTAACTTAACTTTAAACCAATCTTTCATCCAAATTTTTTTTTGTCTTCTTTTTTTATTTGGTGAATCAGCTGCTAAAATAAATACAAGACTACAAATCTCCGTCTAGCATTATAGATATATATATTTATATTCCTATACAAGAAACAAACAACTGTCGATAATGTCAAAAAAGCTTGTACTGCTAGTTTATAGAAATATTGCAAGCATGCTTGAGAGTTAATGCTTGATTTATATCCACTCACTATACAAGCTTTTTTGCAGCTATACAAGCACGTTTGACAGCTGGGCTGTTCAAGCATGCTTGCAGGTGAATTGGGCCCTTAAGAAAGAATATATGTATACATATATATATATATATATATATATATATATATATATATATATATATATATATATATATATATATATATATATATATATATATATATATATATATATATATATGTATATATATATATATATATATATACATATATATATATATATATATATATATATATATATATATATATATATATATATATATATATATATATATATATATATATATATATATATATATATATATATATATATATATATATATATATATATATCAATCCAGGTTATGGAACATCGCGCTATCGCATCGGATTATATTGGGAATGGATTATCATGACTTCCATAGAACATTTCATATATTGATTTGTGTTTTATCTGTAGCTTTATATAATTATTTAGTGTTACTGTTTCTAACATTTATTCATCAAAAAAGAATTTGGTTAAATAATATCATGGAGAATAAAGAAAATATACTATTCATGACATGAAAGCAACCTCTATCTTACAATGTGGAACAAGACACCTGGGTCATTATTCATTAACCCGAGCTTTTACACCGTTTATTTGTTTTATCACACATTTATTTTTTCTACTTACATTGGGTTATAGATCTTTGAAAAAATTGGGTTGCTGATGCCTATCCCGAAGATAAAAGCACTTGTGAGAAGCCCGACATTGTGCACTATTTGAAATAGTTAATACAATTACAGGCATTGTGAATGTGAAGTTATAGAATTTAAACAAATTTTTCTGATAAAATTGCGTTCTATATGTTAACTTTCTAGTGACTAACAATCTTAATATTTTCTTCTAAAATTTTCTCCATTGTAACAATATATATAAGATCTGTAGCGATTTTAAGCGCTCACATGACTGCAGTTTTTGTGCTTACAGAAGGAATTAAGTCCGGTGGTCTCACCATATTTCGGAACAAACCGATCATTTTGAGTTCATTATAGCAGCCAGAGCCAAAGAGACCATATTAAAAGCTTCATACGGTTACTGCCTTACAATGCTGCATCTGTTATACATCAATAACTCTCGAAAAAATGTGACAACTGATTGCCTGGGGCACCACAGCAACAATATTTCACAGGAGCAATAATTTTAGTACGTTTGAACTCTGATCTGCAATAACGTGCTAATCGAATTAAGGGTCATTAAAAATTGACATCATACTTGATTATATGATTTTTATAACTATTGTCATTATAGACGCCGATAAAATAAGATATTTGAACTCGACCTTTTTTAATAAAAATGTGTTGTGTAGTAGAAATTACAATATGTGTCACAACAACACACAAAAACCTATGCATTCTAAGGTGTTTATGGACGCAAATCTGTTTTTTTATTGAAGGGATAACAATAAACAATAAATCCTACCACATATAAAATATGACATAAGCCAATATTTCATGAGAGGATAGAAAAAATAAACAGCAAATTTGTATTAACAATTTGCATGAACAAAACTAAAATTGGTTGCCAGTAATCCAGCTAATGGCATATTCTTTGATCATGCAATGCAACGCACTTACGATTTTTTTCACTTCAACGACCTTGCCCGATTTTTTTGAAACTTCGTTAATCGTTAATAAAAAAATTAATACATGTGTTTTCTTTTTTTTAAATCTAGAATTTGATTCTTGATTTAAAAAAAAGAAAAAACACGTATTAATTCTAGTTTTTTGTATACATAAAATGATGCGTTATTGTAATTAAAATTTACAGAGGAGTGTGGCACTGAAATTAGCTCCGCAGAAACTGGGTGGTGTTACACCTAACACGCGGGTTTGTTTTTTTGGTTAAGTTGAGGTATTTGGTTGACTTGCTAAACTTTCTTATAAAGAGGTTGGTCGGAAGAACCTTCCCCTTAAGTGATCTTTTGGCGTGGTGTATTTTGTGTGCAGAGACCAACTGGTGAACTTTCACGGACAACCAGACCTTTTAGGTGAACTTTCACGGACAACCAGACCTTTTAGTACAGCTGTAATGGCCATCAATCATTATGAAAAATGTACTGTAACTTTTGGCTTCGTAGATAGTAATATACTATCCGCAATATTCGAAAATGTGTTTATCCATATTTTCAAGGACTTCTCATTCCGTCCGTTTTCACTTTTATTAAATTCTTAAGTAAATGTGTCATTTAAAACCTCTATGTCTGTTATTAGTTTAACAAAACTTTCACGTTTCTCTTCTACATTTCACCCGCCCCGGGTGTCACCCGTTTTGGGGTGTCATACCTACAACACCACTACACATAATTTATAATCTAAAATTGTCAAACAACTTTTACACCTCAAATAATTCAAATATCTACAATTTAGGAAGACTTTTGTAAATGTGTAATCAATATGCATATAAGAAAATATTCCTTAATTTAAAACAATAATGACTCAGCTTTGTTTTAATTTTTTTTTAAATTTTTGCGAAAAACACTAAAAACTGAAAAAAAAACAAAAGAAAATTTTTTTAATATTTTTTCTATGGGATATTTTCATATTTTAAAGGAAGTTGTTGTTGTAATTGAATGGCATGCATTAGGTTTAATGTTAATTACATTGAGACCTCTTGGGTTAGAAAGCTGAAAATTTCTGAGGTTATAGTTGAAAAAATTTATCTAAAAGTTAATATGAGTTTAAATAACATAAGCTCAAAAATGAGGAAGGCACGGCCGTTTGCGTTTGTTTTCGTTCTAACAGTCGTGGTGTCTCAACCTCTAGACTTGAACTATTTTTTTTTTAAATTTTGGAAAGATTTATGTTCTAGTTAACGTATGCGTACATATTCAAAAGTGAGATTGGCCATTTTCAGCCAACTCAAGGACAACAAAGTTTATTAAATTTTTAAAACAGCTGATTTTTCAAAAATCTGGAACGCCAAGGTTGTCATTTGGAAAAAAATGATAGAAATATGTTCAAATATTCAATATTGATAAATTTTATTAAAATATTACGATTCAAACGGAAGTTATAACGTCCTAGATTTTTCGAGTTTTTTGGCTCTAGCCACTTAACCTGTACCCGGATATGGCCAGTTCGCGAACTTGTCCAAGAGATGCTTTGCCGCAACGGATACAAAACGAAAATTTTCGTTGTAGGTCAAGAAATGCGATCGTGAGAGTGCCGGTAAATTCCGTCATAGCTCATATCGTTATATATATATATATATATATATATATATATATATATATATATATATATATATATATATATATATATATATATATATATATATATACATATATATATATATATATATATATATATATATATATATATATATATATATATATATATATATATATATATATATATATATATATATATATATATATATATATATATATATATAAATTTTTTTTTTTGTGTTTCTGTCTACGCTTATCATTCATAGTCGTTTGGCACCAAAATTTTTCCGAAATTTCGAGATGAAGCCCATTGCAATAGGTAGATTTTTATACGAAATTTACCTAAAAGCCGCTTCAAAAGCCGCTAAAATGACGGTTTAGAAGTTATGAATTGTCGTTCCCAAGGTTATGATAATGCAGCTGTTATGAGTGGTATACATGAAGGAGTGCAAGCTATTATTAAATCAAAAAACAACAAAGCAATATTTGTTGGTGCATAGATCATTCAATTAATTTATGTGACCAACACTCATTTGCACAAAATGTAGCTTTTGTAACATTTTTCGGAACTTTGGAATTTTTACATTTTTTCTGCTTCGACTAGCTGCTGGAAAGTGCTTGTCAAACACAGTAAAGCAACTTTTAAAAGACTCTCAACAACACGTTGGGATGCTCATTATGCTTTAGTTAAAGTATTGGATGAACATTTTAATGGGATTGTGGCTGCAATTGAGAAATTAAGTGATCAACAAGAAAATGTAGACACTAGAGGTGCACAGAACCTTATGCGTGGTGATTGTGTATGATTTTACATTTCTTTGCTATCTTTTGTTTTGGATGATGTTTTAAGGCGAATAAATTGTGCTTGGATTGTATTGCAAAGCACAGGCTTGAACATTGATCAATTAGTTATAAAAATACGGTCACTTCGTCTTTATATTGAAGAAAAACCTAGTCATATTGTAGAAGAGGCAATAGATTTTGCTGTGAAAAAAACGGAGTACTACGACGATTCAATGTTGAACTCCGAACAAGATTAAAGTCAGTCCAAGATGTAGCTTCATTGTTCGAGGTTGTGCTGACAAACACTGGGCTTTTGGCGAACAGTGAAGATTTGGAGTTATTTGAATCAAAACTTACCAGTTTTTATGATGAGGTATCAGAAACAGAACTCGTCATAGAGATACTAAGGTTGAGAAGGCATTTAAAAGCGGCCAATGAAACAGTTTCTAACTGGGTGTGCCTAGACTTTTTGAAATTCATCGTGGAATGGGATTTTACAGAATCTCTTCCAAGTCTTATGGTCGCACTAAAGTTATTTATCACTATTTGCGTATCAGTGGCTTCGAGTGAGAGGAGTTTCAGCAAATTAAAATTAATTAAAAATTACATGCTGGCAACAATGACCCAAACGAGGCTTAACAATCTTGGCATATTAACAATAGAACATGATGCAACACAAAATATAAATTTTGAAGATGTGATTTCTAAGTTTGCAGCTGTTAAAGCTAGAAAGAAGAGATTTAAAAAGGTGACCAGACGTCCCGCTTTTGGCAGACAGTCCCGATTTTTAACAATTTGTCCCGCGTCCCGCTTCATTTTAAAAATGTCCCGATTTAAAAAAAAACAGAATTTCGTTATTTAAATGAAAAAAGAATTTCGTTACTCAAAATTAAATTTAGGCAATTTATTTATGCTAAATAATTTAAAAATAAATAAAAATAATTTAACAAATTCTTGTGGAATATTTCATGACCTTTTCTACAACAATAGTAACGGTGAATTCCATGCAAAAGTATACAACAAAGTCAAATTTTAAAATTGTTATTTTCCATCATATAGCTATTTTTTTTGAAAGTTGATATCATGAATTTTTTATTTTTGAAAAAACAAATCGAAAATATTTAACTTTTCTAAAGTTGGCTCACAAAGTGCTCATGTAAACTTCCTAAAATATCATAAAGACAGGCAACATTTGTTTTACCCCAAGAAACTCGATTCCGACCCAATAGTTGACATTAAAAATATAAAACTAAAGTTGCCCGAGCCACAATACAAATACAGTCGAGGTTTAAGGGCTACATTTCCGGCTGACACAGGATTATACGAATTTCAAAATTTAAATTAATTTTAGTTCGTATAACACTAACTTATTTTGGAATATTATTATTTCTATTGACATTGATAGTCAATTACATGAATATAATTTAATTAATCCTTCATATGGTGTAAATATCTAATTATAATATTAAGTGTCGTGTAATTCACAATTATTATGTCGTGTAAGTCACGCGAACATTTTTTTTTTTGTAAAAAATAAAAAGTTTTTTACTAACTTCAAGCCCTTTTGTTGTTGTTTGTATTTCTCAAAAACCATCCAATACAGTTTTTAAAGTATTTAGCTACACAATTAACAGGATTTTTGAGTTGTCATTGATAACTCTGAAACCAATGGATTTGATGTCGTGTAAGTCACAACTGATTTATTATATTAGTATTATTAAAATGAAAGCCTAAATTAAAAAACTAAGGGCATGACTCAATATGTATATGCTTATAAATATTATTTCTTAAAAAAGAAAAATTAAAAAAATTATATTTATACCCTAAATATTATCAAAAATGACAAAACAGGTGTCTCGTGTCGTGTAAGTCACATATGGAATTCACCTAACCTCCTAAAAAATTTACGTAAAAAATAAATATTCCGAAGAATGAAATATGTAATACTATACATAATTTTTTTTATTAATTATATTTGTACGTTGCACTTTTCTTGGATTTAAAAAAAATATATTACAATATTGGGGATTTTTTGAGATCAATTTAACTCAAGTAAGTAAAGAAGTAATTAAAATGTTTTCAATTCAAAAGTATGGTTGGAAGTTTCTCAGAAAAAAACTCCACTTCGCATTTTTCGTGTTTCGGATGAATTCGAACCTTCCTCGTCAGTGCCTGGTTCGAATCCTTAGGCCGACACGCTATCGATTACGCCGTTGAGGTGATGATAATTTTGAAGTTGAAACTTCTGCATCACTTATTTAATTTACTTAAGTAGAATTTTAAGTTGACTCCATATTATGGAAATGTTTTACATATTACAATATAATTTTTTCGTTCTATGAAAATTTTTGTTGCTCTATATTGACTTAATTTCTATATTGATTTAATTTAGCGGCAATTTTATCTTTTAGTATTCGTATTTATCGCTGATAAAAAAAATTTTTTTAACATTTTTTTTAAAATATTTTCTACTCTCCAGTTGTTTTATAAAATCAATTACGATTAATCTTCTATATAAGGCTCTTTAATAACAGTTTTAAGCACATTATAGACAAAAAAATTTTTTTTTTGCTAAATTTTATAAGTCTAGAGTTATGCTGCGTGTGGAAGCGCGCGCGTTGCATGTCTGTCTAAAAAAATAAATTTATTTAGTGTACAGCATATGTTGGTGATAGTAAGAAATAGTAGATTGTATTACTAGTGCGAATGTGTTTTCCAAACAAGAGTTAGTTGCGGCAAATAACTCTCGTTTGGAAAACGCATTCGCACTAGTAATACACATTTTTTTTTTAAACAAGTGCGTAAAATTTATAAACATTTATTTAATTGTTCATTTAATCATTTATTTAACTAAGTTATAAACAAGTTTAAGCTTTTTAAATAATTAAAGTGCGCCATCTTCGTTGTAATAGTTGTAAATTATACTAGCTCGAAAATATATACATAAGAATCCAACTAAAACAACACATAGGAATCCAATAAGAGCTGTCAAAATTATAAACTTTGAAAACCTAAATAAATTGTTTTTTCTTGCAATTCAAATGATGCAATGTGTCTAAGTTGTTTTTACTATATGGTAAGTTATTTAAATTATTATTTTGATATTTTAGTGCTATAAAAATATTATATATAGATAGATATATGGATAGATTTAACTACAAATCTCACATGCAGGTGGCGTTACGGTCCAGGCTTACAAAATATTTTGTGGTCATATGTGCGGAAAAGTAGTTTTTTCTTGTATTTTATTCTAGTACAAAATTGAATATTTTTTACGCATGTGTTACAAAAAGCAATATACCTTTGTTTAATTTAGATATATTTTTATGTTTTCGACCAATCACGTTACGAACATATATTTTCATCTAAATTATACATGAGGATTTTTAAAAAAAATTCCACTCTGCCGTGATCAACCCTATTTTGTCAAAAATTATAAGTTTTGATTATTTTTCGAATGCACTAATTAATTTTACTATAAGCTACGGAAATTCTTGAATATAAAAATAAGCCACGGAAATCTGTATCTGTATCAGAAATTCTTGAACGTAAATACAAGCCACGCATTACCGTAGCTAGAAAGGATAGATATTTGTTACTTTGAGCAATAGATTTTCTTAACATTAAACACCAGTCATAGGTTTCTGTAGTTGTTATTTTTGCAGTGAAACTTAATATAATAATAATAATAACAACCGCGTAGAATCTGAAGGTCTGTTTTATGGCCAAGGATCTCTGAAAACTTGTACAATGCTGAATCGTTGCGGGAAAGTTTATTTAAACAACATTAACAGACCAAGTGTCTTATTACACTGAACATAGGTAGTTTAGTGCGTATTTATACAGAATGGGTTTGATAAACAGTCATATTATAAGTACTGTTAGTTCACGATGCTGAGAATACTTTTTTTAAGAGCCAGTGTTAGACAGTAGGGAGATCGAAGGCTTTTAATTTCTTTTATGACCCACTGACAGTGGATAATATCATAACCGGAATGCTAAACTCCAAAGAGAAGTAGAACGCTGTCAAACTACTGACTGAAAAAGTCATAACTAAAAGACTAAGTGACTAGGGCCAAAAAATGAGTAAAAGGCGCTGGACATACAACTTATGCAAATTGGAGATCGATGAAGAAATCAGCAGTATAATATGTGATGCATGCTGATGGTTCCACTTTTAATGAATAAAAGTTTGTCACCTACTGATTGTACCCTGGATCAGGTACAACTGGTGAATTAACTGCTTTGATTAAAATACGGTTGTAAGTCGTATAGTTAACTGATTTATTGTACTTAAACTTCCTCGTTATATACAAGATAATGAGAAAGTTTATTATCCGGAAATATTTAGAGAATTACATTTATTTACATTTATTTTGTATAAAACCTAAATATTGATATTCGTTTAAAAACAATGCAATTCATATTTATATGAAACATGAATATTTGTTTACTAAAATTTTTATACTATGTGAGTTTTTTGTTGTTTATAGCTGTTAATTGTTTTAATTTGGTTATATGTGATGACAACCATATTTGTTTATTTATGTTTTCAAGTTCAATTCCTGGTTATGTTGGATGCTGGATTCAACACCTACCAAAAAATGAAGAAATGGCTGTATTACGAATGCAAATAATTACGTCAGTTTTTTAAAATATTTATAATTTTATTTATAATTAATAATAATTATAATTATAATAATAATAAACATTTTTATTTTTAGGATTATTATAATATTATTAATTATAGAATTAATCTTTATATATATAATTCTACTGTACGTGTGTATGACTGTGAACTCCTTCTAAACGGCTGGACCGAATTGAATGAATTTTTTTGTGTGCGTTTGAGTGGCGCCCCGAATGGTTTAAATTCATAAATCAGCCCGGCAGAGGCGCTGCAGTCGATATTGCTACTGAACTCCTCCTAAACGGCTGGACCGATTTGAATAAATTTTTTTGTGTGCGTTTGGATGGCGCCCCGAATGGTTTAAATTTATAAATCAGCCCGGCAGTGGCGCTGCAGTTGGTATTGTCACTGAACTCCTCCTAAACGGCTAGACCGATTTGAATGAAATTTTTTGTGTGCGTTTGGGTGGCGCCCCGAATGGTTTAAATTTATAAATCAGCCCGGCAGAGGCACCGCAGTCGGTATTGTCACTGAACTCCTCCTAAACGGCTGGACCGATTTGAATGAGCTTTTTTGTATGCGTTTGGGTACCGCCCTGGATGGTTAAAATTTACAAATCAGCCCGGCAGAGGCGCTGCAGTCGGTATTGTCACTGAACTCCTCCTAAACGGCTGGACCGATTTGAATGAATTTTTTTGTGTGCGTTTGGGTGGCGCTCCGAATGGTTTAAATTTATAAATCAGCCCGGCAGAGGCGCTGCAGTCGGTATTGTCACTGAACTCCTCCTAAACGGCTGGACCGATTTTAATGAATTTTTTTGTATGTGTTTGGGTGACGCCCTGGATGATTTAGATTCACAAATCACCCGGAAGATGGCGCTGCTAATTATATTAATAATGCATGGCTTCGTGAACGAGATATTTTAGCCGCAAAAATATCGATGTTGACGCTATTACAGAGGCGTCAATTGGGTAGGGCTGGTGGGGGGCATTGGCTCCTCCAAGGATCTGATACTATCAATACATCGATTCAATAAAACCATCCAATCGTGATAGAATTATACACTATAAAAATTTCAATGCACTGTTATTTTGTAAATTCGTCTAATTTTTAGAAGATTTACTTAACTAATATACCAATTTTATCGCATACTATTAATTGAAATATATCTGATAATATAATTATTACGTTACATATTATTTTGGCCTGACTAAAGTACAGTTCACCGCAATATTCAAACCGTTATCGCACTTTGTATCAAGGACTAGAGCGCCACCGATACGAAAGGCGGTCGTATTGCTTCTAATCTTCTGATGAAATCTAGTTTTATAAACAAAACACGATCGTTCTTCCAAAAACGCCGTGGGTGCGTATTTTGACAAAATTCTATCGTACTATAAGGTGCGCGGCATCACCGCTTTTAGAAGAACGATTGTGTTTTGTTTATAAGATATGTGTGTCTGAGCCAGAGGAAACAAAATATTTCATTAGTATAGGGTTCCTCGAGAGTTTATAGTGCAGTATTTAACATTCAAATTTCAATTGTTATTGGTAATTTTTATAAACTTAAAAGTAAGTACATGCAGGAGAACACAACCTAATTATACCCCTTTTATTTGGAGAAGCCTGACTGTTTGGCCTTGTTTTTTATCTATATCATACTATACAAACTTTACAAGACTTTTTTAAAAACAATAAATTAAAAACAATTCTAAAATGTAAAATCCTATAACATATCAAAAGTTTTCTTGATAGTTGTGCTAATTTTAATAAAATGAATGAAAATAATTACGGGAGTAATTTAAATTTATTGGGTTATTTCCAGTGATTTTATAATAGTGAATGTTTTATAATGGACAAGCAATATTTTCTAACGACACAAAAAAATATTTAGGTTATGTAAATATTTTCAAAGTATGTTATGAAAACTTGCTGACAAATTCTTTTCGCTATATGGACCACAATTTTAATTCATAAAATAGCAAAAATTATATGTTTGGTTGGTTATAATAAAATCCAAAACGTATCCTAAACGTCAATCTTTGTTCATTTTTTTTATACAGTCACAGGGAGGGAGAAACTATTATTTTTTGTGGTAGATTTTTCTTATAGATTTAAAAGAAACTCCCAATGTTTGTACAATTTTGAATCAAATGAAATGGGTAGTAAACTGACCAGACGTCCCACGCTGCGTGGAAATTTCACACATTTCATTGCATTGTCCCACGGAGAAATCTGTCCCACGAAGCGTCCCACGAAACAAATATTTCCACCACATTTGCCCGCATTATCAAAATAATCAAAAAATCTTATATCTACCTACGTACAGTTTGCGCAATATCTTAGTCAAAGCAATGGCTTCACAGTTTTTTCTCGCAGTTTGTATAATGTTATGTATATGTTGATTTAACCATATTGAGAGAACAAACCAGTGCAATATTTTTTTTACTAAAATAGTGTTTTAACTATAATTTTCTTACAAATACTAAACTCAGTTATTTCACTTCAATAATTTACATATATTTTAATGTCTAACAGATCTACCTCAGCGAAAAGGTTTCTTTGTTTATAGAAACATCTCCCCGGTGTATATACGAGAGATCGAAAGTATATTATCAAAAATAAAATACAAAATATTTTACTTAAAAAGAGCGTATAAATTCATAAAAATTTAAATTTTTAAACCAGAGTTTACAATTTTGCTTTATTCGAGCACTCATTTCAATCCTTTGAAATAATATTCAAAAATTAAAATGTTCATAATTTGAATATCGTTCTTACTCATAACAGTAAAATTTTTTTTTTTGTTTTACTCCTTTTGATCTGCTCCAAAAGATTACATTTTCCTGTTCCTTCATTCGATTTGCAAAAGAAGAAAATTAGTCACTCTACTTCATTCTTTATATTCATTTTTCTAACAATACATGAATAATTGAACGAATTATTCGAAGCATTTTACGCGGAAAAGCATCAAATTTGACGCAAAAATAAAAGTTTTGAGTATTTGAAAGAAAATATTTATTTCAATTTAGTAGCAAGAATGATATTTTATTATTTTTACTCCTGTATGTGAGAGTGTTATATTTTTTTTAAAGCTACGCACTCTGAAAGAACAAAGTAGAGGAGTGGTATAAGTAGCGTTTCAAACTCTGTTTAAAACACACTTTAACTAGGTAGCTCAAAAGTGAAATTATTATTTTCTAATTTATAATTTTTTTTCTCAATAAAGAACAAACAAAGCAAACAGCATAAAAACTTGATAAATGGTATAGATTTGCAAAAGATAGAACGAGAGGTATACTGTATGTCTGTATACCTCTTATACTTACAGAAACCAGAAAAGATATTAATTATTTAGTAAAATTAAAATAAATTGTTTCAATTGTTTTGCAGTCTTTACTTGTGTAACAAAAGTTTTAAGCTACTATAAAAGGTAAATTTATACCAATTTTTAAAATTATATTTAAAAAGTTCCCTGCAAATCAAGAGGGATAGAAAACGTTTACGTAAATTCTTATACGATATTGAATTGAACTATCCTTTTATAAAAAAATCAAAATATAACGACGCAAAAGTTTAGTGTATTACCAGTCGGAGTGAATTTGCAAATTATCAGTGGACATTATGATATTAAAAGACATATAGATACAGAAAAACATAAAAAAGCGTTGCTATAAGCCGCCAGCTCCAGTAGCTTAAACAAGTTTTGTTGTTATTTTGTTTTCTTGTTGTTATTTAACATTGACAAAAAGTTAGTTGCAATTTGCGCTGATAACACGAACACCAATTTTAGTGGTTCACGTCAAGGGGTGAAAATTTAAAAACAAGCTAAATTGGAATTTGAACCAAAGTGTATTGGGTATTGGATTTGCAGCCCATATTCTAAATAATGCAATAAGAAATGCTGCTGATTTAAATGGCAGGGTTAAAAAAATTTCGATATTTTACTGTCTTTACTGGAGACGTTGAAGGAGTTCTGCGGCAAAAGTAATGTCGAACATAACCAACTTATTGGATACAGTGAAACTCGCTGGCTGGCGGTAATGCCAGCACTAGAAAGAATTTAGAAAATGTACGAACCACTGTAAGCACATTTCCTAACGGTTGAAAAATGTCCAATTAAAATAAAAGAATTTTTTGAAGAATTAAATAGTAAACAAATAGTAAAGGAAAGCATTAAATAGTAAATTTATGCACAATCTAGTTAGCACGTTTTCACCGTTCCACTTTCTCGCAATAGAAATTCTAATTAGTTAGTATTTGGAAGAATGTTTGCATTTTGTCCCACATTTTAACGATTTGGCTCTGGTCAGTTTAGGGTAGACATAACTCTTTCTCTCTGAGACAAATAAAGAAAAACAAAAAAACGATTCGACATAAGAGGAGTCACGTAGGGATTGCAATCCCGTGGTGTTTTATGGATCATGGGACTATGTGACTCATACATTTTAAATCCCGGGATGCCCGGGATCTAAAAAATCGTATAGAAAAACCAACCTTTTTTTCTATGTTGCACGATCTGCTGTCGTTTACAAATTCACTCTCTGAACAGTTACAAGCAAAGATATAATAATTTCTAGCACAAGCACTTTAATTAAAACTACTTTCTTGATGCTTAAACAATGCAGAGATGATACTACATTTAAAATAATTTTTAACAAATGAAGGAATTTTGCAGAACTTTGCGGCATTTGCTTCGATGAAACAACACCAGAAGACTGAGAGAGTAACCAATGTAGCTCAAAGGCATTTTATTTTTATTTCTAAGTCGATGCATTTAAATGCTTACAAATATATGTGTGTATAAAAATGTGTATGTTATGTTTTACGAAAAAAATCGTTTTATGTCATTTAAATTCTCGCCCCCCTAAGATTTTGGTGAAATGACGCCACTGCGCTATTAACTTCAAAATACAACAGTCATTACCCGGCAATGAGATATTGTTCAAATCGATCGACACTGTTACCGATCCTGACGAAGCAGTAAACTATCCTGTTGAAATTTTTAATTCGCTGGATTTACCAGGAGTGTCACCACATAACTTGCGATTAAAATTGGCTCAGCAATAATTTTGCTTCGGAATTTAAATCCACCTAAGCTATGCAACGGTACAAGATTAGTCTTAAAAAAAACTTTGGGCAGTGTTCTTGAAGCTACAATTTTGAACGGCTAATTTGAAGGTGGAGTTGCTCTTCTGCCACGAATCCCACTGATCCCTTCAGACTCACCCATTCCATTCAGACGTCTGCAATTTCCAATTCGCTTGGAGTTTGCCATGACTATTAATAAGTCACAAGGTCAAACAATGTCGATTTGTGGGTTGGATCTAGAAAATCCGGTCTTTTCACATGGCCAATTATATGTGGCGTGTTCTCGCGTTGGGAAACCACCAAATTTATTCATTTATACTCCTGAGGAATTGACTAAAAATATTGTTCATCAACTTGCATTAAGATAAAATTAGACAAACAATATTGATTATAACGAATTATTTTTAGAAAAATTGATGTTATTTCAAAATAAAGAATAATAAAATTTTTATATTATTGGTCTTTCATTTCATACTTTGTTTAATATCCTAATCGCTTGAAATATCATGCAGGACAACGTCTGTCGGAATTATGTCTCTGATAAGTATAAGTTCAATCCCGACCCGACAATAATTACTTACTGTCGGGAATATTACTTTCAACAATTACTTTAAGCTTAATCACTCACAAAACTCCAAAAAATTAATATTCCCATAATGTTGTCTATATATGGCAATATATTGACCGTGTGTCAGATATTAGTTTCTCATTAATTTGCAACAACCAATAATGACTACAATGACTCAGAATGTTGACTAAATAGAAATATTTCTCATCCTATGAATTCACACGTAGTACTGCCTAGAAGTTTAATACAAAACTCCAAAATAAAATTTTAATTCTTTTTGCATCATTATCTTCTATTTATAAAAGTTAATGTGTGTATGTTTAAAATTTGTAAATGTGTTTGTATTCACTTTCATCGAATATATTGTCACTATTCTAACTGCCTTTGCTCACCATTGAATGACATCACGATTACAATTTTTTTGTAACTTTTTTAATAACCTACCAGTAAAGAAAGCGTATATTAAACGGCATGAACACTATGAACAGTTTTGAATCTATATTTGTTCCGTATAATGTTCAATATAGAGACACACCTGAAACCTTACACACCTGAAAACTTATTTGATCGCGTATTTTTATATATCCTTTGTTTTATATATAATACTAATTTTTATATTTTGCTGATCAACTAGAGTGCTGATCCTTTTACATTCATATTTAAAAAAAAAAATAGAAAATCATTTCTCATTACTACTCTTTGAAATTATTGCTACTACGTCAACAAAATGTATACACACAAACTTTATTTATAGGTGTAGCAAACCACGCCGGGTCCCGCTAGTATAACTATAATTTTATATTATATAATTATTTTTTTTTCCTTTATCTCCATTTAGGAGCATAGGGCGTCTACTAGACTGGACCATCTGACTCTGTTGGGGGCAATCGCTTTCAGTTCACCCCATGTCTTGCCAATTTGTTTTGCTTCAGCTAGCACCGTTTTCTTCCACGTCATGGGTGGTCTTCCAACTCCCCTTTTACCTTGTGGATTCCACTCTAGGGACATCCTTGTTAAGTCTTCAGGTAATTTCCTCAGTGTATGTCCTATCCATCTCCATCTCCTTTGTTTTATCTCGATCTCAATGTCTAACTGCTCTGTCTGCCGTAGAAGTTCCTGGTTACTGATGGTTTCGGCAAGAAGCATTTGATCAGTCTTCTCAGGCATTTGTTCACAAACACCTGTAGTTGATTTGTGAACTTTCTTGTATGTTTCCACGTTTCACACCCATACAGCAGTACTGACTTGACACATGCATTGAACATTCGTAGCTTTATCTTTCTTGACAGGACGGATGCATCCCAGATCTTGTGAAGCATATTGAACGTATTTCTAGCTTTGTTAATACGCTGACTGATATCTTCTTCAGTCCCGCCTGTTTTTGCTACAGTACAACCAAGGTACACAAATTTGTCAACTTCATCCACTTGTGTTTTGTTGATGGTAATTGGTGTTATCGTTTTGGTGTTCAATCTCATAGTCTTTGTTTTTCTGATATTAATGTTGAGACCAACTTCATGTGCAAGGGTTGATAGCTTCTGTATTTTCTGCTGCATGTCCGTATGTGTGTGTAAGTAGACAGATGTCATCTGCGTAGTCTAGATCATTGAGCCGTTTTGTTGTGTTCCATTGGATTCCATTTGGACTTGCATCATCGAGCTTTCTCATGATACTATCTAGTACTATTAGGAATAGTAGCGGGGATAGTACACAGCCTTGTCTCACTGCTCGGTGGTTGTAGTATTTATAACTTTGCTGTCCTTTGTATTGTATTCTGTTTCCAGCATCCCGATACATTTTTTTGATTAGATCAACTATTTTCTTCGGGACGCCCATTTCACAAAGTGTCTTCCATATCGCGCTTCAGTTGATTGAGTCGAAGGCGCGTTCGAAATCCAGGAAAAGAAGATACAGTGGTGAGTTCCATTCGTTTGATTGCTCTATGATGATATGGGTTGTGTTGATATGATCAGCACAGCTTCTTCCTGTTCTAAAGCCGGCTTGTTCATTTCTTAGTTTCATGTTGATTGATGGAGATATTCTTTCGAGAATGATCATCGCTAGTATTTTCATTATTGTGTTGAGCAGAGATATACCTCTCCAATTTTTGCATTCTCTAAGATCACCTTTCTTTGGAATTGTTATGGTTAAACCTTCTTTCTATTTGGTTGGTACTTTACCTTTGTTCCATACATCAGCTAATAGTGGTGTTAGAGTTTCTGCTGTTGTGTTTACATCTGCTTTGAGTAATTCTGCTGATATATTATATGTACCAGCAGATTTGTTATTCTTGAGTTTTTGTATGGCATCTCTAACTTCCCGTTCCGTTGGTGGATGGGTGCTGATAGTTTCGTTATAGTTGTCATTCGGAGACTGCAAATTATCTTCATGTTGGTGGCAGTTGTCTTCAAAGTATTCTTTCCATCTATTTAGCTGTTGTTCATGTGTTGTGAGGGTTTGACCAGATTCATCCTTTATTGGTGGAGTGTTTGTATACTTGTAAGTGACCTTTCTCACGCATTTAGGTAGTGTGCGCATATTTCTATTAGCAGCTGCTGTTTCTACAGTCTTGAGAATGCTTTCTGTATATCTTCTGCGTTCATTCCTTGCCATCTCTTTAACTTGTTTTGCTGTACTTTCATATTTGCTGCGGATCTCGGTTGTGTTCTGGGGACACAATTGCAACTTGAGCTGTCGACACTCTTCGATTTTCTTCCAGGTATCATCACTAATCCATGGTTTCCGTGATTTGTCTTGGTATCCAAGCATATCTGTAGCAGTTTTGACGTAAACTTCTTTAACTTGTTCCCATTTTTCATCAATGCTGGTGGTTTCGTTGTTTGGTAGATTGAGCTGGAGCGATTCTTTGAAGATGTTATTTGTGTTTTTGTCGCTGAATCTGCTGATGTTAAATTTCCTCTGACATTAGTTGTTGTGTTTTACAGCGGCTGGTTTAATTTTGAATGTTGCAACTACCAGTTGATGGTCGCTGTGTATGTCTGCTCCTCGCTTTGCTCTGACGTCTTGTAGTGAGGATAGAAACTTCTTATTCACCAATACGTGATCAATTTGATTCTTGGTTCTTCCATTTGGTGATGTCTAAGTGTATTTGTATATGTTCTTGTGTGGAAGCTTGCGATGAGCCTATCTCCATTATTGTTACGTGTTGACTCTAGTGCATGTTTGCCCATGACTAATTTCATTTTGGTGTTGTCGGTTCCAATTTTGGCATTGAAATCGCCTTGTATTATTTTGAAGTCATTTCGGTGTGCACTAGCCAGTGTTGCTTGGAGTTGTTCGTAGAATTCATCTTTTGTCGCATCATCAGCTTCTTCGGTAGGTGCATAGCACTGTATGATCGTTGTATTTCTGATTTTCGATTGGAATTTTAATGTTATTTTTCTGCTACTGATTGGCTTCCATTCAAGAAATGATTTCTTTGCGTTAGGTGTTGTTAATATTCCTACGCCTTGTTCATGTGTGTTGGATTTTCCAGAGAACCATCATGTAATTTCCTTCACTTGTTGTGACATTTTGGGAGTTTGAATTCCCTTTAAGACCATATGAAATGGAATTTCTACTCAAGTATCTGAAATATTGCTGTTTTTGCAGTTGAGGTAATATCGTTAAATTATTCCATTATTCCATCGGTTCTTTAACTCGTTTTAAAGATCATGAATGTCGTTTTCATTGACGAAATGATATTTAACGCCCTTTGGATTTGAAGACAAATATTCATAATATTCCCAGACTGTGCTGATAAAAGTTTATCGAGACTTTATTGCCCTCCAAAGTCTATCCTTCGCAGTTGCACACAGCCGTCGACAGTGCCCTTACTAGTGGCATGACTCATGACTATAGTGGCAAAGAAAACCCACCCTCCAGTCTTTCTCACTGTAATAGACACTGGAAATAGTAAATCTGTTTTTGAACTGGGCATCATCGGTTATAAGATCTCCTAGATTTCAAATCGCAGAATTTTATAATACTTTAATTAAAAACCAGACATACAACACTATAACACAGCTTGGAGAAAATGTTTATCGAGGATAAGGCAAAAGGAAGACAAATGGTTTGTTGATGCTTTCAATTTATTTGCAGTCAAATTTTGTGAACCGATCTTCTCTCCAAAATTAATGTTGTTTCTAAAACGACACTAGAGAAGTGTATTTATATTATAAGAGCAAAGAAACTAGACGGCACCTTAGTCAGCGAACCGAATATTCCGCATCGAAATCCAATACGAATTCGACGTAATGGAAAGAGTTTTGAATATTAATCACAAGATAATATAGTATAAGATCCTCCAAAAAATCCCTTTCCTTCTAATTGATTTTGCTATTAATTTATTAGTTAAGAACTATTTATTCTTATGGATGAGCACAATGATAGATCTGGATTTTATATAATATATTCTAAGTAAAAAACCAGGACAGGGATTACATTTTAAAATATTTGGAATGTAGAGTTAATTTTGACGAACTTATTCTGATTCGATAGTGATGTTGATGCTATAGAACTCTGCGATAACCTCCAAAACATACAATAGGAATGCTATTATAACATGAACTTAAGTACGGTAGAAAATTTTAAACCCTCTGTATTTGCAAAACAGGTAAGATATTATCCGGATTTATTTATAGCCAAGATACTGCCGTATTTAATAATATTTCGTTTACTAAATTTTTTTATTTTTATAATATTGTAACGTAGAGGAACTCTGTCATTGTTTGTATTCGATTCGACCTATAGATTTAGTTAACTAAAACAGTGGATTTTCTATACGTTATATATATTATTCGTCCCTTTATCTTATGAAAAAAAATTTTTTTCCATTATTATTCCTCTTTCTTATTTGTTTTTATTTTCGTAGTAATTTTCCCGCAGGAGGGATCGATTTTGATCGATTATGATCAATGTTGATCTACGGGTCTGACTACCCTGCGTACTCCAGTCCCTGCCATTGACATATGAGTTAGCGTGAGATATCACATACCACTGGCAATGGCAGGGGATGTCATTAGCCAAGATGATATCTTAGGGTGCTGGCGGACGAACTTTAATTAGTCAACGGCAGCACTTCCAGTCTTAGCTGGGCAGCGTTCCGTAGCGGTGCCGCTCATTAGCTCTTCCGAGGAATCGGACCAACACGTAGTTATGTGTGGGCTTTGTGCCTCGATTGAGGTGGTGGGCGGTGAGTCTGGGGTGCACTGCATCAGCTGGATTATTGGCATTTAGTTTTGTTTTGTTTTCTGCAAATTTCTCACAATTTGTTTTTCACTTATTATTTTGTTATTATTTCTTCATCTTATCATGAAATATTGGCATATGTCATATTTTGTTGTATGATAGGATTTTTTACTTAGTTATCCATTTTAAAATAAAACATAAAAAAATTAAATAAACCTTTTGATATATATATGGCTGTACAACCGAAAAAAAATAAGTCTGCAAGTGGTAAAGCAAATTTGCGCAATCCCCCCGCCCATAAAGTGGCACGTCCACGGAATTTGCAGGGACAAAACATATATGAATCAATAAAAAATTTTAAAATAAATGTTCAAAACATCTGCGGATTAAACGCTAACATGCAACATCACGTGCAACGACCACGTGCAACATCATCTTGAGCACGACAAACCGAACATTATATTCCTTACAGAAACACAAGTTTCTGAAAATTTTCTCTTTATAGAATCGCTTAATTCCAAATATAGGCGCGAATCAGCTTTCAAACTCCATCAGGGCATATGCGCATTCATTCATGAGAGTGTTGCGTACACGCGCTTTCCAAATTTTGAACTCCTCGGTGACGGCTTCAATACCATTGTTTCTAAAGATTTGTCTTCCAGAAATGACTTTTTCTACAATAGCTTTATACCGGTCCCCCAACAAACGTAGCCCAAACTTTTTTAATATACTGACAAAAATTGTGGACGAGATTAGGCAAAGTCCCCTAATTGTGAAGTGACTTTTTTAATATACTGACAAAAATTGTGGACGAGATTAGAGCAAAGTCCCCTAATTGACCGGTGACTTCAACTTCCACAACAAATAATGGTTGGAATTCTCCAAATCGACCGACGATGTTGACAATAGTGGAAAACTGGCAGAAATTTTTGCCGCGTCTCAGGGCCTATTCCAAATTGTTAAAAGCCCGACTTTCACTCCCCGTAATGGCGGTGATAATAGTTTTCTTTTAGATCTCTTTCTTACCACAATGCCAGATATTACGAGTGTCGATGTCGCGAAAGGTAGTATTGGAAATTCTGATCATTATTTAATCTCATCAGTTATCAAAACTGATTTACTTAAAACTACAGCTCCCAAACCCCGTAAAATATTTCACTACTCAAAAATGGATAAGAGTGGTCTTCAAAACTTTTTCCATTATTTCCCTTGCGACCGTCATTGTTTTTACACTGACAATGTAAACGTTTCCGCTCAAAACTTTACAGAAACCATCCAATTTGCTATCAATAAATTTGTCCCTTTCTCCATAGTTAAACCCAAACAAAAATACTTGTATTCGAAAGCGGACAAAACGGCACTTAGAAACAAACGTAGATTATTTAATATTTGGATTCATAACAAAATTCCCACTAATCGATCCCAATATCTAAAGGCCAACAAAATATCTAACCAGATTATCTCAAACGAAAAGTCTGAAATTGACAGAGCGAAAGCCTCAAAACTTACGTCTATGTCTGTTTCTGACAAGAGTTTCTACAGTGCCATTAATTCCTTAAATTCTGGTACAAAATTTTCTATTCCTCCTATTATTGATGGTGATTTAATCGTCAATGAAAAGCTAACTTGTTCGCTGAACGCATTGCTCTGAACTCCACTGTTTTGGAAACTCCTAAGGAAATACATCAAAGCCAGTCTGCAGGAGTTAATATGAATGAACTTCACTTCAAACCCAAAATAGTCGCTAAACTTTTAAAGGGGTTAAACATGGACAATATTCCACCCATTATTTTAAAAACCTTTTCCAAAGAACTTGCACCAACTTTAACTAAAATATTCTACCAATCCTACAAATCTGATATATTTCCCTCGTGTTGGAAGTTGGCAAATGTCCAGCCGTCCCCAAAAAGGGACCAAAATCCGATATCTCAAATTATAGGCCAATAGCTTTACTATCGGTCCACGTACCAGTGCTTGGTCGTATTTCAAAGTCCGACAAACTCTACTTGGGTTTTTACCGGATAACGCAATTGGCAAAGTGTTTTCCTTCTCCGATAATCAGAAATATTTCAAAAGTATATAAATTTATATTTTTATGTATTTGTTTGTAATATTATTATTGTTAATTATTAAAATTATGATTTTTATAGAAAAATAAATTATTTATAATAGTCTCATGCTTATGTTAGTGTTAAGATGTTGAAAGTAAATCATAATCTTCGATCGTTGGAATCTCCAATTCTTATTCTCAATAAAAACCTGTTTTTCAATGAGTAATGCACAGAATATGTTTCAAATTTAGTACAGATGTTTTTTATACAAATTTTTAATATATTAGATTCACATTTAGTAAAGCATAATTAATTTGATGTAAAAACACATGTGAATTTTTCATATACTAAACTTTAAAAAATCGTTTAAAAAAATCCATATGGAATCTCTCACTTTTTATTTTTTAATTTTATAGCTGCATGTGTTTACTTTAAAATTTGTGAAGAACAAAAAAATAAAAATGACGATTTTTGAGATATAAACTTTGAAGTAAACCAAGGTTTAACTCGCCACCTAGCGGAAAAGAGAAAAATTATTAATTTCCATCTTACTCATTTCGATTATTCAACCATTTTTCTCTTTATTTGCAAAAATATTAGTAAATCGCATGAAATTTATGAGATCTATTAACAAAACATTGACACCATTAATAAAACTACGTGAAAAAGCCTCAAAAATTCAACCGCGCATAACTCCGATTCAGAGTACTGAAAAAATAAAACCATAAATTTCTTTTTTTCTTTCGTCAATACGAACAATATTTCAAAATTTCAGATTTTTTAAAAATCAAAAATTTAAAAATCGTCAAAAAAAATGTACGTTTTCAAAATAAAGCCACAATATATCAAATATCGGTCACACTTATGTTTTCATAAAAATTAGTCTACAACAAAAACAATTAAAATCACACCCGTTAAATTTCAAAACAAACTTATTTCTTTTCATATTTTAAAATATAATTTTCTTTTGATGATAAAGCGATTTGAGGAATATGGAATTTATAGTAAATAAGAAGTTAAGTAATTAAGTAAATATAAATTGAATATATTTAAATGCATATTTATGGAAGGGATATTTTGAAGTTTTGTATACATAGAATTTAGGGGAAATCAATGTATTAAATTTTGTATAGATACTATAGTTTTAACAGAAATAAAACAGAATCAATTTTGAACTAAAACTTGTTTTTAATTTTCCCGACGTCTCCGAATTGCTTTTAGCTCAAAGGGACTAGCAGGGAATAATCGAACCGAATTGCTCTTTGGTAAAAGGTTAGTGCATGAACTGTGACAGTACTCCAATAGGACAGAAAGACGCACCAGACCTGTATCGATAATTTTGAACTAATATATGCCGATGCAACCTTTTTTATGCTAGGAAAAACAGCAATTATACTCTAAAATATGTTAGAATAGAACATTAAATAGCAAAAAACATAATAACACAATCTTCTAAAGTTCACAACTGTAAAATCTATTCTTTTTAGTTTGTTTATGTTTGTTTTTACCTACTCTATCATAGACTGCGTTGTTTTTATTTTATTTTCTATTAGATAAAATTACTCAAATCCTGTTGCGTGTTATTCTGTTTTTGTAATCTATAGATATTTGTTTAGGTGTTATCTCTTTATATTTTTTTAGTGGATTTACTTTCCAGAAAGAAAATTATCCATGGTTTTTATTACATTGCATTCCATAATCGTTACAAAATATTTAGAAAATATTTGAAATATTTGAAAAAAATTCATATAATTTTTTTATTTATTATATTTAATTTTTATTTATTTGGTGATGCTGTACTATTGCTTGCTCGAAAAAATGAGCCTCTATATACCTAACTATATTTGTGTACTTTAATAATTGACGACAGGAGTACGTCACATCAATGAAGAGTATTCCACCAGCCGGAATCCAGTTTTAGTTATATTTTTACATATTTAAAAAAAGATAATTTACTTTTTATTTTGTTTTTATTTCCCACATGTTATTATGAAACATTGGCATATATCATATTTTATGTATATGATATAGGATATATTGTCTAAATATTCAACATTTGAAAAACAATAAAAGAAAAATGTTGATTCAATTATAAAAAGCATCCAAGACCGTACACCCAGAGAAATGGGTTTGGAGAAATTATACTTATTGAAGTAATGAAAACGCCAATTTTTATTTATGTATTAAATATTCCTCTTATGGATTATACAAACTTAATTTTCAACATTATTCCTATATGAAAAGGATTTATTCTTTAGTCAGAAGCATTCAATAAAAAAAAGAGCTCATTAAAGTATGATCACTAAATATCTTGAATAATTTAGAGAAAAATAAAAAAGTTTCTGTTATTAATCCTTCAAAATATTTCATTATTCATCACTACGAATACATATATTATACTTAATATATGTTTTATTTATTTCAAATTTTCATAGTTTACACAGTTTTGTGATTTTTCTTCCTCCCTCTCTCAGTCAACCACATTCAACATACAATATTACTCGATAAAATTATTGTTTTATCAAGATTCCTCATCATAAGTAGGTGGTGTAAACTTAAAACGTGACGTAAAAATTTATATTGTGTGATATATATATGTATTGTTATTCTAAGTGTTTAAGGTAAGTTTAAAGTTAAAATAGTTTATTCCTCAGAATAATCTTCTTATATATTAATACGCTAACTTTGCACTTTGTACAGCCTAAGGCTTTTTTATTCGAATTTTCACTCATTCCAAATTTTTACTGCTAACTGATATTAGTGTAACCTAGATCTGAGAGATTTTTGGGATTTTTCGGATCATAAATAAAAAAGTTATAGACGAATTATAATGTATTTTTGAATTCAACTGCCTCCCCTCAAATCAAATCAAATGGATCAAATGGAATCGTCCAAATCTTTTCTTTGTTTATAGTATTTTATATTTTCTTTTCAGTTTTTGCATTGATCTAGGAGAGTATGGACGTTATTTTTCTTTGTTGTTTTATCTTATATATTAATACGTTGAATATTTAGTTATATATAAATTGTTTGTGAATGAAAGAGGATAAAAAATTGATTATTGATTGTTGTATTTTTTTTCAGCGACAATTTTGTAATGTGTGTGTTTGGTATGATAGTTTGAGATCGCAGATTTGATTTTTAGAATTTTTAATATATATTGTTTGTGAATGAAAGAGGATAAAAAATTGATTATTGATTGTTGTGAGTGCTTGGTATGATAGTTTGAGATCGTAAATTTGATTGTTAGAATTTTTAATATATATTGTTTGTGAATGAAAGAGGATAAAAAATTGATTATTGATTGTTGTATTTTTTTTCAGCGACAATTTTGTATTGTGTGTGTTTGGTATGATAGTTTGAGATCGTAAATTTGATTGTTAGAATTTTTAATATATATTGTTTGTGAATGAAAGAGGATAAAAAATTGATTATTGATTATTGCATTTTTTTTTCAGCGACAATTTTGTAATGTGTGTGTTTGGTATGATAGTTTTAGATCGTAGATTTGATTGTTAGAATTTTTAATATATATTGTTTGTGAATGAAAGAGGATAAAAAATTGATTATTGATTGATGTATTTTTTTTCAGCGACAATTTTGTAATGTGTGATTTGATTGTTAGAATTTTTAATATATTGTTTGTGAATGAAAGAGGATAAAAAATTTATTATTGATTATTGTATTTTTTTTTCAGTGACAATTTTGTATTGTGTGTGTTTGGTATTATAGGTTGAGATCGTAAATTTGATTGTTAGAATTTTTAATATATATTGTTTGTGATTGAAAGAGGATAAAAAATTGATTATTGATTGTTGTATTTTTTTTCAGCGACAATTTTGTAATGTGGGTGTTTGGTATGATAGTTTGAGATCGTAGATTTGATTTTTAGAATTTTTAATATATATTGTTTGTGAATGAAAGAGGATAAAAAATTGATTATTGATTGTTGTATTTTTTTTTCAGCGACAATTTTGTAATGTGTGTGTTTGGTTTGATAGTTTGAGATCGTAGATTTGATTGTTAGAATTTTTAATATATATTGTTTGTGAATGAAAGAGGATAAAAAATTGATTATTGATTGTTGTATTTTTTTTTCAGCGACAATTTTGTAATGTGTGTGTTTGTATGATAGTTTGAGATCGTAAATTTGATTGTTAGAATTTTTAATATATATTGTTTGTGAATGAAAGAGGATAAAAAATTGATTATTGATTGTTGTATTTTTTTTTCAGCGACAATTTTGTAATGTGTGATTTGATTGTTAAAATTTTTAATATATATTGTTTGTGAATGAAAGAGGATAAAAAATTGATTATTGATTGTTGTATTTTTTTTCAGTGACAATTTTGTATTGTGTGTGTTTGGTATGATAGTTTGAGATCGTAAATTTGATTGTTAGAATTTTTAATATATATTGTTTGTGAATGAAAGAGGATAAAAAATTGATTATTGATTGTTGTATTTTTTTTCTGCGACAATTTTGTAATGTGTGTGTTTGGTATGATAGTTTGAGATCGTAAATTTGATTGTTAGAATTTTTAATATATATTGTTTGTGAATGAAAGAGGATAAAAAATTGATTATTGATTGTTGTATTTTTTTTCAGCGACAATTTTGTAATGTGTGTGTTCGGTATGATAGTTTGAGATCGCAGATTTGATTGTTAGAATTTTTAATATAGATTGTTGGTGAATGAAAGAGGATAAAAAATTGATTATTGATTGTTGTATTTTTTTTTCAGCGACAATTTTGTAATGTGTGTGTTTGGTATGATAGTTTGAGATCGTAAATTTGATTGTTAGAATTTTCAATATATATTGTTTGTGAATGAAAGAGGATAAAAAATTGATTATTGATTGTTGTATTTTTTTTCAGCGACAATTTTGTAATGTGGGTGTTTGGTATGATAGTTTGAGATCCTAGATTCGATTGTTAGAATTTTTAATACTAGGAGGGCACGGCGTGCTTCGCTACGCTTATAAATAAAGTTTTGGCTTTAACATTTTGTTGACGTAGAAGCAATGATTTCAAAAAGTGGTTATGAGAAATGCTAGCATATAATTTTTAATTTTGCTTTTTAAATATATGAATGAAAAATAATCAGAACTCTAGCTGATCAGTTCGGATATATGAAAAATTAGCGATCAAATAAGCTAGAGATCAAATAAGCTTACTTGAAAACTTATTTGATCGCTAGTTTTACATATATCCGAACTCATCAGCTAGAGTTCTGATTATTTTTCATTCATATATTTAAAAAGAAAAATTAAAAATTATATGCTAGCATATCTCATAACCGCTTTTTGAAATCATTGCTACTACGTCAACAAAATGTTTACGCAAAAACTTTATTTATAAGCGTAGCGAAGCACGCCGGGCCCTCCTAGTTATGTTTATTACAGTAATGTATGGAGCCATTCTTAAAAAAACAATTCATTGGAACTAATTTCGGCAGTTCAGTACAAAGGAACTTTGATTAAAAATGAATTAAATATTTAGGATTTACTAATATGTAGAATTAACTTAAATTTATAATTGTTTGTTTAAATATATAATAAAAGGAAATCTTGGTATCTTATAATAAAATAATAAAAATAATAGAATAAAAATAATGAATAAGTTATGTGTTTTAATATACCATCATATTATACATAGTCATAGATGAACTAATCGTAAAACTATCAGACTAAATATTTAATTTGACGTAATTGATAGAATTCGATTGCAGAATTCATGACATAAATGCCATAACTAATACATATATAAGTTTAACCCATACTTAGTAACGACTTCGTCGATTCCAATTTTTGGATTAAATCCGGGGTACTATTCATTCAAATTAACGATAAAATTATGGTTAAAATATGCATAATCCGTACATAAACAAACGACTTTTTCATTCATACAAGGAATAATCAATGTTTAGTACAAATTTCATAGATAGTGCTTAGTATGTAATTATCAATCCTTGACTAGTCACGGTTGAAAATTACACTTAGTTATTGCATAGGCTATCCCTTATAGGAATGTTCCATCCCAAAATTTCTCTGGGTGTATGTTATTGGGGGACCTAGATCGTAAAAGCTGAATGTATTGCTGTGACAGTGACACATATTCTAATTCCTCTTACAATTACACAACACTTCATATTAAAACAGGTATTGCATTTTTTTTATTATATTGTCTTACAATGTATTTAAATTTGAGGGCGCCATTTACCTAATTTGTACCCGGCGCTAAAATACCTTGATCCGGCACTGCTCGACATTATATCTGTTCGATTAGCAAACTCAGTGGACTGTAACACTATTCGGTTTTTAAAAATTACCAATAATATGTGGAATTATTTTGATTGTTGGTTCTAAATTTACTGCATATTGAAACAATATCCCTCGGCGCTAGGTGCCTCAGGAGGATCGGCCAATAATAGCTCGGCCAATAAGAGGATCGGCCAATAATAGCTCACTTCTCAACCTTGTTATATAATGTACTATTACCAATCTTAAAATTTCAAATTTTAGTTAAAGCAATTGTATACCCGTAAACATTATTTGGAGAAAAGGGCTTAATAATACACCCGTAACTTTTATTGGTAGGGGTCTTATGATCGGCACTTTACGGTACTATAGTTGCTTTCATGTTAGTTTTTTGTTCATTCCCAAAGTCAGTTCTAACAAAATGTTGAATTAACGTAAATATCGGTAAGGAGGATTGTGAGATGACAACCATTCGCTTCTGAAAATCTGGGTATTGTTTGAGGCACGCAGTGAGATTGAGTCGTTTAGTTTATCTAAATTTTCTTATGAGTGAGGTATTTCAATAGAACCCCCGTGCAACTCGAGCTAGTGGATAGTTTGTTTTTCTTTTGTGTGCAGCGACCATAACCGGTTGCCTTTCACAGTGTCATGTTTCAATTGTAGAATTCATCAAGTTCTCTTTGCAATAGGTTTGTTAAAACATTCAAACTAAAAGATCCTATGCTGTCATACATGTCATCTTCTACCATCCGGTTATGAATTCTTTTGACCAACCTCCTTACAAGAAAAAATTTAAAACAAATATTACTGAAATTAATTATTGTGCTAAAAAACTAATTATTGTACAATATCATTGTAAATATATTCTTTTCTTAAAGACCAAACAAAAATTATCACTTGAAAATAGTTATAACTAATATTATAGAATTTACCTCGCCAGTCGTAGTGTTTTCCGTAAAAATACAAGGCGGCTAGGACAAATTTTATTTGTTGTTGTATTGCAAGGGAGATGATTTTGAATAGGATGTAGCTCGCCTGATACCTTCCCTAGACTGATATCTTCCCATCTTGCTTTTGAGGAATGATAGGTAAGATGGGCAACTTTTTTTCTGCTTTTCTTGAAAATGGTCCTTTGCACTTGGTTGTGAAGGTTTCGTCGATTCTGCAATGATGGTTTTTCGCTTTGTGCAAGCAAGCGGTAATTTACAAGGAGCTTCATCTTTTGAGTCCAGCTTGTGTCTCGAACTATTATGATATATGAAGCAATGGTCATCGTTGTCAGATTGGAAAACGGCTTCTGTTTAGCTCGAAGATGTTGGTCATTGGTTTTGGTTTACTAGTTATCCAACTAGTATCCCACTTCTCAGTCCTTTGGTAACACCTAGGACTGAGAAGTGGGTTTAGATACATATGCAGAGCGAATCATTGAAATGTAGCCTAATATATGGTTTAGCTTTGGAAAAAACTTAATTTTTCAATAGTAAAAAAAACGATGTTGCAATAAAGCATATATGGGTCATTCTTTTACAAACCGAACAGATTTGGACAAAATCTGACCTAAAATGTTAAAATCAATTTTTAGTCATTATCTAACAAAAATAAAGAGTGTTTAGTATGACCATCGTATTCTGCGTTCAATTTTCAATAAGAAACGTATATTTAATTAATGGAGAAATGAGTTTTACTGTTACAAATAAGTTAATTTTTCCAGCGCCGAACGACAAAAATTTAGAAAAATTTTTGTCGTATAGGAAATGAAACGTAGAATACGATGGTCATACTAAAAACTCATTTCGTTGGTGGGGCAATGACTACAGATCGATTTGAACATTTTATTTGTTTATAACAATAGCAAATTGTCAATAACTTTTATTAATTTTTTTTGTAAATAAACATCTTTTAACTTTAAAATAAATCAAGCTAGAGGTTTCTATTTTTAATAAACCGAAGTTATGAATATTTGAAAATAACTCGTCAAGCCAAAAATCGCGAAATTTAGAACCGCTATATTTTCCAAGAAAAAAAAACTTCATCGAACACGTATATTATCTTTTTTTTTGACATAAAACCCATAAAACCCCAATTTCAGCCAAATTAAAAATGTGTTGGTCAAAAAGGTGTTCGGTTTGTAAGAGAATGACCCATATCTGCGTTGCAATTAAATTTAGAACGGCTTGAGTAAATAGAAATTTGCATATTTCAATTTATCATTTATTAATTTCAAAAACATTGTTTATGCTCCCAGTCATTTACATATAATCGTTGGATCCTCAAAAATAAACGACACTTTAATCATTACTCAATAACAACAGAAAATACCAAATTTTTAAATCCCTACATTTGCCAGTCAAAACTAAGCTTTATAATCTATAATCTCTAACTTTTCCTGTTACATCAAAATATATTTTTCCATTTTATATTTTATGTATAAATATGAAAGTTAATTTTCCAAACTATGTACATATTTATTCTTTTTTTGTATGTTAATGTTTCTATTTTTCTAATGTTCTGTGATTATATTAAATTTGTCTAAATATGCATGTGTTTTAGTTCATAAATAATTTTTGAATGTTAATTTTTCGATTAGATTTATGCGTTAAATATGACATAAAAGATTTGGACAAAACAAATTTTGATATTGTTATATGGTTCTTGTTTTCATTTATGTATTTCGGGTTGGGTATGCTAAATTAATAATAGTTAGAAAAATTAGTTTAATTATGAAGAGCATATACAGTTACTCTTTCGGAAAACTAGCCGTAACAAGGATTTTTTTTGTAAAAACAGTTGCTTTTGTGTGTTTAAGTTGCATTTTAAAACCTATCAATACTGTTCAATATAGATTGTTTGATATTTTTTTTTTAATCGTACGGTTTATTCAACATCAAAATACATTAAATTTTATTTTTCAGTCCATGTAACCAATCAATAAATTGATCAGATAAACAAAAAGCCTCTTCAAAACATCCATTGAATTTAGTTAAGTTACATTCTTGAGATATGTGATTGACTGTCTGAAATTCCTTACCACATTCACATGATGGATAATCCACCAGACCCCATTTATGTAATGTATAGTTTGATCCACCATAGCCTTGATTGTTTGATAAAACAAAATATTGAATGTAAACATTTTTTAATAAACGTCAAACCATCAAACATCCCAATCTAAACCCTTTTTCAAATAATTATTATACCAACACTGTATTATGCTGAAATCTGAGCTTTTATTTAACAAGTGTGAGAAGATTTAAAGTTTTTATATTAATAGCTTAATTTAACAAAAATATAACCTGATTTCATCCATAACAACAAAAACTTAATTAAATATTCAAAACTAAATTAGAAATAATAATTATAAGGAGACCGAAACTTTTACATTTGATAATTGCATAGTTTTATGGTGTTTAGTTTGATATCATACTAATAATAATTAGTATTATTTTAATTATAATTATGATAAAGAATTTATAAACCAAAAAATATTACCAACTAAATTTTATTGGTATTTTGTCAATGAACAGACATACTAAGCTAGTTCATTCTAACAATGAAGAGCTGAGGTATTAGTTTTAATATATAAATGTTCAAAGCTTTCTGAATTTTAAAGTTTGAACTTTAACATTAATCAGAGCAAAATTGAGATTAGATAATATAATACAAATTGAAATAGTAGTTTGTGCTGCAAGTTTTGAAATGAAGATTTTTTCAGCACTAGTCCTAAGTTTTCAATACGAGCGAAGCGAGTATTGAAAATTAGGACGTGTGCTGAAAAAAATTCATTTCAAAACGAGTTGCACCCAACGTTTTCTGCACTTGAGTACCACAATAGACAAAACATAAAAAAAAATTACAAAAAATCACTACAAAAAAACTACGCGAAGTATTGATCGATCAATAATGCCTTGACAATATGCAAGTTGGATTATATGCAAGAAAAAAAAGTCATATGTTCTTGATTGTTCCCACACTACAAACGTGTTTTCATTTCGCGTTTAATTTATTGAGAAACTGCAAAAAATGAGCTCAGGGGAGGATTCCGATTTGGCAGCAGAAAGAGCTTTGCAAGGTTTATTGCCGGTAATATCCAAAGAAAAATACGAAAAAACGTATCGAGCGTTCAAACAATGGTGTCGTGAAAAAAAATTAAAGTGATGGACGAAAATAAGTTGCTTGCTTATTTCAATACCGAGATGAAACAATTCCAATCGTCAACTACATGGAGCATTTACTCAATGTTAAAATCCACGTTGAATGTGAAGGACAACATCGATATCTCAAAATTCAACAATTTGCGAGCTCTTTTGAAGCGTAAAAATGACAATTATTTTGCAAAGAAATCAAGAATCTTCACCATTGAAGAAATCTACAAATTCCTGAAGGACGCTCCCGACGATGTTTATTTGGCAACGAAGGCAAAATTTGCTGATAATTTTTTTTGTTTCATTTTCTTAACCTAACAATTTTAAGGTGGCCCTTATTGTCGGTGTCTATGGTGCTTGCACCCAGAGAAATGTGTTTGCAGAAATTATACTTATTGAAGTAATAAAAACGCCAAATTTTTATTTATGTATTAAATATTCCTCTAATGTATTATACAAACTTAGTGTTCAACATCATTTCTAAATGAGAACAATTTATTCTTAGATCAGGATGAACCATTCAATAAAAAAAAGTACTTATTAAAGCATGATCACTGAACACTTTGAATAATTTTAGAGAAAAATAAAAAGAATTTACAGTTATTAATCCTTCAAAATATTTCATTATTCATCACTACGAATATATATTTTATACTTAATAAGTTTCATTTATTCCAAATGCCCATAGTTTACACAATTTTGTGATTTTTCTTCCACACTCTCTCAGTCAACCACATTGAACAAACAATATTGCTGGAATTGATAGAATTCATTGTTTCATTAAAATAGGTGGAGTGAAATTAAAACGTGGCGTTAAAGTTTATATTATGTGTGCTAATTTATTTTGTTAATGTATATATTATTATACTAATAGTGTTTTTAAGGTAAGTTTAAAGTAAAACTAGTGTATTCCTCACAATAATTATCTTTATTACAGTAATTTAGATATGGAGCAATTCTTAACAATTCATTGGAAGTAATTTTGACAGTTCAGTTCAAAAGAGCTTTGTTTAAAAATGGATTCATGTTTACGATTCATCAAAGTTAAATGTAAGTTTATATATTATTAAATATAATAATTTAATAAAAATAAAATATATTTCAAACAAATTTATTTTGAAATATAAACTCAAAAGTGTTTCGGATTTATTTATAATATTTAAAAATTATTTTGGTTTCTAAAAATATGCAAACTAAATCAAACATAAAAATCAAAACAAAATGAAAAGATTTAAAATTTACAAATATGATAAACTCTAAAACAATAAGAAAATACTAATTAAATTATATAAAATATTACAATTAAAAGGTAGTTTTTCATTCAAAATAAATATGGTGACTGTTTATTAGCCTAAAAGAATTCCAATTCTTCCATTGAATCCATGAGAGAACCGTTGTTACAAAAATATTACACTTTAAAATTATTATCAAAGCTTGTATATGAATGTTTGAGCAAAAATTGATTTTATATTCTTTATTTTTTTTTCGTTTAGATAAATGTACCAAAAACCTGTTGATGAATTTTCTACCTGTTTGGCCAATATATAATTTACCGCAGGAATCATAATTTAAGTTTAAGTTTAAGTTTTTCTTTAATTTTAGAATGTTTATACAGACTGTTAATTGTTTTGAAAGTAATTTTTTATTCATATTTTTAAAATGACTATCTATTATGTTGGTTAATTAATTTGTGTAATTTATAGAAATATATTTTATATCTGCATTATTGTTCAATCTGTTTATAGAGCTATGACTAATTTTCTTCTTGAATTTCAATAAAATATTTTGTCAATAATATTTGGGTTGTATTGTTTAAATATATAATATAAGAAAATATTAAAATATCAAGAAAATAATGAAAATAATAAAATAAGAATAATGAATAAGTTATGTATTTTATTATACCATCATATTCTGATGTTTGTTTTAATATGAGTTTTCTAATATACCATCTGATTACCACCAATCAGATGAACTGATTCTAAAATTATCACAATAAATGTATAATTGGACGTAATTGATAGAATTCAATTGCAGAACTCATGACATAAATGACATAACTGATGCATATAGAAGTTTAACACATAATACTTAATGACGTCTTCATTGATTCTAATTTTTGGGTTGAATCATTCCTTTCCCGGGTACTATTCAATCCAATTAACGATAAAATTATGGTTAAACTATGCATGATCCGTACATAAACTAAAGACTATTTCATACATACAAGGAATAATCAATGTTTAGTACAAATTTCATAGAAAATACTTAGTATGTAATTATTATACCTTGACTAGTCACGGTTGAAAATTACACTTAACTATTGCATAGGATTGCCCTTATAGGAATGTTTCATCCAAATATTTCTCTGGGTGTGTCGACGAAGCGAATTGTTGAATTTGAACGTAAAGGATGTTGAATACATGGACAATGGCATTAAAATTACCGTACCCAAAACGAAAACTAAAATCAATCGACAATTTGTCATCAACGAAGGAAATGATCGGGACGTAAATTTGGTTGACATGTTCAAGATGTATTCAGACTACGTCCTCATGGGACAGATTCTTTTTGGGTTTTCATAAAGGCAAATGCATCAAACAGCCGATCGGCATTAACACGATTGGAGGCTATCCGAAAACAATTGCAATTTTCTTGAATCTTTCGTCACCGGGTGAGTACACTGGTCATTGCTTCCATCGATCGTCTGCATCCTTGTTGGCAGATTTGGGTGTGATTTTAACTACAATTAAGCAACATGGTGGTTGGGAGTCTGATAAGGTTACGGAAAAATACATTCAACATTCACTCAACAATAAACGTAAAATTGCTGGCAAAATAATGGGTTCGAAAATTGTTACAGCTGATAACGTTTCAACGACCTCATCAACCACTGCTCAATCCAGTGAATCAATCATTGAAAATGGCAATGTTTCAGCCGGTACAACTGTTACAATGATTTCGAGTCAAAAGAGCCGAACAAACTTGAATGTGGTTGGAGAATCTTTGCCACAACCTTTGCCACAACCACCTCACAACCACCTCATTCCTGGATGATATTCATTCAATAACTTGCATAATTGCTCTTTCTACTTTGGTCAAAAGTAATGTTTTCATACATTTCTACTTTATTAATAAAAATGTTTACCAACACAAACGCACCGTTTCGTTTTTTAAATTGGCAGCAGTGCGGAAATGAAAAAGCAGTTCGGAAATGAAAAAGCAGTGCTGAAATGAAAAATCAGTGCGGAAATAACTCACTTTTTCGCACTCAAACGAGTTTCGATATATGTCGTATTGTGGTACTCGAGTGCAGAAAAAATATTGTTGGATTTTCAGTACGATTCTTTGATGTATTTGGCGATCTTATCGTTTTATATGTTTTAACCTAAGATTATAAAATATACAGTAGCCTGATTCTCTAAGCGATAAAATAAAGTGTAAACGTGTAAGTAAACGTTAAATTATCTTGCTGTTTTTGAATATTCGAATTCCATAATTTTTTAACTTCCCGATATGACCTCCTGAAGCTGTTTAGACTATTTTTAGCTGGCAGTCTGTATGTGTGTGTGTGTGTATGTATGTGTATATCGCTGTGTGGAGAATTTTGCCCAACGCTTTCTCAGCAACGGATGGGTCGATTTTAACGAAAATGGTCGCAATCGATGTATTTTGTCGTAACTTAGAGCCCAGTCCTTTACTAGCGAAATTAAATCATTTGTTTTTAGTGGTTTCCAAAAAACTGAAAATCGTCTCTTGCAAATATCATAAGATTAATAAATAATGCTATCAAGGTGATGAAGCTTCCATATTGTTTGTCATCATGTCAGACATTTATAATGACATTTGTATAAACAATTGCTATCTTAATTTTTGAGATTTTTAACAAAATGTGAAAAACTACGTGTTATTTTCTTTATGCAAACGCATGATATCTGGATGAAACTTTTGTATGTAAATGAGCTGCAACCGCATCCGGACTTACTTGAATATCAAAAACCTGAGTTATTTTCTAAATTTGATAAAAAGGTCAGAGGTTCGAGAGTAGATTGCCTGGTCAACTGTTTATTAACTTCACGATATGAGAGGATATTGTTTTTGGGTCAATTTTCGAAATCGAAATTTTTATAATATTACATTTCCTGACCTTCTGAAGCTGTTTAGGCTATTTTTAGCTGGCAGCATGTATGTGTGTGTGGGTATGTGCGTGTGTATCATCGTATGTGGACAAACATTTGTCCAACGCTCTCTCAACAAAGGATGATCCAATTTCAACTTCAATGGTCACAATCGATATATCTTGGCGTAACTTACAGCCCGGTTCTTTTCTAATGAAATCAGTTCATTTATTTTTTAGGGGTTTCCAAAAAACTGAATATCATCTCTTGCAAGTATTTTTTTTTTTGAAAAAATAGTTTTTATTGACACAATAAAAAGTACAAAAGAATATTTTTATATAACAGAAAACTTTTTTTTTTACCTAAGAGGTCTTAAAAGTAGACCTATTCTAGGAAATTACCAACTTAAAACAAGCACTAATTGGAATAACGGGATTAAAGTGGGATAAAAAATTAAAGGAGGGTTTATAGAGAGATAAACAGTACTGAAAAAATTATTCAAAACCTAAATTTCCTCTAACATGTATTATGCGTCAGAGTCAAACTCTTGTTTAGCTACTCACAAATTGTAAAGTATCAAAATTAATCAAAAATTAAAAATGCAGTTTTCTGGACAGAGTATTAGGACGACGACTTTCTGGACGCGGCACGAAGAAAAAAAAAATATCCATAGACTTAGCGAGATGTAATGAAGGTGTGAGAAGGTGAGCTCGAGTGAATTTTTTGAAGTGTGATATCATGGTAACGCACTTTATGTGGTCGGGTAATGAGTTGTAGATTGTAAGACCTTTGCTGAATATGCTGCTTTGCGTAAGGTTAGTCCTAGCGTATATTGGCCTAAACAACTGCTCAGAACGAGTGTTGTGATCATGAAAGTGTTCATTTGTGCTAAAGCAGAATGCTGATTTAGTTGAATTGTTGATTATTTTGTAGATGATAAGCAGTGTTTCGTAGTTGAACATTACTGTAATTGGTAAGATGTTGTCCTTATATAGATCGACCGTGTGCGTTCTAAATTTCAAATTGTATAGATTTTTGATGGCTCGGTTCTGGATGACTTGAAGCTCACGAATTTTGTAGGAAGGTGCTGCACCCCAGATTGGATTTAGATATGTAAGAATAGAATGGAAATACGCAAAGTAAAGCGATTTTAATACGTGACTGGGAAGGGCAAAATTAACTTTTTTCAGAACACCGGCCAGACCGGAGAGTCTTTTCGCCAACATGTCAATGTGCGGTACCCAGTTTAAGTTGTGGTTAAGAATAAGACCGAGGTACCTCACTTCCTTAACACAACTGATTGACATTCCACCAACAACGATATGGTTAATCATGTGTTCCATTGACGAGTTCCTCTGATAGAACACAATGAATTCTGTCTTTTTTGTATTAATGGTTAATTGCTTGGCAATCATCCAGTTCTGCAGTACCTTGTAGTCATTTTGCATGACTTGCTGCAGGTCACAATATGAAAGTTCACCGTAGACTAACGCTGCATCGTCTGCAAACAGTTTTAGCATTCCTTGTAAGTTTGTACTGAAAATATCATTAATGAAGATTTCTTCAATTTCTTTCTAAAACCCAATATGTGTTTCATTATAGAAAAATAAATATAACCCAAATATATGTGAAAATCTTATTATTATTTAATCTTTAGTCGATAATTTTATTAAGGGTACAAATAATGAATAATTAATTACTCAGTTTCATTATTTACTAAATAGCTTTGGTTTAATTTTTAATAATTAATAATAATTCTATCTAATATGTAAATTCAAATAAAGTTTACAAAAATTGCATCAAACAAAATTGTACATCATCCTTCAAAAAAATGTTTTTCCCAATTTTTGTAATTACAGCAATAAGATATTACGTATAATTTTTTTTTTTTTGTTAAATTACATCCTTTAAATAGGTAACTTATTTCTTATTTAAGTAAATTTTTACTAATTTTCGAAAATGAGGTCGACAATAAAATAGTGTTTTTGGTATAATCGACTTATAGATTAGTTTTTAAGTTATTTTCTACCAAATATTTGATTATAAATTACCTTACAAGACTTAAGCTTACTATGAAGTGGAAAATTAGGTAAAATTAGGTGTAATTTTCCATGTTTTTCAACTTAGAAAAAATGTTATTTGAAGTTGAAAATAGGTGAAAAATGTGGTAAAACTCTCCTCATTTTGCGACTAAATTACGTGTTCAAAATAAAATTGACTTCGAGGTTGATTTTAGGTAAAAATTAGGTATAGATGTGTGCTGGTTTTGACTTAAATTCTACTATTATTTTGATATAATTTTTTTGGGCGAAAAATACGTATAATCAACCTAATTAACTACCTATAAGTAAAATTCATTTGAAAGTCAAGAAAACTGGTTGAATCGACGTACTTTTTACATAATTAGGTAAATTTACACCAAACTGTAGTTGAAAATCACCTATTGTGTTGCTTGGGAGGGCTATCCATTCTCCGCCAGCTGCTACTCTACCATTATTTTATCCATGATAAAATAATGGTAGAGTAGCAGCTGGCCATCCTGTATTTGGAGGCTTGTATACGTTTACAATTTTCGTGTCCGATATATCAACAACAATAAGATGTATATCGTTGTCCGTCTGTGTAAGTACGTGCGTGCAGTTCAGGATTTCTGACTTAACATACGTGGCAGATCCATATGATTGATGGTAAAT
>OY856187.1:286233600-286283600 GCA_963693315.1 Diogma glabrata | reverse complement strand
GTTATTTTTAGTTGTGCTAATTTTTATAAAATGAATGAAAATAATTACGAGAGTATTTTACATTTATTGTGTTATTTCCAGTGATTTTATAATAGTGAATATTTTATTATTTTATAATGCAAATGTGCAAATATTTAAGTTATGTATACATCCTGAAAGTATATTATGAAAACTAGCTGGCGACCAACTTTTCATTATTGTGTAGTTTATTTTTAATAGATAAAAGATTAAAATTTATATGTTTGGTTAGAATCCAATCCTAATCTGTCATTTTTCTTATTTCTTTTTATATAGTAGCAGTGAGGGAGAAACTATTATTTTTTTGTTGGAAGTTTTTTCTTATAGATTTAAAAGAAACTCGCAATAATTGTACAATTTTGAATCAAATGAAAAATTTATGCACGTCTTTGGGAAGACAAACCGGTTTCTCTCTCAGAGAAATAAAGGAAAACAAACAAACAAAAAAACGATTTGACAGAAGATCAATCACGATTAATATTAGTTATGGTGGTCGGTTGGTAATTCTCAATAATAAGCAATAAAAAGCATGATTGCTACGATTTTTTTGGTTAAATTTTATACCACTAACCCTATTTCTCGCTAAAACAACATAAGTCAAGAACTGTTTTTCAGGTCTTTTCATTATTTCTATTAATAAATTGTAAAAGTTATTCGCTATTTTAATTTTTTACCTCTCAAATACTAAATTAAACATAAAAAAGTCCTTTACAACTCATTTGTTTGTGTATGAAACAGTTTTTTTACTCGCCTACATATTTAAGTGTTACTTTATTACTGTGATTTGCGGCTTTAAAGTATCACTTTTCAACTGTTTATTTTGTTGTCATAGCTACGTCCAAAAAAGTAAAAAGCATTTGTATTTGTTTAAATTCTATGAAAAATAAAAATTTTTATCAAAGCAACCCTTAAATTCAAATTTTCATTATCCAATTAAAATAGTTGTTATCATTTGTTGTCATAGCGACACAATAATTTGAAAAAAATAATAAATATTTTTTCAAAGGTTACTTGTTCCACATATTTTTATTTTAAAATTTATGAAAATTTGTAATTTTAATTCAGAATAAACAAATTTTCTTAAAATATTTTGCTTGCGGCGAATAAAAAATAGTATATGATGCACGGACGTAAGCTATTTTGGACTTAATGTGGGTGCAAACTCCACATCCGTCCAAAATCTTTAGCTTTACGTCCTAGCATCATAATGTACTATTATTGATTTCTGAAAAATTCTAATTGAGTGACTTATGAGGTTTTTGAAATGACCGATTCAATTATTTTGCTTGTAAGCGTTTATGTTTTCTGAAATAAAAACAAAATATAAAATAACGATTTAAAAAATTTTAATTATTGAATTTAATTTAAAATTGTATTGTTGAAGACTGGAGTTTTAATTCTCTTAACTTGCTTAAACTAAAAGATCTAAATTCAAATGATGTTTTGTTTTTAATTCAATCGATGATAGTTATTTATCGATGTTTTTCTCTGGATAATTGCAGAATCGGATCTGATATACTTAGCATCATTAATCAATGCCTTTGTAAAAAACTGAATATAACATTTTCCCATTGAATACTTTAATCTGTTAACCACCATGCTAATTTTAATTAACAACAATCATACAATCTGTCTGTCATAACGTTTGTTAAGTTAATATTATCTCCAGAGATGATTAAGTTTGCAAGTGTGTGTGTGTATGTAGCCCTTTTTGTTACTTTGAGTATTTTATTATATTTTTTTAATGTTCATCAACTTTATCTTCATTTTGCGATTCTTTTAATTTTTATTTTTCGCGCAAGTTAATTTTTCCATTTTTTATTTTGTTGTTGCTGTTTTTAATGTGTAACCCTTTTCTGTGCTATATTTCAATGGTATGTGAGATTGTATATATATTTTATATCAACGATGTTTTTTTCTATTCTAATTTCGATTAGAACCTTATAAAAAATTCATTTGATTGTTAAAAAAAAAGAAAAGCAAAAAAAGTTATTATTTGAAACTTTTTTGTTGTTTTTATTTTGTTTAAGTGGTTGAGTTTTGTTTTTCTGTTAATTTAACAAAAGAAAGGGTTAATTTGTTTTTTCGTGTTTTGAAAGGGATTGGTATTAAAAAAGTTTTAAATGATTTTTTTAATACGTTTTTTGTTCTGTAAATTGCATCTTTTAGGGGCTGTATTTTTACTCAAGAGATGCTGTTTCGTTGGTTTTTGTTGGATAATCCAAGTGGAAAACTGGTTGTTATTTAGTGTTGCGTAAGTGTGTTGGAACGTATGATTTGCATGCGAATTGAGTTGCACGTATTAATTACCGAAAGCACATAATATATCTATTCGTAATCAAGTCTATCATCACCACATTTATCATTTTTTACCATTTCTATGCTGCATGTTTCAGGTTTAACTAGGCTTTTTCACAGAATCGCTCCTAGGCTCTGTGTAGATATTTGCCAGGAAGTTCAATTATTTTGAGAACGTTCCGCAGTTTTATATCGGCACTTTTAAGAACTTGTAAGAAGTTGAATTGTTTTTTGGACCAAAGATTCACCGTTAAATTTAAAATTTATGTTGCTTAATATATTGCTGTATGTGGCGAGCATTGCGACCCTCAACGATCAACTTAAACGCAAGGTTTACATATTTTTTATTTAAAAGAATCGTTTTTTATTTTTCCACACTTTTATCTTTATAAAAACTTGTACGAAAGTTAAAAAAGTCGGACAAGTGCGAATAAAATTCGCTCGCCAAGGGTTCCGTGAATGTTAAAGAACACAATATCAAAAATAAATGACATAAAGTTATGTTGTAAAGTCTTTATATCGCCATACTATGGACGCATAACGGAATAAATGTTTAATCGTAGAAGTCAATAGTAAATGTCAATCACATCTACATTGATCAAAAATGTTACTTGCGGTTAAATCTTATCCATAGCTATTTATGTTAACTAAAGAAAGATTTAACCAGTATTTTAATGGTTTAAATTGGGAATATTTGTTTTATAAATCAGCGTCGAAATATAGGGTGGTATACATACACTTAAAATAGCACTTTTTTATCAATAACTAAAAAACTGTGCATCGCAAAATTCTAAAAAAAATTGCAGTGTTTCTTAAATTAAGTGCTCTTTCAAATGACTCGTTTGGGTCCAAAAAGGTTTTTTTTGCACGTAGAAGAATTTGCACATTTTTTAGAATAACTAAAAAACTGTGTACCGAAAAATTCTAAAAAATATTGCAATGTTTTGGAAATTTGGTGCTCTTTCAAATGATACCCCACTCGATTGGGTCAAGAAAAGTTTTTTTTACCCTCCTTACACCCATCCCCTAAACACACAGAAATATAATTATTTGTCGGTTCGCTATAATTTTCGTTCAAAATATAGCAAACTTTCTGTCTCTCTGAATTTTATCAAGTTTTTCTGTCTATCAGTTTCGAAACGTAGGGGGGGGCGGTCTGGAATTTGCACATTTTTTAGAATAACTCAAAAACTGTGTACCGCAAAGATCTAAAAAGAATTGCAGTGTTTCTGAAATTTGGTGTTCTTTCATATGACACCCCACTCGCTTGGGTCAAAAAAAGTTTTTTTTTACCCTCCTTACACCCACCCCCTAAACACACAGAAATAAAATTATTTGAGAGTTCGCTATAATTTTCGTTCAGAGTTTATCAAACTTTCTGTCTCTGTGAATTTTTTCAAATTTTTCTGTTAATTAGGCTCGAAATGCAAGGCGGGGACCAACTTTTTGTGTCACTTTATTGATAATAATTCAAAAACTATGCATTGCAAAATTCTAAAAAAAAGCCAATATTTCTAAAATCAAGTGTTCTTTCAAATGACACCTCACATGACCTGGTTTTAAATGATGATTTTACCCCTTAACATTCCCACGCCTTTAATAAATATTGTTATGACTATCTGCCAGTTTTCTATATTTTTCATTAAAAACCTACTCTTTTTTCTATCATTCCAAACACATTTCAAGATTTTCGATGAATTAGGGTCGGAGGTAATCGGGTAAATAAAACATCGAGAAAACGTCATTTTTCAAAATTATACCGAAAATGGTGAGGTGTAAAATTCCAAAATATATTTTTAAATAATGCTGAAATGAAGCCCTTTCATATGATACCCTATTCGTCTCACTAAAAAAATGTATGTTTTCAAAGGCTTTACATCGTACCTCTTTAAAACAGACGAACACAACTTTATTTATTTTTTAACCCGCCATCTTGTGTGAATAGGTTAGTTTTATAAGCACCTCAAATTTTAAGTTCATCGGGTTAATGGTTCACGAGATAATCGAAATAATGTGAAAAACACGTTGTACTCTCACCAATAGTGTTCCGTATAAAAAACGGAACCCTAAAAATAAAACTATAAAAAAGTGTGTCGAGTGGTCTGGTAGTTAGCACGCTGAACTTCGAGCTCAAGGAACCAGGTTTTGACTCCCATTTGGTCAAAGCGGTTTTAAGCGAAACATTAATAACCATCGATTTCCAATTAAACCAAAGTAAACTAATATTTATTAATAAAAAGTGTTGTTATGGAATTACAATATGTGTCACAACAACACATAGATCTAGGTGTTGATGAACGTTTTGTTTAAGCATTTGTGGATCGAACGCCCCCAAAGACTATCGATTCGGGTAAAGCATTCCATTTGTACGTTATATACAGACAAAGAAGTCCCTCTGCATTCTGTCACTATGACAATGAGTGATTTCAACAGTTTGACTGTTTGCACAAACCGATTGACGTGTAAAACGGGGAAAAGTAAATGGTGGGACATGGTTGATACGATTTCATCCGAGTACTGCTGGTGACGATATTTATAAAAAACAAAGATATCGGCAACAGTGCAACGGTGTTGTATACGGTAGGGAATCAAGATTTGATGTTAGCCCGAGCAGAAATTAGTCAATGCTCAAATAAGGTCCTGATCAGGTTTGCCCTAGTTTTGTGTTGTGTTTAAGTTGTTTGTAATATAGTTAAATTATTATTATTATTGTAATTAATATATTATTCTGCCGTGCTAAGCACAGAAGTGAAAACTTGTATTTTTGACATTTCGAGATATTAACAATTTTTAATTTTCAATTTTCATAGTCAAACTAATCAATGACAGTGGAAAAATTCAACTTAAGTAAAAAAAAAAAAAAAAAAAATAATTAAGTGATGAAGAAGTTTCAACTTTGAAATTGTCATCGCCTCAACGGCGTAATCGATAGCGTGTCTGCCCAAGGATTCGAGCTGGGCACTGACGAGGGTAGGTTCGAATCCGATCCGAAACACGTAAAATGTGAATTGTAGTTTTTTTTTCTGAGAAACTTCAAACCATACCTTTGAATTGAAAATATTCCAATTACTTCTTTACTTACTTGAGTTTAATTGATCTCAAAAATCCAAAATAAAATTTAAATTCCCTTAATGTAGTCTAATGTTAATACATATAGAACTACAAATTGACCAAGTGTCAGCCATTGATTTCACATTGATTGGAAACAATCAATAATGACTATACAATCGTGACTTAGAATGTTAATTAGAATAGAAATGTTCCCCATTCTATGAATTCACACAAAGTATTGTCTAGAAATTTAATGCAAAAACTCCCATATAATGTAAAAGCATTTCCATAATATGGAGTCTAATGACAGTGGAAAAATTCAACTTAAGTAAAAAAAAAAAAAAAAAAAAATAATTAAGTGATGAAGAAGTTTCAACTTTGAAATTGTCATCGCCTCAACGGCGTAATCGATAGCGTGTCTGCCCAAGGATTCGAGCTGGGCACTGACGAGGGTAGGTTCGAATCCGATCCGAAACACGTAAAATGTGAATTGTAGTTTTTTTTTTTGTTTTTTTTTTTTTTTTTTTTCTGAGAAACTTCAAACCATACCTTTGAATTGAAAATATTCCAATTACTTCTTTACTTACTTGAGTTTAATTGATCTCAAAAATCCATAATCAAATTTATATTTATAGTCAAAAAAATTTAAAACTTTGGATGGAATCAGAAAAAAAGAAGGCTAAATTATTTGTTAATGTTGTAAAATATTAAATACTAGCTGACCCGACCACGCGTTGCTGTGGCTCAGTCTAGTTGAATGAAAGAAAAACGTTGAACGAAAAAAAGCTAATATGTTTAATTTTTCGATGCTTCTGGGCATTATAAATTTCTGTTGTTGTTCCATTTATAAAGAGATTGTAACTACATAGGGATATACAGTTAGGGATTATCTAGTTTGCCGCCTCTAGACCACGCAACATAAAATTGTTCATGTGAGAATCAATCTGTTCTAGACCTGAACCGCATACTTCTGATGATTGAACCTGAACTTTGTTAATGGTAATTGCAAATCCCAGTGGAATTGAGAATTGAAATCTTTTAAATTGAAATAGGATATCATCCGTATTGTATTTATATTAATGACGCCATTCTACATTGCTTGAAGCAGCAGCAGCAGATCGTTTAAGCGGTGGCATACATAATTGTTTGAGAACTAAGTTCGCGATTACTAAGAGTAAGCACAAACCTTTAATCATTATGAACACTTCGTTGTACATTTCTTTGTGAACTCCATGTTAATGTTTAAATATTCTTTCCACATTCGACAGGAAATATCTTCAACCATGTGCGATTTATATTTTTCCCATAATTTGTTGTAGATGAAGTAGAGCAATCGGTCAGTATGGTTGTAAACGAAAACCTAACTTAGTTTGAAGGTGACGTGTTTCACGTGTAATTAATGCATACATCCCAGTGTCGGTGGTTCTAAAATAAATTCAGAGTATGACATGCACTGCAGAAAGTGGCATGTGTAATGCCGTTGACAATTTTCAATTGCTGAAAAGCACGTTTAGTAGTAGTTTTTTTAATATGGCAGGTTATTCGTCGACTCTCGCTTCTTCTTTACCTCGTATAAATAATTTTTTTTATTCGGATTCCATATTAGGTACGTATTATTATTAACATATTTGTTTAGCACTTGTTTTAGCACGTTAAGCGTATAAAACAAGGGCTACAAGTGCTAAACAAATATGTTATTCAACAAATTATACGCCAAGAGCCTACGGCAAAAAGTGTAAACTATATTATTATTAATTTCTGTGAACGCGTCATTTTAACACATCGCAAAGAAAGCGGTTAAAGTACTTGTTTTTCATTTTCTAGATGTACTAAAAACAGCTGGACATCGTTCATGTTTAGGAAAAGAATGAATTCGAATCACAGCTTCATTGCTGTTTATATATTGTGGCACGATAAAAACTGAAATGTTGCTGCCGTTACTAACGTATATGGGTAGTTCTACACACGAAGGAAGAAAATGGAGCTAATTACGGCACGACATGTCTTTTGCGTATAAGCTTTGGCAACTAGTTTTAGTTAAAGTTGATGACGTTCTTTCAACTTTTCTGAATGTGGCCAGCCAAAAAAAAAAACAAAAAAATACGAGTCAAAATTCTCCTAAATTCTCCCCAAAAAACTCCTAAATTAACTCAAAATTATCTCAATATTATCTCAAAATACGAAATAAACATTTATCTAAGTTTACCCGTTTTTAAATCTTCCAGGGAACTGAGAATTTGTCAGTATTTCGCTTAAAAATGACAAAAAAAAAAAATAAACGAATTCTATACCAAGGCAATACATATTCACGACGTATAAAACTACAAAATTGCCTGTTATTTAAAAACTTTTTACGCAAATACTTTCCAGGGGACTGATAATTTGACTGGACAAAACACGATCTTGCTAGTAATGATGTATTGATGACTGTTTTGATTGATAAAACCTCGGACTAAGTAAAACACTTGCAATATTATATTTATTGAACTTTAATTAATTCCTGTGACGAGCGATAACTTGATAGAAATATGAATTTCAAATATTTTCAATGTGTTTTGATTGGGCAGGAGAATAATAACAAATTCGTGGGACAAACTTTAATAGGATATGTAGGATATGATATATAGAGTAATGTTATGATTATTTACACATTATTAAAGCATCATTATTCAAAGTTATTACTACAGTGTAAATTTGTCTCTACACACCTAGAATCATTGATTATTCAGTTTACCAGCTTTGACTTTCAAGGTGGGACACGCCAGGGGACTGAGAATTTGACGTTTTGAATAATTTTTTTTCTAAGAGAAATATTTCGAAACGGGTTTATTTTGGGTGACCAGCTAGACATAGTTAAGGTTTACAAATTTCATTTGAAAAAAAATTTATTTTTTTTTTCATATTAATATACGAAATAAGCAGAGCCGTCCAAAATTCCTATGTTTGTAGATCTACCCATATACTAATAAACGTATTTGACTGATTTAACGGAGATACAGTATACAGGAGATACCGTACCTGGTAGCAAATTCGAATATGGAACAAACACCGGTTGTTGTCTATTTCGATGTTCCCGTTTCGCATATCTATGGTTGTTAATTTACCGCCTTTTGCTGCCGATCTTATTTTGTAAAAAGATTATTTATGATTTCTTATAACTATATTTAGATTTAGTGTTCTGCAAGGTTCTTGTTAAATAGTTTTCGTTACAACTGCCTACAAATCCTTATCGAAGTTGGCCTCAGGTATTCGAAGTGCGCATTTGAAATGATTTTGTTTTGACCCCGATTATATGAGCGTGTGACAGACAATCCTCTTTTTTGTCATTTCACTGAGTACATCCGACAGTGCCCAGACTCAAACACATAATGATTTAAAATTTATTGTATAAATTTATAATATGTATTGACGGCACTTGGCAAAACATGATTAATAATTCAATTGAAATAAACACTTGTTATTGTTTTGTAAACAGTATATATGTTATGTTTAATATAAATAATCAAAATTAATTATAAAATTTAAATTAACCTTAACCGCTCCATCGATTTCGGTTATTACACCATCTACGGGAGCTTATGAACTGCTTTATAAGCTTCCGTAGATGGTGTAACAACCGAAATCGATAGAGCGGTTAAGGTTAATTTAAATTTTATAATTAATTTTGGTTATTTATATTAAACTTAACAAATATACTGTTTGCAAAACAACAACAAGTGTTTATTTCAATTAAAAAAAAAATTAAACATAATGATTTATTATAAAATTCATCAGCGATTGCAAATCTGTATGAAAACTTGTGCTGTAATGTCATACCTAATACCTATCCAACGGCGATTGCACAGGAGCTAAATTTATACATCGTCCCAACACCGAAAAAAAAACGTTGGTAGAATCAACTAAAAAGCTTGTTTGATTTTGCGTCTAATACGAACGTGGTTATTTTAACCAATGTAGCATTGTCAATTTATTTTAAAAAACGTAGCAATTTTCATTATTTAAATCAACCACGGCGTGATCAATTTTTCTTGTTCATATTTTTCAGTTCGTTTGTTCATGTTATTTTTGAAAATTATTGTGTTCGTTAAAATAAAAAACTAGGAGTAAAGAAACTAATAAACAAAATAAAGAAAAGTAATAAACAAAAGAATAGAAAAATAAAAAGTTTTTATATATTTTAACATGGCTGGTTTTATTTAACATTTTACTTTAGGAAATAATTTAGATGTGTTTAATTGATTTAAATAATTTTCTTATTATTTGCATATAAAATTATGTGCGAAAGAAATTTTTCAGTCAATGTTATAACAAAAATATCGTTAATGAAACAGGCCCTTTCTATAATTAATTTTGGTGATTTAAAAAAATTATTATATTTTTTTAATATTTTTTATTTGTCTTGTTTCATGTCTATTTATCGATATTTTAATTTAATTTTTCATAATAATGAGAAAATTATAGAAAATTAGTATTATTTTCTACACATAATTCAAATATTTAAATTTTTTGATTTCTGATGTTTGGTCTTTTAAATCGTATCATTAAAAAAATGGCGAAAAAATGGACGCATCCTTTACAAACAAAATCACACTCATACATTTCCTATTTAGAACGTAAATATACGAACGCTAGCTTTATGCATAAAAATGTTTGTCGGGATTGATGCGAAATACATACTTCTAATATAAAAAATTTCAAATATTATATTTACGAAAAAAACGAACCCATACAAACATCGATAGCAGCAAAAACAAAACAAATATGTACCAAACCAAAAGATTTAATACGGCGTATTGCTTGATTCTATCACAAACGTATTCAATATCACTATTTTTAGTCTAATTTTTAATTTACCACGTTTGTAGTCAATTGAAAATTAAATCATAATTGACTCAACTACAAACATGGTTAAATCAAATATGTTTGTGATACTTATAAAAAAATATATCAACAACGGTTAAATTGTTAGTTTAAATACGGAGCGTTGGTTGATACAATCACTAACGTATTTAGTTCCCCAATTTTCACTTAATTTTCGATTAACAATGCAACATGTTTGAATCAAGCAAGATTTTTTCTTTCGGTGAAGCTGGATTGCATGTGAATGTAATGGATAGGTCTGGACGCTCGTAATAACAAACATACGCAATTGCTTCTTGAATATACTCATACATATGACGTGGATGTCTGTATATGAAGATGGCAAAATCGTTAGTCTGCCAACGTTAGTTGTGTATAACCGTCATATTAAATTGACTCTCGCAAATGAACTGGTATTTCATAGCATGGTTTGATTCAAACGGATGACTATTGAACGTTCTGTTACGAATATTTTTGCATACGTTTCTACGATGTGTTGGTGAAATAATTGACGGCATTTCCAAATGTGATTACCTTCATTATTTCAAATCATTAATCAATCTCTTATGAAAAACAATATCTCTAGGTTGAAATTGATCGCCGATTATAATAATTGTCACTTCGTTTATAGTTGGAGCATTGAATATTCTCGCTTGACCTGTAACAAGCATTTTGTCAACCTGGATTATTGAAACTTGTGTGTATCACATAGCATCATGTCAATTGCTGTTTTGAACAAATGCACTAAGTTTTTTTTTTTCGTTAAGAACCTCTTGTAGTATGGAAACGAAAGACCTTAACATTCCGCAGCACACATTCAATTCATTATTGCCATCAACGATGAAATACATTTGTCGAAATTGGAACAGAATGAAAACAGAAATGTTCAATAATTTTAATTTTTACTAATTCTTTATTTACTCGATTGAATGTTAATAATTTTTCTTTCTAGGCAACGAATTGTTATCTCTTAAACAATAAATTCAATATTAATATATTAATACATCCTACATTCCTATATGGAATGACGACCTAAAAAAAAAAAAAAGTGTATAAAAACCTTCCTGTATTTGAATGAAACATTGTGTCCAAATTTCAAAAGAATCGATCCAATGCTTTCCGAGATTGCCTATTTTGAACAAACGAACATTTACATTTTTATTTATTATTACACACTTTTATTTAACTTGACTTTTGACAGCTGTGTTGGGTAGAATTTTCAGTAACTTCCCATTATGTGATTGATCCCAAATTTAAAAGACAAGTTTGTTGAAGCAGACAGTACTTATTTCGAAAAGTTTTAAAGCAAGAAACTTCGTAAAACTAAAAAAAAAAAATTCAAATTTTCCTCCATTCTATAAAAGCTTTAACAATTCCACTGAAATCATCACAATCTGGTTGACCCATTTTGAGCGTAGGAATTTTGGTAATACTGCATATATCATTATAATCATGGATATTATACACGTTTGTGTCATTTTTATATAGAAAAACGACCTTATATTAAAAATAATGGATTCAAAAAAATTAAAATTTGACATTTTGTTATAGTTTTTATTAAGCTTTAAGTTTATTCATGACTCGTTTCCATAATAATAGTTATTTATATCAGTTAATAGAATGCGTTGCAGCAAGTCGAAAGAAAGTTTTTATTGCATATTTCAAAACCTTCTATATCCTAAGCCAGATTGTTTTTTAGCACAGAAAAACCATAAACAATGTACGATATTAAACAAATTTAGAGGTTCAGCATACTGCATATCTGAAGTTCATTGTATTTTGCATATGTATTGTATTTTGCATACAATCAGGCTAGAATATAGTGACGGTTTTGATATGTGTATAAAAGAATTTGATGTTCCGGTTTACATTGGAAACCCGCTACAGATGAGAGATAAATAAAAAAAGCTACATAGGTTACAATTAAACAACTTTAATTTGTTCATAAAAGTATTATTGACTAAATATTAAACATAATTAGTCTTAAGTATAGTTTTCAAGTATAAAAGTACACGAAAATTGTAAACATTTTCCATACAACTATATGTTTGAAAATTCAAACAATTTTATTTACTTTTGTGACCTAAAATAACATGTTTTATATTATGCTTGATATATATGTAGTAATAAATTTTTTAAAAACAAACTTAAATCGTTTAATACCAGCTAATTTAAAATTTCTGAAATTAAAAACGTCATCTCATATGTAATAATAGAACTAAAAACCAATGAGTAAAGAACGTAAACAATGAGTAAATGAGTAAACAATGAGTAACATACTAAAATTTTGTACTGTACCCAACGAATTTCGTTTCTACAGGAGAAAGTTTCTACAGCTTTTCCATAGGAAGACTACACTACGATTCTATCTCGAATCTTTCTATAACATTTTAATGTCTTTTGATTGGTTAATTCTCTGATCAGTATGACATCTTTATACAAGTTTTAATAAAGTGAACTAAAACAAGACAAAATCAACATTGTACAACTTTGTAGTTCATAAGTATGTTTTTTCGTGAGAAAATATTTTTCAATTTTAAGTAATGGTTTTTTTAAATATACAAAATGTAATGTGAAATATAAAAACGTGAAAGTGTACTTAAGTAAAGAGAAAAATTTACAAAAACTGCTTGACTAAACAATAATTTTTGTTCAAATTTTTACAGAGAGTAAATAATTATGGCGGCTGATAAGCAATCTGGTTCTGGTAACAATAAACTTAGAAGACAATCATGGAGAGAAGTAAAATGGCCATTGCCAGCTATTAAATCATTTTTTTTCGATAAGTATAATTAAAACTATTTTATTTCAATAAAAAAAATTCTTTTACATCGAGAGAAAAACCAAAATAATATAAATTTTGTATTAAAGTAACATTATATTAAACTATATAACTATAACTATATAACTATACAACTATAATAAATAAATTTATTAGAAATAAAATGAAATTCAACTAAAATAAAATATGTTTTAATTATTGCAATGTTAACAACTAACAAAATTTCTATGAAGAATCGTTTAAGAAAGTAGTCTAAATTTCACTAAAGAATCGTTGTGGAATATTTCACAGCGATTCAAGTGGTAGTATTACATGATGAATCGTACAAGAGCATTCGTTCACGAATCTGGCGGACATTTTATTTATTTACATACAAATTTCCATACCTTTTCCATCACGATTCTACACCTCAGAGAAGAAGTTTCTTCATCGATTCATGAACTAGTGAAACTAGAAATAACTAGTGAAACTAGAAACTAGAAATAATAAAAAATTAAATTGACTTTAAGCGACACAAGCACTGTGAAAATAAAACTACCAAAACAAAACACGTTTAACCTTGTGTCGCAGAGCGAATTATTTATTACTCTCCTGCGTTTGGAGTTTACTGCAAAGATGTTCCTGCTTTTGTTCAGTATGTGAAAAATAAACGAGATGTACTGGATGTTCACTTAAAAATGGGTATTGATGGAGGAGGCGGATTTTTTAAAATATGTCTTTCTGTTCAATCAAATGAGTTGCAGTTTGAGTACAGCGGTAAGCGTGCTAAGTATGATGAGGGGATAGCAGCAAGGAAATTTAAGGATTCTGGAGTTAAACGAGTATTTATTCTAGCAGCCGTTTCAAGTGCACAAGAAAATTATAAGAATGTAGATCAACTCTTTTCATCGTTGAATATAAGTCCTATCCACGGCACAATTGCGACCGATTTGAAGCTAGCGAATATCTTGGCAGGTATTATGTCGCACAGTGCACTTATTGTTATGCCAAGAAAGATGAACATTTCTGAAACATTTCTAGACATTATTCCACCGCCAGAATTACACCTTATGCTTGATGTTGTTAACACTGTTTTCACGCATATGTTGCAAGAGTGTGAAAATGAGTCGCTGTCATGGGCAAAACCTTGTCACGTTCAGCGTGAAATCAGACGAGGATGTTCTGGGTTTAAAGGAAATGCATGCAAAACACTTTTGGATAAAGTAGATCTTCTGCGCTAGCTTGAAAATTTAGCAATACCTAAGTATGTTAAAGTATTTGACGACTTCAAAAAAGTAGTTTCTGCATGCTTTGGAAATAATCTTGACCAAAATTACAAAGCATGTATAGAAGCTTTCAAAAAGAGCTACATGGACTTAGGTGTCAGCGTTACACCAAAGGCTCATGCAGTTTTTTTTCACATAACAGTTCTGTGAAAAAAACGGTGAAGGATTAGCATTTTTTGGGGAGCAGGCAATGGAGTTCGTACATTTTGATTTCTTAAAGTCTTCCTGGGAAATGAATATGGTTGCTGCGAATCACTCGGATTATCCTAAACACCTTTTGAGCGCTGTTTGTAGATATAATGCTTCACATGTTTAAATTGATGTAATTATAATTAAATTATGTTACATTTTTATATTTTATTAGTACTAAAATGTTGCAATAATAAAAGTTTAATAGAATTACCACTTTAAAATTAGTATTATATCATTTTTTTCTTTCTATTCATATAAAACAATGCCATATTTTCCAAAATATCGTACTTCGTGCGCAAAAATGTTCAAAGTGGATTTATTTAAAAATCTCTCCACAGATTTTTTTAGTTTTTTGATTTTTCTCATCTATGAACATTATAAATTCAGAATCTCTACTAATTTTCTAGGTGTAAGACCTTTTTATTTAATTTTAGTTAAGGCGCACCGTGCAAACGGTAAATCTTTTATTAACGTTTGTTTTCAAACTATAATAAAGAAATAAATATTTCAATATCTTTTTAAACAATTTAACACAGATGGCAAAATTAGATGTACAGACTAGAATACTATTTAACTAGAAGTTTTGTTAGATAAATAATTTTCCGTTACAGTTTTTTACAAAAAATAAAAGTGGGTGGCGTAGTCAATAAAGAAGGGCACTAAATATGTAGAAAATGTGCTAATTCTTAATCTTAATTAAATAATAAGTATAAATACTAAAATAAGTTTCAATTCAACTATTTTAAAGCATTATAAATTACTATAATACAAAAAATGTGATGTAATACGTTCAATACGCTGACTGCGCCAGCCACTTTTATTTTTTGTAAAAAACTGTAACGGAAAATTATTTATCTAACAAAACTTCTAGTTAAATAGTATTCTAGTCTGTACATCTAATTTTGCCATCTGTGTTAAACTGTTTAAAAAGATATTTAAATATTTATTTCCTTATTATAGTTTGAAAGCAAACATATAGTTATTAATAAAAGATTTACCGTTTGAATATAACCTTTGTTTCTTTGGAACATCGTGTTGTTTCAATGCAAAATTTATTTTTTAGTTCATTTTCAATAAAAGTGTGTTTTTAAATTTTTATTTTATTTTTATAGATAGATAGATAGATAGATTGGATAATTTAATAGTAAATTTGATACTTTTAAAGAAGAAACGGTATATTTAAAAGATGAATTTTTGAATGAAAAAATTGATTAAATGGTTTAATTATATGATAAAAATGTCCGTCTACTGTTAATAAATCATCTTAGATGCATAGCTTATTTTTGTCAAAAAAGCAAGTTACCACCTTTGTGCTTAGCACGGCAGTATTGATTTCTAATTTTCATTGTTGTATGTAATATGTCATTGCCATACAGCTATAATGTTGATAGATGACGTCTTTTATAGTCTGTATATTCAGGGCGGTCGCTTCTATTTCTGTGATCTAAGGCAATTTTTAAATTGCGAGGCCTAATAATTGTAAAATAAAGCCTATATGATTTCTTGCCCAAAATAATATGAAGTATAAACATTATGTCATTTCGTTGAATCTATTTAATAAATAAATTTGTTGGTAATAAGGTATAATGTGACGTTTAGCTACTAAGAAGGAATTAACTTATAAGATATTTTTCGGGTTTATTATGTTGATTATAAATTTAAAAATAAAAAAATTCTTATAGTCATTGAATCAACGGAAGTAGCAGAAACTAGAAAGCAATAGAAATAAATATTTCCCCAAAGAAAATATTTAAATAAATAAGTTTTTTAAAGTGTCTAAGACGTTTAGAAATCGTCAAAATTATCTTTATACAAGTGTACAACGTATAATCATGCGATTTAAAAAAAGTTCATAATTTTGAACAATATTTTACTGATAAACTTTTACCGCTAAACTTTATATGACATACTTTTTTAAGTTCAAAATTTTCTAATTGGTTCGAAACTAGGCCATGGTTCAATTAATCGATTAATCGGTCAATCAGAATAATTTCAATTAATCGATTAATTTACAAAGCTGTTGATTAATTGGTTCTTATATTAATTATCTGAAAAATACTAAAAATTGGATTTTTAACTGTGTATAATAAATATTCCGGCATATTATAAAAATAATTTAACAAAAACGAGAGCGGCATAGCACCGTGCTTTTTGAATAGAATAGGTGGTGAAACTGGATAAATTTGGATATAAGCAAGACGTTTGAGCTTCTTGTTTAGAATTTTATAAACTAAATCAGGACTGAAACCATTGGTGTTTCCTCCCACTTTCACATTGGTGAATCCCACTAGAAGAACTAAATACAATTTAAACTATATCAAACACCAATGGTTTCAATCCTGATTTCGTTTATAAAATTCTACACAAGAAGCTTGAACGTCTTGCATGTGTCCAAATTTATCCAGTTTCACCACCTATTCTAAAACATTATTGTAAAATTAGTTATCATGATAAAATAAGTCCAAAACTAGGAAACATTATTACTAAACATACAAATTTAAGTTGCTCTTTTTATAATAACAAAAATTTACGTGTTATGGTTAACAATAAATTTAATCAGCAAAATAAATTTGCAAATACTGGAGTTTACCAATTGTCCTGTGATGATTGTAATGTTATCTATATCGGACAAACTGGTCGTAGTTTTTCTGAACGTTCATCAGAACATTTTTGAGCCTTAAGATTCGACATTCTAATTCCACGTTTGCTAATCATTTAATATCGGAAAACCATAATAGTACATTTAGTAATAATATTAATCTAAAAATTCTTCAGTTTGAAAATAAAGGTTTAAGACTAGATATTTTGGAATCTTTTGAAATTAGAAAAGCTCAAAACTATAATCAAAATATATTGAACGCCCAAACTGATATAATATATTCACCTTTAACTTGGCCAGGTTTGTTTATTTAATTTAAAATTTCCCATGTTTTAAGCAATATGTTTTGGGACACATTGATCAAAGTGGTGGGGGACCTACCATACAAATGCTGACTTTTCACACTTTGTTAAGTTTGTTGGGAGCATACAGACTTCGTTCATTAATTTATTTTAATGACACTTTGGAAAAAGATGGAGACTTAAGTAACAAAGAACTGATTAGTTTTTGGATAATATTGGAATAAGTGGTGGGGGTCCTCCCGAACACCTGTTTAATGTGTCACACTTTTTTCAATGTTTGTTGGGAGCACACAGCATTCGTTCGTTATCGAATTTTGATGACACTTTGGAAAAAGATGCAAACATGTATGGCAAAGAACTGATTAGTTTTTGAGCGATAGTGAACAAATTGGTGGGGGGTCCCTGGAGCACCTGTTTTTTTGAAAGATCTATAGCTTCTGTACCTGATAAGCGAATTGGATGAAACTTGGTACCTGAGTATGTAGTCCGGTTTACAATAGTTCTGCATCCCAACTTCCGGTTTTTTACTTCCGGTAAAAAAAATTTTTTGTACTTTTTTGAAGTTTTTTCAGTGTCTTTATGCACACTACAGCCTACAATAATGAAGTGATTATGATGAAACTTATGGAATAGGGTTCCAATAAGTGTGAAAAGATAATTATCATGTTTTGGGACACATTGATCAAAGTGGTGGGGGACCTACCATACAAATGCTGACTTTTCACACTTTGTTAAGTTTGTTGGGAGCATACAGACTTCGTTCATTAATTTATTTTAATGACACTTTGGAAAAAGATGGAAACTTAAGTAACAAAGAACTGATTAGTTTTTGGATAATATTGGAATAAGTGGTGGGGGTCCTCCCGAACACCTGTTTAATGTGTCACACTTTTTTCAATGTTTGTTGGGAGCACACAGCATTCGTTCGTTATCGAATTTTGATGACACTTTGGAAAAAGATGCAAACATGTATGGCAAAGAACTGATTAGTTTTTGAGCGATAGTGAACAAAGTGGTGGGGGGTCCCTGGAGCACCTGTTTTTTTGAAAGATCTATAGCTTCTGTACCTGATAAGCGAATTGGATGAAACTTGGTACCTGAGTATGTAGTCCGGTATACAATAGTTCTGCATCCCAACTTCCGGTTTTTTACTTCCGGTAAAAAATTTTTTTTGTACTTTTTTGAAGTTTTTTCAGTGTCTTTATGCACACTACAGCCTACAATAATGAAGTGATTATGATGAAACTTATGGAATAGGGTTCCAATTAGTGTAAGAAGATAATTATTATCTTTTGGGACACATTGATCAAAGTGGCGGGGGTCTACCATACAACTGCTGACTTTTCACACTTTGTTTTTAAAGTTTGTTGGGAGCATACAGACTTCATTCATTAATCAATTCTAATGACACTTTGGAAAAAGATGGGAACTTAAATGACAAGGAACTGAGTAGTTTTTGGACAATATTGGGATAAGTGGTACGGGGTCTCCCGAACACCTGTTTACTGTGTCATCATTTTTTCAATGTTTTTGGGAGCACACAGCATTCATTCGTGAACCAATTTTGATGACACTTTGGAAAAAAATGCAAACATGTATGGCAAAGAACTGATTAGTTTTTGAGCGATAGTGAACAAAGTGGTGGGGGGTGTCCCATACACCTGTTTTTTTTAAAGCTCAATAACATCTGTACCTGATAAACGAATTGGATGAAACTTTGTACATAAGCATTTAGTATGATTTACAAAAATTCTGCATCCCATCTTCCGGTTTTTTACTTCCGGTAAAAAAATTTTTTTAATTGTTGGCAGTTTTTTCAGTATCTTTATGCACACTACAGCCTACAATACAGAAGTGATTATGATAAAACTTATGGAAAGGTTTCAATTAGTGTAAGAAGATAATTATCATGTTTTGGGACACATTGATCAAAGTGACGGGGGACCTACCATACAACTGCTGACTTATCACACTTTGTTTTCAAAGTTTGTTGGGAGCATACAGATTTCATTCATTAATCAATTTTAATGGCACTTTGAAAAAAGATAAAGACTTTATTGACAAAGAATTGACTAGTTTTTGGACAATATTGGGATAAGTGGTGGGGTCCTCCCGAACATCTGTTTATTGTTTCAATGTTTGTTGGAAGCATACAACATTTGTTCGTTAAGTAATTTTGATTACACTTTGCAAAAAGATGCAAATATGTATGGCAAGGAACTGATTAGTTTTTTTAGCGATAGTGAACAAAGTGGTAGGGGGTCCTCCAAGCACTTATTATTTTGGAAGCTCTCTAACTTCTGTACCTGATAATCGAGTTGGATGAAATTTGGTACATACACATTTAGTACGGTTTACAACAGTTCTGCATCCTTACTTCTGCTTATTCACTTCCGATAAAATTTTTTTTACTTTTTCTCGTACAACAGAATTTATGTTTGTTGGGATACTACTGCCTGCTTTAATATTTTTATTATTAGAACTACGAAGTCCATAATATTGGTTAGCTTTTAATTAAAGTATTTTATGGATATTAGCTCATTATATATCCAGAACACTATGTTTCCAGAGCTGTGGTGAAGTCAGCCTATGCATCAGCGTCGCAATATTTTTTTAATAGAATGTGTTGTGCATTAGAAATGTGTCATAATATGTGTCACAACAACACACAAAAACCTTTTAAGACCTAGGTCCCGCAACAATATGCTTTCTCAGGTGTTGATTGACGCATAATTTTTTGTTTTTTTTATAAAGAATTGATAACCAAGCAATAAATCTTATATAAAAAATTACATAAGCCAATATTTCATGATATGAGGATAGAAAAATTAAAAATAAAATAAGTAGTGAAAAACAGACTTTTTTTTAAAATTTGCAGTAACAAAACTAAAATGGAGTTACCAATAATGAATAATCCAACTAGTGGCATATTTTACTACAATCCAACTAGTGACTCACTGTGTCTCCCCAATGATGGTTAAAGCTCAGATATAAAGGCTTGTTTCTTAGAACAAGCAATAGCGTCTCATCATTAAGTGATACTCCATAACTAATATTGAGGAAGCTACTGTTGAATAAAGATAATTCATCCGTCAGCAAGGATTGTACATCATTTTATTGTGTGGAAAAATTTAAGAAATTGTTCATAAACAAATCATAAAACCTAATCGAATAAGGTAGCACATCCGCTGCTGAAGAAAAACGTGTTTTAGGCCGAGTTGTGAAAACTTGACCATTTTGAGATTTTCTTGAAAGTTGGCATATAAGTAGTATGGACTAAATAAAAAATACAACAATACAACATAGTTAATTGCCTTAAGTAAAAGATATACTTAATATAACTTACATTATAAGCACTAGAATATATTACTAAAGGCAAGATTTATTGTTTTGTCTATAAATATACTTGGATTAAGGAAGTTTTGTTCTCAGTGTACTTAAATTGTACAAACAGATGAAAAACGTGATCTAGGTGTAAAAGTTGAAATTTGTACATTAAAATTTTTGATTTTCATGAATCTTGGCATATGGATAAAATAAACAATACAACTTATTTTAGAATTTTTTTAAAGTGCAGTGTTTGAGCATAAGGGACACCTCCAACATACATGAAAAATGAAAATTTTGCCAATCCGAAATAGATATGAAATTAAATTGCTCAAGGATGGCTATACCGATTTCAACAAACTTGTTCTGCTAATCTCTAGTAATCTTGTTAATCTTTAGAAAAAAAATTAATTGAACTATATTTTAATTAATTTTAAAATTAAAAGACTAAAAAAACATTTTTAAATATGCGCTGGGGCCAAAGATCAATTGAATTTTAAATCTTTTTTTGTAAAAATAGTTCTATCCTTCTCAAATATTTCAAATTTACAAAGAGGCTACTTTTCTTCGTTTTCTAGAGATATGTAATTTTAAAAATTTTAGTCCGACAAAAATTTTAACTTTTCATAATTATTCCGAACAATAAAAAATCAAAAAAGTTTGTTGAAATCAGTATAGCCATCCTTGAGCGATTTAACTTCAAAGCTACTTCGGGTTGGCAAAATTGTCATTTTCATGCGTGTTGAGGTGCCCCTATGCTCAAGCTATGCACTTAAAAAAATTATAAAATAAGTTAAGTAGTATTGTTTATTTTGTCCATATGACAAGTTTCAGGAAAATCAAAAATGGTCAAGTTCAAATTTCGACTTTTTCACCTTTGTAGATCACGTTTTTCATCTGCTTGTACAATTGAAGTACACATAATAAAACTTTCTTAATCCAAGTATATAGACTATACAATAATATTATACAGCATTTACAGCGACAAAGCAAATTAGTAGATGTAATTTGAATCTGTGCTGTAAACACTTTTTATTTTAAGAGCTTGCAACTAATTTGATATCTATGCTTATTACATATCAAGATATTTTTAATTTAATACTTCACGCTGTGAACACCATTGCAAATAAAATTGTTTGATTTCCACACCGTCGCCTGTTCTTAAAAACTTTAAATCATCAAAAAAATTTTCTCCGTCAAACATTTTTCAACATCAAACAAATAATTTAAGGAATGGTCTCTATAGTTATCATACTTTCTAATTTTTTTTTTAAAGTTTGAAGGATACCAATTTAAACTAGACTAAATTAAAATGTGTTTACATCATAAAAGATTTAAATTACAATCTACGTTGTAAACTCATATTATGTATGACAAGATGCAAATTAATATACTATCTACTAATTTGCTATGTCGCTGTAAATGCGGTATAAGCTACAAAACTCATCAAAAATGTAAATTTTAGTTCGTGAAAATGGTGCAGTTTAAAGTTCAATAGTCTTAACTGTCTACCTACTTACTACAAAAAGAAGTGATATCCTGTGTCAAGCAGAAACGAGTGTAAAACAAAACATTCTCAAATAATTAAGTGTTCCACATAATTCGAAATTCTTTATTTGTCACCTGGATTAGAGATTAGAATAAAACAAGTTCAACTAACTAGGTATTAAAAGAAAAGTTTCTAGTAGAAGTACAAAATAATATATTTTTTCGGCTGTTTCGACTGTAAAGTTTAACTTTACTGCCGCTGGGCGGTAGCTAAAGTCTTACTTTTTAGCCGGCGGCTGCAAAAGTAACGCCATTTTTGTTTTATCTGCTGGCGGCTGTAAAGTAACTTTAATATTTTTACGGCGGCCGTAAAGTAATTTTCATATTTTTACGGTGGCAGTAAAGTAATTTTCAGATTTTTACGGCGGCAGTAAAGTAAAATAACATGATATTATTAATTTGTTCAAAACAGAATGCAATTCAGTTCATTTATTGGATCAAAATCAATACAAATTAATTTCAGAAAATTTATTACCTAAAACATATTTATAAAAAATTTGATGCATTAATTTCATATTTTTAAACAAATTTAAACGTTTGCCGAAAAAATAGTGTATTGAATTCGGAGCTAAAGTGACTTTTTGTGTTACATCTATAATTGTCAGCCTCCCTACGGACGGCCGCCAAACTATAGACTCAACAAAATGTAACGTCGACTATATTCGCAATAATAATATTAGAACCAATTTCTATTCTCTTTTCCATTCATCAAAAATATTTCCATATTCCATTTCATTTTTACAATCATAATAGTTTAACAGTTTTTTTTTTCAAATAACCGAACAGCCTCAAAATTCGAATATCACAGAAAACAAATGGATAAGAGAACTCGTTGTTTGCGCAACGCTATTTTATTTTTTTTGGTTAATATATGATGTGTCAAAGACGATCACATTTTTTTGATATAATTCAATTGTTATTTAACTTTTAAAGAAACAACGTTTCCAAAATTTGTTAAAAAAAAGAATAATAAATTAATTGAATATTGTTGAATGGTATGATCTTTTTGATATTAATTAATCTAATAGTGATACAACTCAATATCTAATATTGGTAATACTATTTTTTTCAATAAAAGAATTATGTAAATAAAAGGGAAGAATCGAAAGTATAAGTAATAATGGCATTTTCTTCCATGTGTTTTTCGTGTGGGCCTATTACGAGATGGTGATGAGAATAATATGTGAATGTATTTCATCTGTTTCCTGTACACTAAAAACAATTAAAAATAATAATACATCAGTTTCGTGGTGATCTACAAAATAGGTTTTTGGGTTGGATATTAACCTGGAAATAATTTATATGCATAAGTGGGAATGACATTGGAATATGACGTCATCAATACGTTCAAAACCAGATTCCGTTGATTTAAATAATAATAATAATATCATCAAAAACTACACCAAGGAGATTGTGGAAATTACTATAACGGCCATACGGATAAATTGAAAAAGGGCGAACACAAATAAGTTTTCTAGAGCATCCTAAATATACTTGAACCAGGAAGCTGTAATCAACAATTGACAAGGTTAATCCTTTTTTTGTTATTACTGTTACATTTTTTTTTGTTTTTATTTTGATAGATTTAAATTTTCATTAATGATTGGCTAATTTAGTAACCAAGTAAGAGATTCTCAAGGGTAGATTCGTCGCGGGGGTATTCCGTATTTCCGTTGTTATTTTTTTTCCTTCAGGGTACTTTTGTGTAGTATCATAGTTTTTCTTTTTGACTTGTTATAAGTCCAAAACCAATAAAGTGGCATGAATGTTGTAATTTCACAAGTATTGTAGTGGAATTCAGAGAAGCAAAAGTCCAAGCCATATATGGTGGCAACTAACAAAAAAAAGTACAACTTTAGCTCCTAATTCAATAATATACTATTTTCTATTTTGCTTCTAAAATAAAGTCATTTCGATACCTAACTGCGTATCGAAATGGCCTTCATTGCGATAGGCAAAGTTTGGTTTTTCAAGATTGGTCACATTGGTCATACAACGTCAGTGAAAATTAAAACGAATAGTTATATAAATAAAATTAATAAGAATATCTAAATTAGTGTTAAATATTTTAATTAACTTTAACTATAAAATAATTAGTAATAATAATAAAATTTCAAATTGAGTATTTTTTAATAAAATACACATTTTTTAAAATTTCAAGACAAAAAATGCAAGATAGAAAAAATAGTATAAAAACTCGTTTCATAAGACGTTTTATCGCTGAAATGAAACTAGTTTCTTAATATACTATTCTTTATTTATATGCGAATGAAAATGTGGATTGCGATAGTTATACGATTGACTGAATCGAGAGAAGTGCGGAACCATCACGAAACCTCAGGACTAATAGATTATCACTTTAATGAACATGATCTTTAAATAACATGTTCTTAATCTGCAAACTAGAGTCTGCAGTATAATAAACTAACTAATAAATTAGCTTGCTACCATTTCCTTTATATAGAATTTTCTTTTTGTACATACTTCTTACTAAATAAAAGTTTTAGCTCTCACTGAGGTTTCGTGATTATTTTGCGCTTCTCTCGATTCATTCAATCGTATAAATATCGCAATCCACATTTTCATTCGCATATAAATAAAGAATAGTAGATTCTTGTATGAGTTTAGAAAGAAGGCAATTCTTCACGAGGATGAAGTTGAAACAAGCGTAGCGAGTGGAGGGAATCATCCGAGTGAAGAATTGCCATCATCCTAAGCGAATACAAGATGCTATTTTATCCACGACTGTAAAATATTTCGTTTAATTTCCAGTTTTCATGCAAAAATTTGTATCGCCATATTAAAATAAATAGATCAAAGATAGCGAAAAACAAAACAAGTTTGTTGTTTAATTTGTTAGAGGAATATTTAATAAACTATAGAACTGTTAAAGAATTTTAATAAAATTCACTAGTTGTGGAATGAATACAATTACAATGGAAGACAAACGCATGGAAAGCATATATTCTTTAGTAGTCGTGGATAATAGTAGATTCTTGTATGAGCTTAGAATGAAGGCAATTCTTCACGAGGATGAAGTTTCCCGAAACGAGCGTAGCGAGTGGAATCATCCGAGTGAAGAATTGCCATCATCCTAAGCGAATACAAGATGCTATTTTATCCACGACTGTAAAATATTTCGTTTAATTTCCAGTTTTCATGCAAAATTTGTATCGGCATATTGAAATAAAAACATCAAAGGTAGCGAAAAACAAAACAAGTTTGTTGTTTAATTTGTTAGGGGAATATTTAATAAACCATAGAGCTGTTAAAGAATTTTAATCAAATTCACTATTTGTGGAATGATTACAATGGAAGACATATGCATGGAAGGCATATATTCTTTAGTAGTCGTGGATAAAATATATTATGTTGTACTTTTACTAGAAACTTTTCTTTTAATACAGAATCAATCTAAATCTTAGAAAAAGTGATTGCAAACCCGAAAAGAACTTAAAGCGTATTTCTACTATATATGTTCATGCAATCCTCCATCAATGACCCAACTGGCACTAAATTTTCGTCTTCCTTTTGCTGCCAAGTTCTTTGATTTATTTTCGATTTTATTCGAGTTACTGAAGTTTTCGATGTTCAAATAAAGTTTAAAATGAATTAATGGTTTTGCTCCTTTGACGAGTTAACATTTGTCTTTTTTACATTTATTCCAAAAACGTTTTGTATTTTTTATTTAGAACAATATAGATTTTTATTTAGTTCAACTGTTCATACATCAACTTGATATTCAGTTCAGTTCAAAATTATTATATTGATTTATATACATATGTTATATACAATAAAATTAGTCTTCTGATATGAACGCCATATTTTATTATTTTTTGTACAAGTACAACGCTATTATGCGAAAAAGAATTTCAGCACAAATATATTAATGATTTGCAATAGTTATTTTAATTGAATAATGTACTCATATTAATTGCCTGTCTAATTAAATAGTAATTGCATTTTGATCTAAATAATTGATAAAACATTTAGGTTATGTTGTCTAAAACCAAGCAACTTAATAATTTTCATGTTTGCTTCTTGAATTTCGCTTAAAATTTAAAATAACTTTTGTTTAATATTTCTAGTGCTGTACTAATTTAAACTAATTTAAAGTTATTACAAAATAGTAGAATTAATATTTTCAAATTTAAACAACAACATTTAACTTATAGTTATTTCTTAAATAATATTTACGAATGTTGTGACGCACACTGTTTTCATATCACTTTACTTTTCTTGAATGACGCGTCATTACAATAAAAAATCTGTCATAACTTAAAATAAAAGCGATGCTTACTATCTTACCCATTAAAAAAATAAAAAATGGATGTCATAGTTCTTGTTTTTGCCGCATATAAAAATAAATGTACTTTTGTGTAAATTACCCAACAAGAATTTATTTGTCGTAAATTACCCAGTAAGAATTTATTTATTTATAAATATGACTGATACACAAAATGGACACCACAAATTATTTGGAACAAATTCGTTAAATAATACACCCGGATATTTTGATGTATGGGTCTAATGATCAACACATTACGGTATAGTTTTTAAAACGAAGTTAAGATCCCGAAAATTTCGCAGTAAAAAAATAAAAGTATAAGGAATGAATGGTTTTATGACAACCTACTCACCTAAACCTAAACATTTTTAAAAGGTTTTTCCAAGAAGTCATTAATTAATTTATTCAACATAAACTATTTGCATTGTTCTAAAGTTGTCACTACATAATATATATAATTTTGGTTTTCGTTTTGTTCTTACGGATGCGGGATGCGCTATAGGAAGAAAAGAGAATGAATTGAGAAAACAAGGATGATAATATTGAAATCACTACCGTTTAATATCATAATAAATTACTACATCAGGGGCTCTGCTCCCGAACACATATTTGTCAATCGTCATACTGTCAATTTCACTAAAACGCTTAACAATTTTGTATAAAAATGGTATTTTGTAACTCTTATTTGTGTATCCTTAGACATAAACCAATTATAACAAATTTTTACAAAATTATAACAGATTTGTGGTACTAAATTCGTACTTTTGACAACCAACTTTTTTAATCTTAAAACATGCAAAATAAAATAAAAATATATTTAATAAATAAATATATTTAATGATATTTATATAAAAATATGATTATTTAATATTATTAAAGACTTAATTTTGCGTTATAAATTAATTTTTACGCCAATCGATGAAATTTGTAAAAAAAGACAACACACAAAACATAAAGCAAAATTGTGATTTTGACAGTAACTATATTGTTCTTGTCAGATTGTGTAAATTTACAATATTGTGATGACATTTATGTGTTCGGGAATAGGGCCCCAGAATGTTTATGTTTGCCGACTTTACATGTAATAGTTCTCGTATTGCTCTGCACATGTTCCAATTTCGCTGCATCCAGAATTTTGCACATGCGTAAATGAATTTTGTTAACAACATTTGTATGTACTTTTTACAGTTTTCAATTCAATTTCTTCAGTCAAATCGAACGCTTCTATTGTAAGTAAGCAAATATACAGTTAAACAATAACTTAATAATTAATCGATTGATTTTGTATGTATGTATGTATGTATGTATCATTTTGTAATAAAATAAATAAATGAATGTATGTATGTATGTATGTATGTATCATTTTGTAATAAAATAAATAAATGAATAGTTTTTTACAATAATGAATGAAAACACCATATTCTTGTTAACTGAGTTTTATTATTTTTTACTATATTCGCATTTCAAAAGCTATGCATTCATCATCTGTAGTATGTAAATCAGTTTTTTACATACTACAGATGATGAAAGCATAGCTTTCGAAATGCCTATATAGTAAAAAATAATAAAACTCAGTAAATAAGAATATGGTACTTTTTCATTCATTATTTTAAAAAATTATAATATTAACTTTCCGATATGGGAAGTTGTTTTTGGGTCGATTTTCGAAATCGGAATTTTTATGATATCTTTACGTTTCATGACCTCCTGAAGCTGTTTAGACTCTTTTTAGCTGCCAGTCTGTATGTGTGTGTGTGTATGTATGTATGTATCGCTGAAACTAGACAAATTTTTGTCCAACGCTTTCTCAACAACGGCTGGGTCGATTTTAACGAAAATGGTCGCAATTGATGTATCTTGGCGTAACTTAGAGCCCAGTTCTTTTCTAGCGAAATTAAATCATTTGTTTTTTAGTGGTTTCCAAAAAACTGAAAATCATCTCTTGCAAATATCAGGAGGTTAAATAATGATATCAAGGTCATAAAACTTCTATATTGTTTGTCATCATGTCAGCCATTCATAATCAGATTTATATAAACAATTGCTATCTTACTTTTTGAGTTTTTTAAGAAAATGTGAAAAAACTACGTGTTATTTTCGTTATGCAAGTTCATGTGAAAATTCTTCTCGATTATTTAGGTCCAATTTGGGGACATGACGACGACGATACTTTGGTTTTTCATCATCCGCTAGAGATGTTACTTTTTTGAATTGCATTGGAAAACCGAAGCGGCATAGAATTTTTTATTGCCATACATGTAGCATCTGGATTTAACTCCACTCCGCACCAATTATGGATCATCCACTTTAAGACTAATTCTCGCAATTCAGGGTCGTCGGTATTTGGAATTTCAGCTGAAATTAGATCGTCAATTTCTTCTGGATTATGGATTCGATCTTCAAGATTCATAATCAACAACAAATGCATATGTGGTAGTCCACGTTTTTGAAACTTGACTGTATACACATATGCGGCCACCTTTCCAAATATCTGTTTTTTATCCAAATCATTTATATTTTCATTAAATTTTTGTTTCGCAATCCGACGAGATCGGGACGGTCTTGAGCGGACTGCTGTATGATAACTCCATTATCAGATACAATACGCGCTGCTTCTTTAATTTATGGCCAGTCGGGATTAAAAGTCATGGTGATGAAGAAATCTGGCGATCCAAGACGACGAACGAAAGACGACGAATAGCCATTGCATCTTCGAAATGTTCAGTATAGTAACGCATTGATCCGGTGAATGATGATGGCAGTATTATTTTTTCACCAACAACTGCATTCTGTTTCGCAGCTAAGTCATTGATAAGTCGGGTAACACCTGCGTACTGATCGGCTAAAATAGTTTTTTGATTAAATTTGATCCATTGGATGCGATCACGTTCAACTCGAATGAAAGTATCAACGAGATATTGTTGAAAAAGTCATCCACCAAAATGTAAAGCGTTGAAAACTGTTTGACGCATGTCAGGTGTTAAATTAATTTGCAAAGAAAGGATTTTGGCGTGTTCAGGTCGAAAGGCTATACCATATTGCGCTAGTTCCAGTCGTGTTAAATGTGGACGACTTGCATAAGGTATTCAAAGTGGCATACCCTGACGTTCCGGCTGGATAAAACAATGGGTATGTAAAGGGCTACACACGATGGTCGATATTTTTCAAAATAACAACATCTTTACCACGTTGTTTTACAACCATTTCATTTGACGGGAAACTTTGATCAGCGTTAAGCGTAAGAACAACGCATACGTCATTACATGCAGGTGGGTTGAACCGTCTATAATCCACACCATCTGGCACTGTAATGAGCTGCACATTTGGAGGTTTTAGTCCCACTGCAGCAGCACGTTGATATATATCATCCTCCACTTCTCGCATCCTCATGTAACATTGGGCATAAATGTTTTGTTCTCGCAATATTTTCTCCAACAGATCCATTAATTCACGACTGATTCCATAATTTAGAGGATGTGTAAGGCGTTCGTCAGCAGCATCATCGGAGTCTAAAAAGTACATTTGGCCATATGAAGGTTGTTCGAAATCACCTTGAGTGGTTTGTGTCGGATGTGCTGCCATATTCATTTTGTGATATACTTGTCCAGCTGCTTTGAAGCTAAAAATGTTACGACTATTGATGGTTCGATCATCGCTTACGTTGAATGAAGCTAAAGCGAAACAAGAGTTTAAGTTTCGAATTCGTTTGCGGAACTCATTAGCGAGCGGGTGACGTCGTAAAAAACGGTTAACCAGTTCATTTGGAAACTGTGGAGGTGGCAACACGATTCAACCATGCAAGCAGCAATCTCCAAATGAATCACCTTTATTTGCTACTCTTTATTCGGGGAAATGGAGTGCTCCGCAGTTAATATATACAATGTTGAAGGGTCCCAATGATTTGTAATTAACGCTAGCGTAGTTTACGGCATCTTTGTAGGTTCGTTCTAGATTCTGTGCCATAGCACGTTGCCGTCGTTCATTGCGACGGCGTTGTTCTTCTAGTCGCAGATTTCGTTGTTCCTCATTTTCGTTTGCGGTTTGTTGTGATGCTCGTTGTCGTATGCCTTGTAACCGCTTATTTCGTTTGCGATTCGCTGTGAAGATTTCGATTTAAAATTTTTAAAATTTTTCATAATTCTGTGATTTTGATCGTGAATCTGATCTTGATCGGAATTTATTTTTATTATTTCTATAATTATTATTTTCATTAAATTTCACTGTTTTATTAAGTGAATCAGGTTCATCAAGTTTTTTCAATTGATTATCTGCTTGTTCTCTAGATTTACATAACTGTTCAGCTTTTTCTAAAGTTATATCATCCATATCCCACAAAGTTGATCTAAGCTCTACATTTTTTATTGATATTATGAGCCTATCCAAGCGTAGTTCATTTTCCATTTCTCCAAATTGACAGTTTTTAATTAATATTCTGAGCCTGTCTATATATTCTGTGATATTTTCATCTGTTTTTTGAAATGTTGTGTTGAATACTGCACGTTCGTATTTTTCTATTTATTTTTGGCAAAACAATATCTTTAATTCTTTTTAATAAATTTTGACAACTATCAATATCTTCGTTTTTTTTTTTTATATCTGTGAGTATGCTGTTGTTTGAGTCAAGCATTGATCCCAAATATTTAAAAGATTCAACTCCCTCAATTCGTTCATCGCCGCACATCAAATCTTTCTTCTCAGCCTCCCTTGAAACATTCATATGTTTGGTTTTATTGTAGTTAATTTGCAGACCAATTTTTCTAGCACCACTCTCAAGCGACTTGGAAGTCTCACTCATAACAGCTTCACTTCGGCCGAGGATGACAACATCATCAGCGTAAGCAATCATCTGTACTGAGTTTATTGACAAGATATTGTTATTAGTCGGTAGTTTCTTTTGACGGCACACATATTCCAAGGCTAAATTAAAAAGTATAGGAGAGATAGCATCACCTTGTCTTAAACCGGAGTCGACTTTAAAAACTTTGATATTTCGTTCTCCACTCGTACACAGCATTGAGAGTTCTGTACTGTCATTTTGCATAGTGATACCAGTTTACCAGGAATTCCCATTGACACCAGAGCAGACCATAGAGTCTCTCGTTCGCGAGAGTCGTAGGCCTGCCTGAAATCAATGAAAAGTTGATGCACAGGTATGTTGAACTCTCGGCACTTTTCCAAAATCATCCTTATCGAGAAAAGTGCATCGGTAGTACCTCGGCCCTGCCGGAAACCACACTGATATTCTCCAAACAGTTGTTCAGCAAAAGGATTGATTTTGGATAGCAAAATGTAAGAAAAGATTTTATAGGCTGTGCAAAGGAGAGCGATTCCTCTGTAGTTTGCACATTGTAGGCGATTACCTTTTTTATGGATTGGTATCAGCATAGCTGTGTTCCTGTCCTGTGGCATGGTTTCAGTCCTCCAGATCATTTGAACAAGTTCAAACAATTTGTTATGCCGCAATCTGAGGTATTATCTAGCCAGTAGTATTTATAAGAGAGTCTACACCCCACTCCAGAACGAGTTCAGGTTCTGTATTGGTAGATTGAAGGAAATGTATGCCTTGGTAGTGAGAATTAACGATCAACGAACGGTCAAGGATACATTCTCTTCAGTCACCACACCGTTCTATCTTTTCTCTCCCTTAAAAACTGACTACTTGGTAATCCTAAAATTCAACGTCCGTAACTACATAAAACAACCACTTAGTACAACGAAAATACATTACCTGGTCCATTATCCATAGCATTAACTAATCGCGTTGCTACAACAACACGTCGTGTTGATTCAGTATCAATTTCTATTAAAAAACTATCAATCTCCCAATTAGCATTGCTTAAATTCGTAAACATTCTTCTACACTGTTTTAATCAAACAAAAATAAAACTCATATAGTTGTAATTGCATTTTTCTATTTTTTGTTGATACTATCAGATACAATCTCATATTGAAATGTTTGGGATTGTAATAGTAATGGGATTGTAAATCATCTGTTTAATCCGTTAACGAATTTGTTGCATTTCGTGGTTATTGTTATTTCGTTCTCTTTATAATTTTTAATAACTGCAACGTAAACAAACACAAAATTAGATATGTTTGTCATTTTCTGTTCATGATCGACGATAATCAAATGAAACAGAATTTGAATGATATATGAGTTTTGTAATGCGATGTTGAGACAGTATGATAATGATCGTGATTGATTTTTTTTTTCTTTTGAAAAGGGATAATACTAAAACTACAGAAAGAAGTATACAAAATTTTTGAATAACCATCTCGCTTCTACTTCTTTGTTTAAATGATATTTATAGAAGGCATTTTTGCATAATTAAGTCAGTATGGTTTTATTTATAAAATCAATGTTTCAGTTCGATTATGATTTTATCATATGTTAGAATAAAAAGTGCGATTTGAGGATAAAATCATTGTTAGTTCAATTTTGGGATGTGTAAAATCATAAATTTAAAATTGTAAATTACATTCTTGTGGAGTCGCAAATTAGTTATCAAAATTTAATTTAAATTGATTAATGAAGTTAACATTAAAAACTTGTGTTCATTATTATGCAATTATTTGGTATTTGGTATCCAGGTATTTGCTTTTCGAGTAAATTTTGTTTTTATCCCTACCGGCAAAATCATAGTACGAATTCGAGGACGATTCAATTATATTGGGGACTCAAAATCCAAATAACTTTGGGACAAAAATCCAATAATGGATTGGATTGTCCTTAGATTTGTTCAATGAGTTTGGTCCAAAATCGTCCACGCGTCCGATGTCCAGACAAATATCCATACCATCCTTAAAACTGTCCAATACAAATATTGAAGTAATAAGTTATGGACGAAATCAAGGAGAATCCCAAAATGAATACCAATATATTGAATTATTTACAAAAACTTTTATTGATAAATATGTAGATATTTTAGGGTAAATTTACATACTTTCCTAAAAAATATCCTATATTATATCCTTAATAAAAAAATGACAGCAAAAAGTATGGACAAATTCAAGGAATATACAAAAATAAATACAAATATATTGAATGCATTTATAAAAATTTTATTCTATATATATATATGAAAAAAAATTTAAGAATAAAGTTAAATTACATTATCTTAAAAATTATATTATATGTACATAGTATCTTCCTATATCTAAATATATATATTACAATTCGTATATGGGCCATTATTTTTCAACTCGGCTACCGGATTTGGCCAAAAATCCTGTTTTTGATCCTGTTTAACATCTGTTTTCGTTATTTCATTTTGAGGTCCTGTTTAACATCTGTTTTTATTCCATGTTTCACTGGCCTCAAACTCGCATCTACATTCTGAAAATATTTAAGTTCGTACATTATAATCATAATTTTTTGTGTGGTGTTTATGACTAGGAGGTAGATTTTATACAATCTAACGGGACTTTCAATAAGCATTGCTCAACCTGTACTCATTTTAACAATTTAAAAAATTTTATGATAAAATTCCAGTTATAAACTTTTCGAACTGATGAGTTTTTCCGAAGGTGATCGATCCTCTTAAATTATGAAACTTTCAGGACAATGCTCTTAAAGTTTTATGTATGCATCTACACTATGAAAAATTGGAAGCTATCGTTTAAAATTAAATTTTGTATAGAAAATTATTTACATAAAAAATGATTTTTACCTTGCACAGAACTTAATGTTAACAATAAAGCAAAAGCTTTGTACTTTGTTGTACAACACAATCATAAAACCATATATAAAAACAGTGAGCCACATAGTTATAAGCGAAACGCTATATATCAAAAAAAAGACACAAAAAGAAACTCAAGAACTGATTCATAACAAAATTAATATCAACACATATATTTCACCCAAGACTAATCAACAAAACCAACATCAAATTCACAAAAGTTGAAACAACAATATTAAATAAAGTTTTAAAATATGCACAACGCACTTTGACGGAAAAATTTAAAAAACTACTGCAAAAACAAAATATTCAAGAGAACTTAAATCAACCTAAAAATCAACCAAGTTATCAACTAAGAAAACAACCATTATTCCAAACTAAAAACAAAATACCAACAAGAAAACAGAACAAAAAATTCCATGCATGAAAAATTGCAGACAACCATGCCGTACTACTAAAAGCAGGTAAAAGTAACACCATATCAGTAACAAAACAAACAAAATCATGAATAGTAATAATTACCGATAGTTACAGTAAAATAATAAATATCTCACTAAACAAATGGACACACCTCATAAACAAAACGCAAAACAGAAAATTAAAACAATTTAACCTCGTAATTCCAGTATTAACAGGACTACCCTTAAAACACAAACCCAACAAACCAATAAGACCACTGCACAACAGCACCCGCAAACAAAGTATTAAAATTGTTAGGTGAGTTTATAAAATGGTTTTCTTTGACATCATCAATATGTGCATTGTACAATCAACTCAGTAGTAATAAAACTAACCATACAACGATTGAAAGACCACAACACAGTAAAGCTAAACCAAATAGATGAGCTTAACCAAACACTTACAACAATAATGAAAGAAAGTTACTGCCGATTCTACACGGAATACTTTATTCAAGAAATAGACTGTCCATTCTAAAGAAGACACATATTTAAACGATTTTGAAACAAATACATCCCTGATGGCAACACAATAAATTAGCTCTAAAACTGGTTTTCTACTGCAGATATGTAGACGACACATTTATTTTATTTAATGGCACTAACACACAAATAGATAATTTAAAAATCATTTAAAGAAACAGGTTATAAATATTCAGTTGACCCACGAAAAAGAAATAGTCAATAAACTCAACTGCCTGGATCTTACAATAAAAAAGAACAACAATAACTTCGAATACAAGATATACCGAAAATCTACCATAAGTAAAGTAACAATCCATGTATTTTCTCATCACCCACACCAACACAAAATGACCGCTGACAACTCTTTCATCAATAGACACCTAAGCACACCGCTAAATGTAAATGACTACAACGAAGAATTCAACACTATTAAATATACTGCAAAAACAAAGAGGAAATGATTTAAAAATTAATTACAAAACACAAAGCACACATCAACAACAAAAACAAAACTGATCCTAACACAAAAGATGTTACTAACAGTCTAAACAATGTCCATATCACAACAACATAAATAGCAGCGATGGAAGGAAACAATATATATGCATTCCATATTCCAATTTGATCCCATACGGTCTATAAAAACATCGTAGAAAAATATGATTATAACATTTCATGCAAAACTAACGAGAGCTTACAAACAAAGTTTAAAAACATCAATAAAACAAAAACCTTTCCATACAACTAAACCGACGTACACAAAATAAAATTCAATACATGCAACGCATAGAATATAGGTCAAACAGGGAGATCAGTCCTGCACGAAACATGCTAGAGTGCAAATCAAACTATGCAATACGCATATGTGAAGAAAACCACTTACACCTCAGAATAGAGATTTCATATCACTACACCACTGCAAAAAGGAACATTGGAGGAGTTCGAAATATGCAAAGCATCAAAAATCAATAATGAAAACGTACTCAACTACAAACTAAGTTACAAAATTAATCTCCTGCTGGATACCATATTAAAAATGCAATAATCCGCACGAAAACAACAAAATATAACAATAGCGTAATTTCACCCAGCCATACGCACCACATTCCCTTCATCCACATTAAAGAAAGCAAATTTAAGTTAAATAAATAAAATCAGACTGTAACAAGTACTTAACGTATATTAGATTTTTTTGACCAGCGAATACTAAAAGTGGTTGTTCTGCGCATATTCATATGCGCATGTGCGAATATTCAGTGTCTCAGATTAAAATATTAAAAAAACTGTTGGGGTCCCATTGTAATGGACAAAAAACGCATAAAGTTAATAAATTACTATTGAAATTCAAACAATTATAATAGAAAACCAAAAACTAGTAAAAATATTAATGATTTTGTAGGTAATGTAACAAAATTTTGATAATTAAAAATAATTATAATAAAAATAACGACGCCTATGCAAACAAATATCACAACAAACAAATGGTATGAACTAGGAGTAGAAATTTAACTACTATAATTGTTTTAAAAACAAATTTATCTCAAAATAAGTAATACATCTCTGTTTTACTTTTTGTCTCATCTTTTATCTCTTGCTGCGTCCTATCTGTCAAAAATTCACCACTAAAAAAATTCTACTATTTATTATTACTATTCTACTATGTAATTTTAATTTGTTAAGTTATCTTAAAATTAAAAATACTTTTATAATAGTTATCAAAATTGTTTAATGTTTTTTTTCAATTAAGCAACACGGCGGAAAAGGTTTGAAAATAAAAATACTTAAGATACTTCAGCCGTGTTCGATTTGACTGCAGCAACTGATACAACTGAAAAAATGAATGCAATTGTTGTTGTTTTTCAGTTGTTTTAGTCAAATCGAACTCGCACCTGCATACATTAAACTTATAGCGAAAGCAATCTAAACATTTTTGTTTTTGCCTGCACTCAGTACGGTCTAAAGAATATACTTTATAAGCTTCACCGAAATATTTCAACAGAAATTTTAATGTTCTAAATCATTTGTGTGAAATAATATTCTAGACTAGATAATAGATATTATAAAATAAGGTACTTACATTTTATTCTAATTACTGCTGAATTTACAAATCTATATATATGTATATCATTACATATATTATAAATAACACACACAATTAACTACTTTACTAAAACTTTACAAAAATTGTTTTAAAAACTATAAAACGAATAATGTTAACCATCATTTGTTTTTTATATTTAGCTTTTATACGTGATAATAAATATTTGACACAAGCGTAACCAACGAAAGAATTTCAAATGGAAAAATATCAATGAGAAACAAAATAAAGTTTACTGATTTTTGGTTTCTTCTTATTAAATGACAAAAATCCAACTAATCCCACATTTTGTCCAAAGAGACCAATCCATCCTTATGTTCGTCATATTGGACCGATGTCCGAGATCCAAGATTAAATCCACACGTTAGACAAAAATCCAATGAAGAACAGAATTTATCCAATGTGTCCAATGTATCCTGATGATCGTCATATTAAAGTGATGTTTTTGATCCTAATTAAATCCATACAATGGACGAAAATCCAATGAATCCATAATTTTGTCCAATAAGTCCAATGCATCCGAATTTTTGTCCTGTATATCTAACACATTTCGTCCGATGCGGTTGCCCGTAGGGTACTATTATTTAAAACTAAGTTTTATGTAAAAGATTTGCATTGAACATTTAATTAGAAAAAAAATATTATGTGCTACCAGTTGATATAAAATAAAGATCAGTTGATTAACTTGTATTGTTTTGAGATCTGTAAATGAATATAATAAATGCCAGTGTGTCAAACCGGATTAAGAAAATTATTAATTGTGTTGAGTTTGTGCACAGAAGTTTTGACACAAGAACCTGCGGGGGATGGTTTAACGGATCTATGTTATAGGCCGAGGTCAGATATACCATCCGCACGGTGCGAAGGAAATAATAGTATAAAATGCGAAGGGCGGCTAAATGACGATACTACATCATATTGGTGTATTGCAATTGAATATTATGGAATAAAGTCTACGCGTTTGCAAACCAAGGTTGATATTGTTGATGTGAAATCGAAAGGCGAGGTGGAGGTGGGAACGGATCTAAGAAGGAATACATATATACGACATACGAGCACGAAAGTCGTTTCAACGCTGGATCTGTTTCTATATATGTATAACTAAATTTTTTTTTCATTGTTTCTTATATTGATTATATTATGACCAAAATGGTCTTGTAAATTAGAGCTAGTTTATTAGAGATTTTTCTGGGTAGAGTCCACACCTGTACAATTCATGTATCATTTTTGGAATATTTAAAATAAAAACCCTTGGATAAATAGATGCCTTGGGCATCTATTTTAATTTGTAAAGTCCAGGCTTTACAAATCTTAAGGATAGAGTTTCGCCACCATGTACAATCATTTCGGATGTTATATCGTCGATACCAGGTGCTTTATTGCGTTTTAATTTAGACAGCGCCGCTTCGAATTCCTCTTTGGTTGGTTCGTCTACATGTACCTTTGACGCACGAATAAGCTTTGCTCGTCGCCCGACTTGTTGCTGGTCACTTAAGTTGAAAAGATTCTCAAAATAAGCGGCCCAAGTATCTAAAATATTTTTAAGATCTACTTGTAGCTCCCAATCTTCGTTTTGAATAGCAGTCGATCTAGTTTGAGGGCCCTTCTTTAAGGTTTTAACCTGTTGAAAGAAGTTACGCGATTGATGTTCCTTATTGAACCTTTCAATCTCCTCACACTGTCTTTTCCACCATTCTCTCTTCGTTCGTCTACATAGCTTTGTAACGGCTTGTCTTGCCAGTTTATAGTTCTCCTTCGTGGACCTGGTGTTGCGTCCTTGTAGACACTTCAGATAGCAATCTCTTTTGTATTGAATAGCATCAAGGCATGCTTGATCCATCCATGGCTTCTGGGAGTGGTTCTCTGGTCGTCCAAGTATTCCCTCAGCAGCGCTTAAAACAGCATCTTTGAGCAAATACCATGACTTATCGACGTCTCCATTAATGGTTTCTGATTTATCCAATGTTTCGGCAATATGGATTTGATATCTCTCTTCTGTTTCAGCATTCTTTAATGATGAGATGTTAAAACGTTTCCGTTGATTGAGTTTTGGAATGCCTGGATTTGGGAAGTGGAACCTTATCGTAGCACATACAAGGAAGTGGTCACTTCCAATGTATGCACCTCTAAAGGATCGCACATCCAGAACGCTTGAAAAGAAACGTGTTGTTACTAGAACGTGATCAATTTGATTTCGAGTATTGCCATTCGGTGAGACCCAAGTCTGCTTATGAATCGATCGATGCGGAAAGAACGTACTGGCAATTCTCAAATTATTTGATAATGCAAACTCAGTCATTCTCTCACCATTATCATTCGAATTCAAATGCAAGCTGTTGGGACCCACCACATTTCCGTAAGAGATATCTCTTCCAACCTGTCCATTAAAGTCACCAAGAACCATAATGAAGTCACGTGTTGGTGTTTGTTTCATAACCTCTTCCAGTGCTATGTAGAAATTATCCTTCTCGTCGACGGTCTTAGCTTCAGTTGGTGCATGCACGGCAATAAGAGAAATATTGTTATATGTACCACGTACACGTAGGTAGCAGATCCTCTCACTGACCCGGATGAATTTCATCACGGCTTCTTGTATGCGTGCACCAACAAGAAAGCCAGTTCCAAATTCTCTTCGAGAAGGATGACCACTACAGTATAGAGAGTGACTATCCAAATCTTGTTTTCTGATTATCGGCTGTCTAATTTCTTGTAGAGCAATAATATCCATCCTATGCCTCTCAGCCTCTGTTTCTAGACTTATAAGAGCATCAGGAGCGCTCAGGCTGCGCACGTTCCACGTTCCGATTCGGTAGTCTGGTCCTTTTTCACGTCCACGTAAAAATCTGTTGTTGTTTCCGGGTCTGTTTTTCTCTTTCTGATAACCAAATTTAACATATTAGTTTTTTTCCGGGGTTAGGGTGTTAACCTTAGGCCCAACCCAAATTGTCGTGAATGGGTCCGTTCTGCATATTAAGGTCACCAGAAACAACCTTTTTTACACGTTTATATAGCGAGCCGCTTGATTCAAGACAGACGCCCGCTCCAAGCCGCCCCTGACATGGAGAACAGACGCTTGAGTCGCATTGGTTGTAGAGCGCCAATTCGCCGTGATGTAGCGTCATTGACTAAGCAGTTTTTACTCTGCTTGTCTCCAATACACCAACCTAATTCTGTCAGCATTGCCCAGGCAGCACGGCGTGGACGTCGAATTTCGGATTTCGCTACCCTACATCTTCGTTTTTACCTCTATTATTATAATATCTTTTAGCACAATCTTTACCAATCATCACCTAACAAAATACACATTTTTTCTTCTTCATTTGCATGTTTCAAAGAACTAGACCAAATAATTTGACCATGCATTTTTAAAAAATTCTATATTTTGTAAAGATCACCATTTCTTATATCAATTGGTTTAGGTAAAGGAACAGGTACAGATGAATTGTAATGTTGTTTATTATTTTCATTTATTTGTTTTTGCAAATCCTTATTTAAATTTAATAATTTATTTAATTGTTTTTCCAACTCCGTAACTTTAGCTTCCATTTTCTTCAGCTTACAAAATCGCTCTTTTCTTCTTTTCGCTGATGATATCAAAATATTTCGAAAAATAAAATCAAAACAAGATAGTGTACTTCTACAAAATGATTTATCGAGGTTTGAAGATTATTGCAAACTTAATAACCTTTCTTTAAATACACAAAAATGTTTTTCAATGCCTGTGTTCGGTCAAAAGAAGATAACATTGGTAAACGAATACTTTATAAATGGTACAAGACTTGAAATAGTCAATCAAATGAACGATCTAGGTATAACATTTACATCAACATTTTCTTTTTCCGAACATATCAAAGACTTAAGCAATAGAATGTACAGAATTCTTGGATTTGTGCTGCGAACTTGTAATGATTTCTTCTCTCTCCGCACTATTCTGTTGTTATACAAGAGTTTAGTTCGATGTCATTTTGACTTTGGCTCCCTTATTTGGTTTCCTGATCACGCAAAATATATTGCACTACTTGAACGAATTCAAAAAAAGTTTGTCAGATACTTATTTTATCGTGGCTTTCTGCATGGCATCTCATACAATTTTAACTATCAAGTTTACTTGGAGTACTTAGAGCTGGAAAAATTCATTGTAAGAAGAACCCGTTTTGATTTGATCTTTGTATACAAGCTATTCAATTCACTAATTGACTGTTCTGAATTGTTATCAAAATTCAATTTCAATGTTCCTTGTCGTAACATCAGGATATCCAAAACTTTTTATGTTTCTGCCAGTAAATCTAATTTCAAATTTTTTAGTATATCAAATAGATTAATGACGCAGTGCAATAAATTCATCGAAATTGATATTTTTAATATAGCAAAATTAAATGATTTTAAAAAAATAAGCTTGTTGACCAACCAAGTCCTCATTCCTTCACCCATACTATGATTCATTTGAAAATTTAAAATAGTATAAAATAATATATAATAGAATAAAATATAAAAGCAAAAAAAAAAAGGCAAAAAAAAAAAAAAAACTATAACAATAACAAAATATAATTAATCAATATGCATAACAGATATAAACTAACCAATATATAATAAGAAATTTACTAAATAGAATAAAATTAAATAAACAAAACAAGGTAAAAAAGATAAAAAACAAATAGTAATAATAGTAACAATATAATATTAAAAACTAACTAATATATAACAAAAAATTAAATTATACATATTGCATAAATTGGATTGTAATCCGTCTTGTAATCGTCTTAAAATAAAATAAAATAAAATAAAAATAAAATAAAATCAAATTGAAGTGCTGAATATGATCAAAACCGAAAATTGCTGACTACTCTCTGATAATTTATTATCTTGTTTATAACAATAAACTCACTTTTAAATTATTAAATTTTATAATTATTTTTTTATTCGACACTTTAATAGTGATTTTAATATTACTTTTTTCCTATTATTTACTCGATTTATTATTTTTATTAATTTTTTTATTTTACGAGCGTACCGACACCATGTTTTATTATGTTAATTTCAAGAAGAGAACTGTCTCTGAGAATGTCTCTCTCATACTTTATTAAACATGCGTTCCTTTGGAACAAAATAGCTGCTCAAAACAGCTTTTGAGTAGATCACCAATGGAACGCTAAAAATTTGAAAATTTTTCAAAAGAAACCACTCAATTTTATTATTATCAAAAAATTTGATTTTGGGCTGATATTTAGATCTGACTGTCCATTTTATTATTAAAAATACCAAAACAAGTTTATAACTGATTTAAATAAAATCGAATAATAAACTGCTTTTCAACTACACAACTTGTTCGAAGTAGAGTAGATCAAAGCAAATTTGAGTAAGTTTGATTTTCAATAGAACGCGCCTTATATATCTTTTGGTTTACAGAGTTGTGTGACCTAAGTTAATAATGCATAGGAGTATAACCTATTACATTATATAACAAGTTGTACAACTGGTCAAGTTATGGTCCATTACTGGCGACCAGTAACGCAGCAATGGCCAAGTACCGGCAACCATGACAAGGCCATTAACATAGTTTTACTGGATGATAACTTCGGACAATAAATGGCTGCCATTAATGGGCCAGAGAAAAAAACAGTAATGGCCCATACAAGGTTGTACAGTTGGCCCAGTAACGAACCAATAATGATGATCAGTATTGCAGTAATGGCCGATTACTGGCAAGCATGGCTGGGCCATTAAAAAAATATAAAATAATATCATATGCAAATTTAAACAAATTAAATACAAAATAATTTAAAATAAAATAAAAGTGTCTAATGAAAAAAAATTTACAATTTATTCCAATCGCATCTATCATAGTTTTTTAGCAGAGAAGTAACTAAATTATAGGTGAACATTTTTCAAATATATATTTCTAAAATGGATATTATTCTAGTGAATTTTAAATAAATGGCATACATCGGCTAATTCTTGGTTGCAGTACTGGCCCAATAACAATAGCCCTTTAATGTTAACCATAGCAAACTGTGCTGGCCATTTTCCATAAACCGTAGATCGGTCGGATCATGGTTCCAGTAATGGCCCAATAACAATAGCCAAGTAATGTTTACCATCAATGGCCCAGTGCTTGGCCATTCAAAGGTAGGAAGACCTAGACAACGCTGGCGTGATGACATCATCCAAGACCTTCGTGATATAGGATGTCGAAACTGGGGTCAACTGGTCATGGAATATACTGGCTATTTTCTGTAAACCATAGATCGGCCGATGAATGGTACTGGTACTGGCCCAATAACAATAGCTAAGTATTGTTAACCATTAATGGTCCAGTGCTTGACCGTAATTCAAAGTCTGGCAAACCCTGCCTCGAAAGCGATATTCAATCGAATAAACTTAGAGTAAAGTGTGGAGTATCGTAAGGATCGATTTTGGGGCCAATGCTTTTTATTTATATATGAACGATATTTTCAAACTAGAATATTTCAGCAAAATGCAGTTTTTTGCTGACGACATAGCTCTAACCTACGGATTACTCAATAATGAAACACTTATTATTGAAATAGAGTCGGATTTGTTGGTTTTATCTGGCTTAATTCCAATAGATTTCTCATAAACATCAGCAAAAATACGTTCATAACCTTTAATCGAGGCACATCTTTAATCCAGAATAATTTTTACTTGTAAAATGAGAGAATTCCTATATCAGATTCAATAGATTATCTCGGACTTACTATCTAATCTAATTTGAGCTGGTCAGGTGACGTTGAGAAAATTAAATCAATAATAGCAGTCCTTTCGGGAGCCCTGTGGCGTGTATCAAAATTTATGCTGAAAGACGCATAACTAAAAATCCATTTCGCACACATTCATTCTCATCTGTTATATTTAATCGTAATTTGGGGAGCCACTACTTCTACCAACTTAAAAGAAATATAAACATTTCAAAACAAAATTGCCTCCCGCTCTTATATCCTACGAGATTACTATATTCGGAAAACATGCTGTCTGTATCAAAACTAATTGATTTTGAATATATGCTAATATATAAGGGTAGTTTTACACACGAAGGAAGAAAATGGAGCTAATGCTAACGGCACGACATGTTTTTAGCGTATAAGTTCTGGCAAGTAGTTTTAGTTAAAGTTGATGACGTTGTTTCAACTTTTCTTACTCCTAAATTAACTCAAAATTATCTCAATATTATCTCAAAATACGAAATAAACATTTGTTTAAGTCAAAATTCCAAATATTTAAGTCACTTTGAGACCTGTACGTCTATTCCAGCATTTCTCTGGGAATTGGGAATTGAGAAAAAAGTGCAATAAATGGAATAAAGAAATATTTTCTAATACGAATTTGTTATTTCCCGCGGCACGGCATACTAGTTATGAAAAAATTGCTATAATTTATTTCTCAATTCCTATTTCACGATTTACCGGAATATGGGTACAGGGGACTGAGAATTTATCAATTTATCAGTATTTCGCTTAAAAATGACAAAATTACGTCAAAAAAAAATAAACGGATTCTATACCAAGGCAATATATATTCACGACGTATAAAACTACAAAATTACCTAACGATATTTTACGAAAATACTTGTCAGGCGGACTGATAATTTGAGACCAGGGGACTGAGAATTTATCAGTATTTCGCTTAAAAATGACAAAATTACGTCTAAAAAAAAAAATAAACGGATTCTATACCAAGGCAATACATATTCACGACGTATAAAACTACAAAATTACCTGTAATTAAAATACTTTTTACGAAAATACTTGCCAGGGGACTGATAATTTGACTGGACAACACACGATCTTGCTAGTAATGATGACTGTTTTGATTGATAAAACCTCGGACTAAGTAAAACACTTGCAATATTATATTTATTGAACTTTAATTAATTCCTGTAACGAGCGATAACTTGATAAAAATATGAATTTCCAATATTTTCAATGTATTTTGATTGGGCAGGAGAATAATAACAAATTCGTGGGACAAACTTTCATAGGATATATCTAGAGTAATATTATGATTATTTACACATTATTAAAGCATCATTATTCAAAATTATTACTGCAGTGTAAATTTGTCTCTACATACTTAAGATCATTGATTATTTAGTTTACCAGCTTTGACTTTCAAGTTGGGACACGCCAGGGGACTGAGAAATTGACGTTTTGAATAATTTTTTTTGTAAGAAATATATTTCGAAACGGGTTTATTTTGGGTGACCAGCTAGACATAGTTTAGGTTTACAAATTTCATTTGAAAAAACAAAATTTTTTTTTCATATTAATATACGAAATGAGCAGAGCCGCCCAAAATTCCTATGTTTGTAGAACTACCCATAAAGCAATTCATGGTTTAATTAGAGTTAGTCATGATATTACATACTAACATTGGCATTAGTTATCGCACCACGCGTCAAGCTAATGAATTCAGACTACCAAACTTTGGACGAATATCATCAAAAAATAGTGTATTTTATAAAGCTTTATTCTTATATAATGCCCTTCCCTACATGATCAACCTTCTGCCTATCTCCAAATTTAAACCTGAACTTAAGAAAAAGCTGTATGTAGATTTTATCCTTGAGTATGCATAAAATGCACTAAACACTTGATTAAATATCGTTCAAATATGTTGGTAACAATCGTTTATATATTGACCTCTGATGTATACATTTGCTCATAATCCGAAGTAACTTACGGAATGCAATACATTATCATCGTCCTACTTCAAACCAACATATCACCACTGAATCACTTAGTAACTTAATTAATATTCTACAAAATTATAAAATCTTAGCTTAAGCAGTATAGTAGTATAGTATATACATATATAGTATAGAATAGCTTAAGCTCTTAGGTAAACACAGTTTGACGTTTTATATTTGACTTTATGCAAAAGAAAATTAATTAATTTAAGCATTTCGTCGGTCATATTTTTTTCTCGTTGCCCTTTTGAAAGATGTTCATTCCTCTTACATTTTCTAATTAAATCATAACAAAACAAAAAAATATCTTTAAAGGACATAAACATTTTTTTTCCTGCACATCAATACGTTGTTTACAGTGATCAAGGGAGTTTATAATTAACGAAGAAAAAATATGTTGATGGTGAAAAAATTAACATTTTTATTTGTTTTTGTTTTTTCTTTCGTTTTAATAAAATTACTTAGAAAAATTTTATAACGGAAGTAGGAGGTTTTATTTTTTGTTCAATGTTTATAAAAAAAGAACTTCAGGAAGGTTTTTGGGTTAGATACAAAATAAAAAGAAAATCTTTTTTAATATTTTTAGTTTTATCTTTTATTTTTTACATTACTTACTCTAAAAGCCTGGCGTTAAAATAGCGGTGAAGAAATGAATGTAACAAAATGAAGCTGTGTGAACTTTAAACAAGTATATAAAAGAATAAGAAAAATCCCAGCGGCAGGTATATCCACTAGAAATAGATAGATTTCGGGGTCAGACGGTTTTGTGTCCAAATAAAATTAGATAAGTCAGATTAATTTATATAAAAAATATAAGTAGAAACAGAATAATTCAAAAAAATTATCGAACCAAATTAAATACATTATCCGAACTAACTCCATCAATACAATTTCGGAACAGTTTTATTTAAGTTGGTTTAAACTACTTTTAATAACATATTAAATCCACCAAAGATCAAATGAACTACGTCACAACTACAATTATACCATCACACATAATTTATAATCAAACATCATCAAACAATTTTATTTCAAAATCATCTTTTGTTGTTGTGTTTTTTTGTTCTTATTTAATCTTTTTTCAAACGGTTACTTAGTAAAAAAAGTCCAAGCGGCACGTATATCCGCTAGAAATAGGTAGATTTCGAGATCAGACAGTTTTGTGTGCCAGTAGAATCTGATGTATCAGATTAGTTTAAACAAAACAAACTAATTTCAAACAGATATCGAACAAATTTTAAAAAGAAAATTAGCTTCCTACAAGCAAAATTATATCTATCCAATTTTGCAACAAACAAATATCAAATCTACCACAGAACATGTGTGTGACAATTTATGACACAAACCTACTCTATATCATATGTCGTGCAATTACTGCAAAATATCAAAATAGTTTATTTTTAAGAAAAAAAAATTTATTTCTTCTATTCAAATCTTATATTTTTTTGACTGTTATAAGGTTGACATTGACTGTTATAAGGTTTTTGGAAATTGTAGTTGGGGATTGTTGCAAACCTTTTTGTTGAAGCCAACAAGTCAAAAACCTCTACCTGCAGAGGTTTATATTTATAAGAAACGGATTAAAATGTTTCCACAAATTTTAAATTTATGAAGATTTTACAAATATTAGTATCCAAACGGCCATTATAACGGATTAAAAAATCACTTTTTTTTCTAGTATAAAGCCTATAGTTCCTTAACCATGTGTCAGATTTTTCTGATTTACGAACTCGTCCAAGATATTAATAATACACACATTTTTAAGAAAGGTTTTTTGATCTGGCTCCACAAATGCGACCGTGAGAGCGCCGGTTGATTCAAACGCATTTTGTGTTTTACAAGCTTTTTTGTTGGAGCCGCTCACTCAGAAACCTCCAACTGCAGAGGTCTTTTTTTTTGAAAGAAACTGATTAAAAATGTTTTAAAGATCCTAAATTTATGAAGTTTTTAAAAATATTAGAATCCAAACGGCCGTTATATCGGATCTAAAAAACAGAGTTTTTTTTCTAGTATAAAGCTTCTAGTTTTTTAACCATGTGTTAGATTGGGCTGATTTACGAACTTGTCCAAGATATTAATAAAACGCACATTTTTAGAAAAGGTTTTTAGATCGGGCCTTATAAATGCGACCGTGAGAGTGCCAGTTGTTTCAAAAAAAAATTTTTTTGCAAACTTTTTTTTGGAGCCGCTCACTCAGGAACCTCTAACTGCAGAGGTCTATTTTTAAAACAAATTGATAGAAAAGATTACAAAGATTCTAAATTTGTTAAATTTTATGAAATATTAGTATCCAAACGGCCGTTATAACGGTTTTAAAAAATCAATTTTTTTCAGAAAAAAGCCTCTAGATAGGATTTTGCTGATTCACGAACTTGTCCAAGATATTATTAGAACACAAAAGTACAGAAAATTTTTCTGATCTACCTCAACAAATGCGACCGTGAGAGTGCCGGTCGTTTTCGTTATATCTCATATCGTTTATATATATATATATATATATATATATATATATATATATATATATATATATATATATATATATATATATATATATATATATATATATATATATATATATATAAATATATATATATCTATATATATAAAATTCTCGTGTCACAGTGTTTGTAATTAAACTCCTCCGAAACGGCTTGACTGATTTCCATGAAATTTTATGTGTATATACGGTAGGTCTGAGAATCGGTCGTAAACTATTTTTTATACCCTTAAGTGATAAGGGGGGCCCTCCCCCCCAAAATTTTTTGTATTTTTGAGACAAAATTTTTTATTTTTATTTTTTTATGATTTGACATTAAAAAATACATATAATCCTTCATTTTCTCCCTTCTACCACCAACGCCCATTTTTTAATTGCGATATTAGTACTGAAATACTCTTCAATTACTCCTCCGAAACGGCCTGACTGATTTCCATGAAATTTTATGTGTATATTCGGTAGGTCTGAGAATCGGTTATAAACTATGTTTTATAGCTTTAAGTGATAAGGGGGGCCCTCCCCCCAAACATTTTTTGTATTTTTCAGACAAAATTTTTTATTTTTATTTTTTTATGATTTGACATTAAAAAATACATATAATCCCTAATTTTCCCTCTTCTACCACCAACCTCCATTTTTTAATTGCGATATTAGTACTGGAATACTCTTCAATTACTCCTTCGAAACGGCCTGATCGATTTCCATGAAATTTTATGTGTATATACGGTAGGTCTGAGAATCGGTCGTAAACTATTTTTTCTACCCATAAGTGATAAGGGGGCCCTCCCCACCAAAATGTTTTGTATTTTTCAGACAAAATTGTTTTATTTTTTTATGATTTGACTTTACAAAATACATAGAATCAAAATACCTCCTTCTACCACCAACCTCCATTTTTTAATTGCGATATTAGTACTGGAATACACTTCAATTCTCAGTAGTCGACAACTGATCAATCTATTAATCTATCTATCTATCTTCTATCTACATAGCTATATATGATAAATAAAAATGTAAATGTTCGTTGGTTCAAAATAGGCAATCTAGGAATGTACTGGATCGATTCTCTTGAAATTTGGACACAATGTTGCATTCAGAAAGTTTATTATATAGTTTTTTTTAGCGATATATGTTTCATATAGGAATGTAAGCTGTCGACAAGCACAAGTGTCCCTCACCTGCATTAATCTCAATTCAATCTTATGGTCGAGTTTCACTTAAAGACTTAATTTAATCGATTAGTTATGTATGGGTGATCTGATCACCCATATATAGTTTTGTCCAATTTATCAACCATATTTTCTGATTACCGGTTAATTGTATAACCACTCCAGTGTCCAGTGTTATTGTGTAACCAGTGTATTTATGTTTGTTAATGACTTTGTATAACAACACTTTGACCTAAATGGAAGTAGTGCTAACCACTAGACCATTCAACACATGTATGCATACATTCATATACATACGGCCATAAAAATGTTCTATTTCATTTTTGCTCATTGCATGGAAATTGGCTCTATTGTATATTTTACCAAATACTTCCACACGGAATGGCATTTTGATAATTTG
>OY856187.1:286198400-286233400 GCA_963693315.1 Diogma glabrata | reverse complement strand
TCCCACCAAAACTTGATATCCGTTGAAATGTGTACAATATACGTTAGCAACAGCAAAAATTTGATATAAATGTTGAGTAGAGATATGTCAAATATACGGTGGTGACAGCAAAAATTTGATACAAGTGATGCGTTTCAATATGTATAATATACGGCAGCAATAGTAAAACTTTGACACAAATGTTGCGTTGAAACAAGTAGTAATAGCAAAACTCTGATATCAATGTTGAGTTGGAATATGTAAAATAGATGATTTGATAACGGCCAAAAATTTAATATCAATGTTGCGTTGAAATATGTATAATACACAGCAGTAATAGTAAAACTTTGATATCAATGTTGAGTTGAAATAGGTAAGATATACGACAGCAACAGCAAAACTTTGATACCAATGATGCGTTGAAATAATATACGATAGTAATAGTAAAACTTTGACACCAATGTTTCGTTGAAACAAGTAGTAATAGCAAAACTCTGATATCACTGTTGAGTTGAAATATGTAAAATAGATGATTTGATATAAATGTGGATTTGATAACAGCAAAAACTTAATATCAATGTTGCGTTGAAATATGTATAATACACAGCAGTAATAGTAAAACTTTGATATCAATGTTGAGTGGAAATATGTAAAATAGATGATAGCAACAGCAAAAATTTGATATAAATGTTGATTTAAAATATTATACGGTAATGATAGTGAAACTTTGTTATAAAGGTTGAGTTGAAATAATAACAAAACTTTGTTACACAAAAAATGAACTCTATTGCCTTGCTGGCATTATATTTCACTTTATAAAATATTTCAAATTAAATTTTATTTTTATCAGAACAATTCACAGAACATACATATATATATTTTTTTTGTAAATTAATTTACAATTTTTGTAAATTAAGCTAAACGATAACTATGTAGTAGAATTATTTTTTTTTATTTAAGGCATCACTAGTTACTGTTATTTTATCTAACAATTCATTTAACAATTTATAAAACAATTTATTCTTTATTTTCAATAATAAAACTATCTGTATTATAAACAAATAACAACATTCATAATTTCTATGTAAAATTTGGTAAGGAATATTTTTAAAATAAAAAAAATAACAAAACAAACAAGGTTTAACACACCAAACAAATATTACATGCAAACGTTTTTAAATTCGACTACGAGACGTCAAACACGCACAAAATTCCAATATAAAAAAGAATAGACTAAGAGACCGAGATAGTAGAGTCATCTCTTGTTATAGCATTTTCAATATCGAAAGATTCGACAAAGGTGGTCTGTTGAAAGGAAATTAATTTATATTATGTTAATAAATGTTAGGACCTTTTTCGTTAAAACAAAACTGTTTGTTATTTTGTAATACATAATATTGTAAGATGATTTCACGAAATAAGTCATTTCCAACACATTTGTAAGAAATATTAAAATGAATTAAACGTAAGTTTAACCGATCTTATGATGTTTATGTGTTATGAAATAATAGCTTACTATAGTATTACAGTAAAATGTAGATCTATAACGGAAAGATAACTTGACAAAAAATATCCATATAAGAAATCGAATACTTAACTAATTGTAGGATAATAATTTTTTCTATTGCGACGAATGGACAAATATGCACAGCTGTTTGAGGTTTGAAAATTTTGTTGAGCAAGTACGGTTAGTGTCCGGAGAATTCAAATTTTAGCAGTATGGTAAAGTAATGCGGGTGAAAACGCAGTGTGAGTCAACAATAGGGGATTGTAAAGGAAATATTATTGTTAATTGTTTTATGCTAAGAACAAATTTATGTAACGGAAACTATATGAAAATATGACTATAGATTGTGGATGAATGAGAAACTATTATGAACTACGTATGGCAAGCAAAATTGTAAACTATGAGAAAACAGACATTAAATAAATCGGGAACTTTACCGCTCTACATTAACATACTCCAGTCTACAAAACAGTAGATAAAGGAGGAACTGTTAATAAAAAATTGCAGCTTTTGTATAAAAATGGTGTAGGTATGCAATGTCAACAGATGACTCATTATAAACTTCAAACCACGATTCATTAGCTGAGAACTGATTTAACACAAAATGGTTTATAAGACTAACATCAGTTTCCGTGTTATCAGAAAAAATATTTTGTAATTCACCATTTTTATGAAAATATAACAGCGTGGCACAATGATCCGTTACGTTAAAGTTCAATACTTTGGCCTCCAACTCCTATTTCCTAATTATATTTTGCCTTGCAAAAATGTGATCTATACAAGTCTTTGTAGAAAGAGTAATACGTGTTGGTTAATTGATCAATAAAGATAAACCATTTGAGGCCAAAAGACATTTGTAGTCCATATTTCGAGAGGTTTCTTCCAATATATCAATATTAATATCACCAAGCAATATAAAATTTTTAGCATTAATTCTACCAAGCAAACCAGACAATTCTTCAATAAATAACTTGTAGTCGTACGAATGCAGTCTATAGAGACAAATAAACAGATATTTTTCATTTCCAAAAGTACAGTGTACACTCAAACCATCTGCGCTAGTGAATGAGAGAATAGAAAACTGATAAGAGATATCGTGTTTTATATACACTGCAACACCGGCGTTTTTATTGTTAGGATTACAGCTAGCACACAGAGTATAATTATGAATTTTGTAGCTACCTAGTTCGTTTTCTTTAATAAAAATCTCAGTCAGAAATATTAGAGAAGGTTGGGTTGAAAAGCAATCCAAATTACAAAAAAGTTCATCTAGAAGTTCTCATTTTTCCGTATGCTTTGAATATTTTGATGTAGGATCCAGAACTTAGGTGAAAATAGAGAAAGCTCAGAAAGATTTATAGAATTGTCATTAGAAGGATGAGAGAAGACCGAATTTTCATACAAAGTTTGCTGGCTCATGTTCGAAGTATTTTTATCACACATTTAATATAATTTATCATTCATCATTCGGAGTCAGACGAAGAAGGTGGTCTCCTAAATTTTAAAAGAAAAATAAAAAAAACAAAATAATCGAAAATAGAAAAATTAGTGTTACAAGTGTTAATAAGTGTTAATAAGTTTTAAAAAGTGTTAATAAGTGGCTAATAAATGTTATAGTGTTTGTGTTAGTGTTTATAAAAATAAAAGTATTGAGGAACGGACGCGTACAATTATATAATTGGTGAGAATGTTCTTTATTAAAAAATTATTTGGTATTTTGTGTTTACTATACCAAGAGGTAGGCAGGTAAAATTTTACATTTTATTGCTTTGATGTAATAAATTTATTTATTATTTCAAAGCATAAATTTGTTTTATATTGCTTGGTAACAGAAAACAAAAAATTTCGTTTTAGTTGTTAGTGATTTTTTTTGGATTGATTGAGATTTTTTTTGTGAAGTTTTTTGACATGATCTAGCTCCTTCCACTTCGGACTTATTTTAGGAGTTGGAAAATATCAGTTAGTTGATTATGAAATGTCTTTTTTTTGACAAAAGTTAGGAATTTCGATTGTACTCTTCTCTAATTTATTTGTACTCTTCCATTTTGTTAGTGTCTTTTGTGTCCCCATTTTTTTTGCTTTTCTCTTATCGTGCTACTGTTGCATGAAATCTGCTATCTGCTGAATCTGAAATCTGCTATACCTAGTTTCTTTTGTACTGTTTAGTGTTGAAATTTAGGCCTGGCCGAATTTCAGTAGCTTTGCCTGCAATGTCAAAGGGTTAGTCTTTGTCTCAACAAAATGGCCGCTGAGTGAACCAACAGCTTAGCATTGACTTCCCCAACATAAGAGGTCTCAATTCGAATCTAAACGAGGTTCATCACTACGTCGAAAAAAATAAACCTGAAATATTTTTTCTTACCGAAACAATTGTTAGTAGCAAAGCATCGAAGTTGGATCCCGATAAATACCGGATGCCTAGTTACGAGTTGGAACATTCCTTTTACAACAAGCATGGTGTCTGTATATTTGTTCGAGATTCACTTTCATGTATGAGAATTAAGGCCTACGAGTTGAACTCTAAGCACCATAATTCTATAGCACCAAAGATCTCAGATGTTGATGAAACTATGTTTATAATAGGATTATATAGATCCCCAAATTCTCCCTCAGGATGTCCCTTTTTCGATCAAATATCGGCTAATCTAGACAAGATTACCACGGACTACCCCAAAGTAAGACTAGCCATTCTTGGAGACTTTAATATTCATTATAAAGAATGGCTTAAGTATTCATTGCTCACTAACGACGTAGGAAGACAAGCCGACCTGTTTTTGACAAACGAACCAGATACTACGAAGACAAAAGTTGAACAACCCCTCGGATCATCGGACCATTTACTAATATCAGCAATAGTGCAATTAACATCACCGACACAAATTAAAGCAAATCCTCGTCGCATTTGGAACTATAAACGCGCCAACTGGGAGGGACTGAGAAACTTTTATGATGAAACACCTTGGAAAACTATGTGTTGTGTTGATCAAGCTCCTAGTACATCGGCAATAAGAATGTCTGAAATCATAAAAGACGGAATGCGACGGTTTATTCCAAATCGATTAAGCACTCCTAAAACTGAGCCTTGGTTCACGCGGGATGTTGATGAGGCAGTGAGGAATAAACGCAAAGCATTTAAGACATATAACGCTAATAAAACACCTGAAACCCATAGCGCCTATAAGAAAGCCAGAAATAGTAGTAAATACAAAATAGACTTGGACAAAGAAGCGTTTATCCAGAAGAAAGAAAAGAAATTTGCATAGCACCCATCTGGCTCACGTAGTTTCTTTCAGGCATTTAAATTAGTCCAGAGCAATTTTACTCGATCCTCTATTCCAACCTTAGTTCTGAATGACATTCCCGTGAGCGACTCCCGAAGGCGGATCTTTTGGGTCGTATATTCGCAGAAAACTCAAACATAGTTGAACCTCCCCATTCTCCTACACTCATTCCCCCAGTTGTAACGAAAATGAAACCAATTATTTTTCGTTGCAATATTGTACGAAAAATGCTTCTTTCTATCAATATCAACAATTCTGCTGGCCCCGACGGTATTCCACCCCGCTAGGCAACTAGCTCCAATTTTAACAAAAATTTTCTATTTATCTTATAAAACCGGAATATTTCCCGATTCTTGGAAGCTGGCCAGCGTTCAACCCATATCAAAGAAAGGCAGTAAGATAGATCCTAACAATTATAGACCAATTGCAATTCTGTCGGTTTTAGCTAAAATATTTGAAAAATATGTTAACTACAATTTAATAGATTATTTGGAAGTGTCGCGAATTATTGATGATAAACAGTATGGTTTTCGTAGAAGTCATGCAACAGGTGATCTGTTAGTCTACGTATCCCATCTCTGGAACAAATCTCTGGAAAACCATGGTGAAACATTCAGTATTTCACTTGACATTTCTAAAGCATTTAATAAAGTGTGGCATAAAAATCTCATAGCTAAATTAAAATCTTATGGCATAGACCATCTTACTGTCTCATGGATTCATAGTTTTCTTACAGGTCGCCAATTTCATGTTAATTTAGATGGTATCTCCAATATTTTCACATCCAATATTTTCACAACCAATGCTGGGGTTCCCCAAGGTTCTGCACTCTTACCAACCTTGTTTCTTCTATACATTAATGACTTACTTATTTCCACAGTGCACCCAATCCATAGTTTTGCTGATGACAGCACATTGCATGCATCACATGCATCTCCTAAGTCTCGATCTCATACTGCAGTTACCACTGATAGAGAGCTGCTACTTGATTCTATCAACAAAGATCTGGAGCGTATAAAGGAATGGGGAGATCGTAATCTTGTTTCATTTAATCCAACCAAAACCAAACTATGCCGTCTTGCACGAATAGAGCGACATAAAAATTTCCCTATTAAAATAAACCACGAGGAATTGCGTGAGGTTGAATCAGTTAGACTTCTAGGAGTGGATATTCAAAATAACCTGAAATGGAATAAACGTGTGTTCCAACCTCGCTAAATCTGCAATGCAAAAATTAGGATTCTTGAGTCGATGTAAAAAGTATTTCAATCCCGAGCAAATTTTACTAATCTTCAAGTCTTTTATTCGTCCATGTATGGAGTACTGCTGTCATGTTTGGGGAGGTACTTGTCAGTCAACAATAAAATGTCTAGACTCTGTACAGAGAAAAGCAATACGGTTGATTGGTAATACCGAACTAACGGACCAGCTTGATTCACTCCAGCACAGAAGAAATGTGGCTGAGTTGTCAATCTACTATAAACATAACTTTAGCGAATTTTCCTCTAAGAAAATTCAAAATATCCTTCCATCGTGTGCGCAGTAAATTCGACAAACAGGAGCTGCCGAGTTATCCCATCCATTTGTTGTACAAATACCTCGTTGTAGAACTGTGTCCTTCCAGAACGAATATTTTAATAGAGTGGCCAAATTGCGGAAATTAATGCCCCCCTCTGTATTTCCCGATGAATTTTTCCCTCAGGCATTTAAAGAAAATGTCCATCATCATTTAAAACAATTAATATAGTTATCCCTATATCCCATTCCTTCCATTTTCCTCATCTCCTTCCTTTATAGTTGACATGGTATCTTCGGCTATTCAAAGAGTCTAAATAATGAATATTTCATATTTAGTGTGCAATACTTGTACTTTTTAATTTCCTTGACTTTCTTTGTTTTTTTAAATAGAAACGTCTACTACTGGTCATGCTCCCATTAATATAGATCCTATGTTCGGCATACAATGTATTGTTGTAAAACTTTTTTACCTGTTTGGGTTAGCTTTTTCGTGACTTGGCAATGACGATATTTCTGATCCCTTTATTTTGAAGTTTCACAATAATTTTCCCCGGATTATCGTTTATTTTGTTTTTTAAATAAAAACAGTCTTGAAAAATATCGCTGGTAAATTTTTCACTGCAGAAATCAAAATTTTTGAAGTGAGATCTTCAAGCTTCGAATCATTTGATACTTGTGGTATACCGATAATTTCCAGAGAAGACGCCAAATTTTTTGGTTCAAGGTTATCAAGTCGTTGCTCAAGGATAACCATGTGATCTAGTCCATCGAATCTTTTTTTATATATACGAATAAAGGCTACTCAAACTAACATTGGGATCGCAATCATTAAGACTAATTAAACTATCATCGTGTCTCGACTGCTTGAACTTTGATTCGCTTGGTTTGCACATCCATTGTTTCTTTTCTTTTTTAATAAACTCCACATCGCTCATCTGTATTTGAACACATCTTGCGTGGAAAAAATTTTTGCATGTACTACAATCAATATCATTGAATCCATCGATTCTGTTGAGTTTTTCGTCACAAACTGTGCATAACATTTTGAATCACACAACAAATATAACCGAATGTCAATTAAGATTAATATTGATTATCGTATTTTTTGTTAACAACGATGTCATTAACCTTTATGAAAAAGTTGTTTACCTTTCTAGCTATGATTAAACAAATATGTACATAAACAAAATGTTTACAGTTTATTTACCAATGATTTTTTTTATGTTTGAACCATAAACTAAAATTTTCACTTTTGTTAAATGTTTAATTATTTTACATCAATTAAAATTGTATTGATTAAGAATAAAAAGATAAACTTTCTAGTTATGATTAAACAAATTCACGTTATATGTTCTAATTTTACAATCATCAAACAAAATCTTTACAGTTTATTTACTAATGTTTTTTGTTTTAAACCATAAATTAAATTTTTCAGTTTTTCCTACATACTTATTTATTAGCACATTCAGAACAGGTTCACATGAGTGTATTTATTATAATAGGATAACTTACCTTGGAATCTTTTCACAGTTTGCTTTCGACGATGATTCGCTATGCTAAAGAATATGGAAAGATGGTAACTGATTTTCACAAATTTCTGCATTTACAGGATTTGTTGGGGCTGGTAAAATAAATGGGCTTCGCATATATGTTTTAGGATTTGCAGATTTAGTCATTTGCAACTCTCCTTCACTATTTTCATCAATATTGTTTATGTTATAACTTGCTTCACCCTCAATTTTATTTGTGGCTAAACTAAACTGACCAGACGTCCCACGCTGCGCGGAAATGTCCCACATATCATAGCGTTGTTCCACGGAGAAATCTGTCCCACGAAGCGTCCCACGAAACAAATATTTCCACCACATTTGCCCACTTTATCGAAATAATCAAAAAAACGTTATATCTACGTAAAGTTTTCGAAATATCTCAGTAAAAGCTATGGCTTCTTAGTTTTTTCTTGCAGTTTGTATAATGTTTTTTAACGTTATTAGCGTTAATTTAACTATTGAGAGAACAAACCATTGCAATATTTTTTTTGCTGAAATAGTGTTTTAACTATAATTTTCATAGAAATGCTTAACTCAGTCTTTTTCACTTCAATAACTTGCATTTTATTTTGCAAATATCTTTCGATCTCTAAGAGATCTCTTCATGAAAAAGTTTCTTTATTTATAGAAATATCTTCCCTGAGTATGTACGAGAGATCGAAAGTATATTAGGAAAAATAAAATACAAAATATTTTACTTAAAAAGACTTATTTCTCTTTATAAATTCATAAACATTTAAATTTTTATAACATAAAAATAATTAACAATTTTATTTTATTCGAGCACTCATTTCAACCCTTTAAAATAATATTCATAAATTAAAGTGTTTATAATTTGAATATCGTTCTTACTCGTAAGAGTAAAATTTTTGTTTTTTTTTATTTCACTCCTTTGGAGAAAAATAGTACCTTTTCGTCGTCCTTTATATTTATTGAAGAATTATATTTTTTTTACGTTTGAAAGCATTAAATTTGAACCAAAGTAAAAGGTTTCAGTATTTGAAAGAAAAGAAATATTTATTTCAATTTAGGAGCAAGAATGATATTTTATTATTTTCACTCCTGCAGTATTTCACTCCTGCAGTATTTGGGAGTGTTATATTTTTTACGCGCTCCGAAAGAACAGAGTAAAGGAGTGATATAAGGAGCGTTCCAAACTCTGTTGAAAACACACTTTAACTAGGTAGCTCAAAAGTAAAATTATAATTTTCTAATTGTTATAATTTTTTTCTCAATAAAAAACAAACAAAGTAAGCGGCATAAAAACTTGATAAATAGTATAGATTTGTAAAAGACAGAACAAGAGGTAGTAATACAGAATACAGAAAGGATATTAAATATTTGGTAAAATTAAAATAAATTGTTTCAGTTGTTTTGCAGTCTTTACTTGTGTAACTTGTGTAATTTGTGCTACTATAAAAAAAGAAATTAGAAATGGGAAAATCTGACAGAAATATTACTCTTGTGGAAGCCGTTTTCTCCTTCCGATTTACCACAACCAAAGCTTTCGATCGATGGATTGCACAATGTATACTAATTCAATCGTGCGAAGACAAATCAATTCGAAGACAAATATATATGTGCCACAACAAAATCAGAAGCCATAATTAAAAAATGTTCAATAGATCATGTTCTGGACCAACTAAAACTAGATTTGTCTATTGCAAATTTTGCCACGGTTTATGCTGATGCATCGAATCAGAAGGAAATAGAAATATTTGCGATTCTATTTCAATATTTTAAAGAGCATGACAGAGTAAAGGTTAGATTGTTGGAATTTTCTTCTTTACCTGAGCATTCGAACAAACATCAGAATACATTTTTGAAAAATTTGAAAAAATTTAATATTGACAAAAAGTTGTAGCTTGCGCTGTTAACACTTGGTTGGTATTCGTATTTTAGTGGTGTGTCACGTCAAGGTGTGAAAAATGTTTTAAGCAAGCTAAACTCGAATTTGAGCCAGAATGTATTGGGTATTGGATTCGCAGTCCATATTTTAAATTATGCAATGTTGTTGTTGTAGCGACGAAAATTGGTGCTATTCTTCCGTCTCCAAGTTCAGATTCAGGAACTCTGCTACTGCCCTTGGGCGGTAGCACAGATCTTCCTTCGTCAGGTTGGTTGGTTTCTCTGGACTATTGAAAAGGTTAAATAATGCAATAAAAACTGCTGATGATTTAATACTAATTGATGCAAATGGCAGGGTTAAAAAAATGTATGGTTATTTTACTGTACTTTACTTCACTAGAAAGAATTTTGAATGTACCCTTAATGGATATTTTGTAACGGTTGAGAAATGTCCAATTGAAATAAAAGAATTTTTTGAAAAATTAAATAGTAAACAAAAAGTAAAGGAAAGCATTAAATAGTAAATTTATGCTATATTGCTAGCTCGTTTTGACCGTCCCATGTTCTCGCAATAGAATTTCTAATTAGTTAGTATTCTGAAGAATTTTTCCATTTTGTCCCACATTTTAGTGATTTGGCTCTGGTCAGTTTAGGTTAAACCAGATTTTTGAAAAGCACGCTTCTAGCAATCGGCTTCTGAGTTACCGGTGTATATTCTAATAAAATTTTATCACATAACTCATCATAACTTATTTTCAGAACAATTACATATTTGTGAAGAATATGTTTTGGGAATTGCTCCTATTAAATATAAGCAGTTTAATTATGTAAAAATCCAGTGTCATTTATTTCCATGCTACTCACCCTTTTTCAAACAGGTGCGGCCAACACGATGTATCAAATCTTTTTCGAAGAAATGTTTATCACACATACATATATAATTTGTTATTTTGGTTTAAATTCATTTGAACATAAACATCGCCGGAATGTTTCTTCCACACATTGCCTATATTTTCATTCTTGGGAAATTCAAAAAATGATAAAAATGAACCTGGGGGTATATCGGCTATTACAATTCTTAAAACCACAACAAAATCTTGACATGATTTACATAAACTTTATTTGAATCGAAAAAAATAACTGTTAAATCGCAAAACAAATTTCAATCACAATAAATTTTAAGCAAATAAATTTAAATTTAAAACAAACTACCGTTTTTGAAATTTGTGTATGGACGAGATAGTTTGTGTCTGTATTGAATTTAACCATATAAAAAACTTGCGCACACTAAAATATTACAATTTGACGAAAGAAAAAAACAATTGTATTAGACAAATGCGAGACTCAAGCCATACTCAATCCTTTAATTTCTTCATACAAAATTTAAATATCTAAATTATGAATGAAAAACATAAAAAACTAACCTTAAAATAAACTTTAATCTTATTTCTAACGATTTTTTTAGACTTAATCTGTAATGAAGCGCTGATTCATTGGCGAACCAATGAAGCGGCATAGCAGGTCGCGTACCAAGTGAGGTTTATATAGCCCTTTGACTAGCTTCAATCATTGTGGATCGAGTAAGAAATCCTGCTACTTCAGCACAAATAATCGTAATGTACGCGAAATACATGTTATAAACGGAAATGAGAAAAAGCAAGTGAAATAATGAGACTCTGGCGACCCCGTAGTCGAAAGAACCGCGATCACCAGCCCCATGATTTTAACACATTCATACGCGTGCGCACCTCATCCACCCACACACACTTACACCATCCATATCCCCATACACTCACGCTAGCTTACACACTCGCTCTCATACATACCTCTGTATTACCATATCCGATCAAATGGATTAGCTGGGTAGTAATTTTCACACTGGATGGTATTTACGATCAGAAATATAACACCATCCAATTTAATAACATCAGTCTTACCATCAGGACAAAACCAATTCAATCCATTATTCTGAGGATGTTTTATAACTGTTGCAACATCGAGTACGAACACGTCGATTTTGTATACGTTGGTAAGTTATATTCATAAACTAAAAATGGCGTCATTTGTCCCAGTCAAGTTTAAGGTCATCCAATTGATTTCAATATAGTAGCACCACGCAAAACAACCTTATTAAGTATCCATAATTAACTATTTTAAGTTCGTGGAAGTAAAAGTTCTAGTTCGAGTGATAGGTGGCCAGATTTAATTTAGGATGGTTAAATTCATTATCAGTTTTTAATATTAAAACTTTTTATTTATACATTTGTAGTTATATTCCGGATCTATTCCGACTCCAAAAACGATTTGGGTAAGATCCTAATCCAGCAGCTTCGTCGAAAGGATCCCAAACCAAATTAAAACCTAATGATCCCATCGGCATGATTATTGAGTAATACTAATCAAGAAAAGAAAATTATTGTAGGTAACACTCATCTAAAACTTTATTTATTTCAGGGACTGAATTTTTACTCTCCTCACAAATATACATGATAATTTAAAACAAAAAAAATAAATTAAAATAATTAAAAATCTGTGGTTGTTATAATGTTTATACAAAATTACTGGATTATATGGTTCTATTTACATTTGGACTAGCATGCGCGCAGGCAACCATTACGCTCGCTCATTCGTACACACATTCAAACCTCCATATACACGCTTTTATACCACTACCTACATATACCTGCTCAGTCATACATCAAAAAAAGTATTACAAAATTTAAAGGCAACTCACCCCATTGATTAATCCATAACTCCCACCTTCGTCCCCTTATCCTGTCTCTAGCCTCTCATGAGGGTGCTCGCTAAGATATATGAGCCCAAAATACCGCTGGATGGTTTGATAAGTAAAGTGATATATATATAGGTATAAATTGGACGCAGATTGGAAATGTGATTGGAACAGATTGGAAATGTGTCTGCAGCTCGGATGAATATGATTTTAACAAAGGGTCGACGCAGATGACGCTCGCATTTCACTGTGATGAGGTTGTACCAATATGACGCAGGTAATTCCACACCTTAACAGGTAGTTAGGTAGCAGATCGACTGGCCATGCTTTAAATTTGAAATATATTGTCGAGCCAGTATAAATTAGTGTGATTCCATAAACCATAAAGCAATTCTATGGTCGCAGCTCGAATCAATGCTGCAGTCGATTAGTATGATGGGTGTTAGCGATACAACTAATGGTGTATTTTAATTTCAGTAATGCGGTTCACACAAAAGAAAATTTCAAAAGTTAATACATAGATTTCGATGCATGTCCCAATGACAAACTAAGGTAAGTAAGGCACAAGTGCTAACCAAAACCAAAAAAAAACTCGATTGGTTGGTTTAATTATATATAATTATAACATCTTGATCATGCGTCTTCACTAATTACAGTAAAAATTGCGGTTTGTTTAGATTCACTCGCACTGGACTCCAAGGCCATATAATATATTATGAACTCAACTAGTCGGATATAAAATGACGATCAGGATCAACATGATTCACTAATTGATAACCTCTAATAAATATTCTTTGTTTGTAAATTTTAATAACATTAATTCAGAGCAATTTTGTTTATGGATTCACTAATTTGTAACACAATAATAAATTAAATTTTTCTAACAGTAACGCAGAACAAGGTTGCTTATTTACAATTCATAACATATAATAAATAATTTGTTGTAAATTTTACTAACATCAACTCAGAACTATTTTGTTTCTGATTCACTAATTTGTAACACATAAATATATTTTTTTTGTAAATTTTTCCTACAGTAACTCAGGACAATAACATATAATAAATAATTTTTCTTTTGTAAATATTTCTAATAGTAACTCAAAACAATTTTGCTTAGTTACTATCACGTTATTAATTTTTCTTAAATTTCACTAAAAAATTACAATTAGACATTTACAGTCAGGTATCACTTATCGATCGGGACAATACACAAAACGAATTTCCATGTTACCTTGCATCACCATGTACAGTTGGCAAGGGTCGCACTAAACGGGAAATATATTCCTAACACCCGATTTGAATCATTACTGACAAGAATTTGCGGTTAATTTGGGAACTGTAACAGGAGCGTCAATTGGGTAGGGCTGGGGGCGGCATTGGCCCCCCCCAAAGGATCTGATACTATCAATACATCGATTCAATCAAACCATCTAGTCGTGGTAGAATTATACAATATAAAAATTTCAATGCACTGTTATTTTGTAAATTCGTCTAATTTTTAGAAGATTTACTCAACTAATATACCAATTTTATCGCATACTATTAATTGAAATTTCTCTTATTGCCGTGCATGCACCAACTGAAGCTAAGACCGTCGACGAGAAGGATAATTTCTACATAGCACTGGAGCCTGCATGTGAACTCGAATGATAATGGTGAGAGAATGACTGAGTTTGCATTATCAAATAATTTGAAAATTGCCAGTACGTTCTTTCCGCATCGATCGATTCATAAGCAGACGTGGGTCTCACCGAATGGAGACACTCGAAATCAAATTGATCACGTGCTAGTAACAGCACGTTTCTTTTCGAGCGTTCTGGATGAGCGATCCTTTAGAGGTACATACATTGGAAGTGACCACTTCCTTGTATGTGCTACGATAAGGTCCCACTTCCAAATCCAGGCATTCCAAAATTCAATCAACGGAAACGTTTTAACATCTCATCATTAAAGAATGCTGAAACGGAAGAGAGATCTCAAAACCATATTGCCGAAAAATTGGATAAATCAGAAACCATTAATGGAGACGTCGATGAGTCATGGCATTTGCTCAAAGATGCTGTTTTAAGCGCTACTATGAGGGAATGATTGGACGACCACAAAACCACTCCCAGAAGCCATGGATGAATCAAGCATGTCTTGATGCTATTCAATACAAAAGAGATTGCTATCTGAAATGTCCACAAAGACGCAACACCAGGTCCACGAAGGAGAACTATAAACTCTAAAATATTTTAGATACTTGGGCCGCTTATTTTGAGAATCTTCTCAACTTAAGTGACCAGCAACAAGTCGGGCGACGAGCAAAGCTTACTCGTGCGTCAAAGGTACATGTAGACGAACCCACCAAAGAAAAATTCGATGCGGCGCTGTCAAAATTAAAATGCAATAAAGCACCTGGTATCGACGATATAACATCCGAAATGATTGTACATGGTGGTGAAACTCTATCCTTAAGATTGTTTGAACTGGTTCAACTGATCTGGAGGACTGAAACCATGCCACAGGACTGAAACACAGCTATGCTGATACCAATCCATAAAAAAGGTAATCGCCTACAATGTGCAAACTATAGAGGAATTGCTCTCCTCTGCACAGCATATAAGATCTTTTCCTACATTTCAATTTCAAATCAATCCTTTTGCTGAACAACTTTTTGGAGAATATCAGTGTGGTTTCCGGCGGAGCCGAGGTACCACCGATGCACTTTTCTCGATAAGGATGATTTTGGAAAAGTGTCGAGAGTTCAACATACCTGTGCACCAACTTTTCATTGATTTCAGGCAGGCCTACGACTCTCTCGAACGAGAAACTCTATGGTTTGCTCTGGTGTCAATGGGTTTCCTGGTAAACTGGTATCACTATGCAAAATGACAGTACAGAACTCTCAATGCTGTGTACGAGTAGAGAACGAAATATCAAAGTTTTTCAAAGTCAACTCCGGTTTAAGACAAGGTGATGCTATCTCTCCTATACTTTTTAATCTAGCCTTGGAATATGTGTGCCGTCAAAAGAAACTACCGACTAATAACAATATCTTGTCAATAAACTCAGTACAGATGATTGCTTACGCTGATGATGTTGTCATCCTCGGCCGAAGTGAAGCTGTTATGAGTGAGACCTTTAAGTCGCTTGAGAGTGGTGCTAGGAAAATTGGTCTGCAAATTAACTAAAATAAAACCAAACATATGAATGTTTCAAGAGAGGCTGAGAAGAAAGATTTGATGTGCGGCGATGAACGAATTGAGGGAGTCAAATCTTTTAAATATTTGGGATCAATGCTTGACTCAAACAACAGCATACTTACAGATATTAAAGCTCGAATCGCTGCAGGTAATCGAACTTTCTACTCAATTAAACCTCTCCTTGGATCACCGTACGTATCAACTAACACCAAGCTCAAGTTATACAAGACATTGATTAGACCGGTTGTGATGTATGGGTCACAAACGTGGACCCTTACACAAAATGACGAATCGCATTTATCTGTATGTGAGCGTAAGACCATTCGCTACATTTTTGGTCCACTTAAGACAGACGATAGAGAGCATAGAACCCGGTATAACTTTGAGATCAGAGACCTTCTTGTGGGTCCTGATATAATAGGTTGTATCCGTTCTAATAGGATTGCTTGGTTTGGGCATGTTCTACGAGCCGATTCACAGTCTGGATGTGCTACGAGCCGATTCACAGTCAGGGAGTGGTAGACCGCGAGGAAGACCACGACTACAATGGGAGACTGACGTAATAAACGACCTTAAAAAAATCGGCTGCCATGGTAATTATGTCGCTGTTGCGAATGACCGTGGTGAATATTCAAAGCTGATTAGCCTGGCAACGCTCCTACATGGAGCATGAACGCCTTAAATAAAAAAAGACAGAGAATGGAGAGTATAGAAGACCGTATAACTTTGAGATCAGAGACCTTCTTGAGGGTACAGATATAATAGGTTGTATTTGTTCTAATAGGATTGCTTGGTTTGGGCATGTTCCCAATTCACAATCTGGAATGATTAGAAAAATGTACGTCAGTACCCCGGGGAGTGGGCGACCGCGAGGTAGACTGGCAATGAAAGACTGGCGTAATAAACGACCTTAAAAAATCGGCTGCCATGGTAATATGTTGCTGTTGCGAATGACCGTGGTAAATATTCGAAGTTGATTAGCCTGGCAACGCTCCTACATGGAGCATGAGTGCCGAGGGAAAAAAAATTAATTGAAATATATCTGATAATATAAATATTACGTTACATATTATTTTGGCCTGACTAAAGAACAGTTCACCACAATATTCAAACCGTTATCGTTCTTTGTATCAAGGAATAGAGCGTCGCCGATACGAAAGGCGGTCTGTTGTGTATACCATACCTTACTTACTAAATATATATGTATGTGTATACCATACCTTACTTACTAAATATATATGTATGTGTATACCATACCCTACTTACTAAATATATATGTATGTGTATACCATACCCTACTTACTAAATATATATGTATGTGTATACCACACTTTTTTTTGTTTTACGATCAGAACTGAAATGAAAGCAAAAGACGAATACAAAATTCTTTCCAGTTCTGATCGTCATCTTAGGAAGAACAAATAAAATGCTAAAGAAGTTAAATAAAATGTTAAATATTTAATATAAATTTAAAAAGTGTTTTAGTTGAAAGGATTTATTCCTAGTTCAGTCTGTGACTAAAATCCTATGTGAATACTCACCCAACAAACTGGTGACAGCGCATCTTAAACAATCGTGAGTATTCGATAGGACAATTCAAAAATTCCAATTTACAATAATTTAATATAAAAAGTGATATAAAAAATGGTTAAAAAAAAAGGTTTATCAAAATGTGCTTAGTAGTGTTAAAAAATAAGAAAAAATAAAAAACAGTTAAAGTTAAATTAACAGTTACGAAAATCAAACATGTTTATAGTAAATTTATTTCATGTTTTAACACTGATTCAATTCTTTATTGGGCATCATAAAAATAAAAACAAAAAAATTATATTCAAACGTTTTTCTAAATTTTTCAATATTTCAACTTTAATTACATTAACAAAACGATGGTTCAAGGACATCATTATTCAAGGACATCAGTAAAAGACGAAAATTAAACATTTTTTTTCCAAATGTTTTTTTCAACAATTCAACTTTAATCACATTAACAAAACGATGATTCAAGGACATCATTATTCAAGGACATCATTAAAAGACGAAAATTAAAACATTTTTTTTCCAAATGTTTTCTTCAACAATTCAACTTTAATTACATTAACAAAACAATGATTTAAATTGGACATCATAAAAACCAGAAAATGAAAAATTAATATTTTAAGTTTTGCAACACCAACAATAATCATTTAAAGTGAACGTCAAAAAAAGAAGAAAAATAACCAGCTGTTTTTGTTGTTTAACATCAAAACAAATATTGTTAATCTATATATCGTATTTTTTGCATTGTATCGTATTTTTTTTCATTATTTCGTATTTTTTAGAAACCTGCATTTTATGAAAGAAACAGAGTCTACAAGCTCTGATGTGTTGATCCTGAGATCAAGAAAAATCAAACGGAAAAACTACAAAGATCGACGGAGTATTTCATGTCCCGCTCAAAATAAAGAAAAGGAGGCAAAACATATTGATAAGAAATTAATGGAAGAAGGTAATTCAAAAAATATTATCATTTCTAAAAATAATTCAGAAAGTAGTTTATTAGAACATTTAAAGTTAACTAAAAACCAATCTTTTGCTAAAATTTTAAGTCATAATAATAGTTTAAATAATTTAGAAAATATTTTAAATAATTTTGAAAATACTAGTTTAAGTAAATCTGGTAATGAAATTGGTTTGTCACATAGTATCATAAGTATTTCTGATAGTTCTGTTGATTCTATTAATTCTGATAGTACCGTAATAAATTCTGATAAAGAAAAGTCATTAAACCCCTGTCATCTTACCATGGACACTTTAAATGTAGATTTTTTCCTAAAAATCGTGCCGAAATTTGACGGAAACAAATCAGACGTGCATAAATTTATACAGTGTGCCGACCTTATGTATAACTCAGTTAGTAAAACTAAACCAGAACAAGAAATTCTATTTATTCAATTGTTAAGTTCTAAATTAACTGGAAAAGCATATGAAATTGTAAAATACAAATCTTACGAGAAATGGAAAGATCTTAAAAGTGAAATAAAATTACAATGCTGCGACAGTAGATCCCTGGAGCAACTTCAATGTGAGCTGTTTCGTATAAAGCAACAACCTAGTGAAGATGTCAAAGCATTTGCAAATAAAGTTGAACGACTTTTATCGGATCTCAACGATGCGTGCGTTTCAAAAGAAGGCGTAGAAGCTGCAAAATACATTCAAAATCTAAACGCTTCTACAGCCTTAAAATCTTTCCAGGATGGACTAAAAGAGCCTATCCGGTTAATAATAAAAGCGTGTCAATTTTCTCAGTTGAAAGAAGCGATTACAAAAGCTATAGAAGAGGAGTCGAATCTCCCAACTAACTCTCTTTCTCAAATAAAACCTTTTAATTATTTCCAAAGTAACAAATTAATTTGTCAGTTGTGCAAAAGAATGGGTCATTCTGCAACCACTTGTTATTCTCTAACGAGAAATATTAATTTTCAAAGCAAACAAAATGCAAATCATCAATACAACTCTCAACAAAACAATCGAAGTAATGTAAATAAACCAACTCATTGAAACTCAAATTTTATTCAATATCCAAATTCAAATAATATTCCAAGCTTGACCTTTACAAATTTTAGTAGATCACCTAATAATTCTGTTAAGAACATAACACTTTATTGCAATTATTGCCGTTATAAGGGACATACCATCGAAGATTGTCGTAAGAGACAATTCAATATTTCAAGAAAGCATTCAACTTATCAAGTAATAGAATCCAACCCGAGCATGTCAGACAGTGCACCGGAAAACCCTCAGTCACTCAAGCAGGAGCAAATGGTCACAACTGCTCGAGTGAAAGATCTATAAATCTGTGGCCAAATCAAATTCAAAATATTGCATTTAATACAACTAAAATTAGTCCAAATTCTAAATATGTCCTACTACCATTAAACATCTTGAATTGTAATTCTTTATTTTTAATAGATTCAGGTTCAGACGTTATTCTAATAAAGAAAAAATATATAATAGATGACACAGTATGTTTTCCTGAAAATAAATGCTACTTAAAAGGTATATCTTCAGAATATATACAAACGCTTGCTTCATGCAACGGTAGCATACTATTAGATAACCGTATTGAAATACCACACTCATTTCATATTGTAGAAAATACTTTTGAAATAGATTGCGCAGGAATCCTAGGAAAGGACTTCCTTGAGACGCATAAATGTAAAGTTGACTATTTAAAAGAGTGCCTTGAAATAAATACAGTTCCAAATTATTCTATAGCTCTAAACTTTCATAATTTTTCTAATAGAAATTTTAACATTCCCCCTAGAAGTGAAAAATACGTCCAAATAAATAAAACTCATTTAGTAGATGGTGATTACGTAGTCTCACCTCAAGAAATTAAAACAGGTATTCATGTCGCTGGTTCAATTATAAATGTTTCAAATATTAAAGCGTATGTTAGTGTAATTAACACTACAGAATCGGTTGTCAATATAGAAAATTGCGTTATAAACACTTCTGATATAAACAAATACAATATTTATCATACACAAAATCCCTTAAATAGAGATAACGTTCATAATAGACTTAAAGTATTAGAATCGAGCATTGAAACAGATCACTTAAATCCAGAAGAAAAATCTGCTATCATTGATATATGCCGAGAATTTAATGACTTATTCTACCTGCCGGGAGATAAATTAACCTCAGCGTATTCAGTAAAACATGAAATACCACTCCTACCAAATTCACGTCCAGTTAATATAAAACCGTACCGTCTTCCACATGCAGCGAAAGAAGAAACAAATCGACAAGTTAAGAAGTTGTTAGAAGAAAATGTAGTTGAAAACAGTACTTCGCCTTGGAATTCGCCGCTGCTAATAGTTCCAAAAAAAGCAAACAGTAATGAAAAGAAGTGGAGGCTAGTTGTCGATTTTCGACGCCTTAATGACCTCACAATAAGTGATACATTCCCACTCCCAAATATTACAGATATTCTCGATAAATTGGGCAAATGCAACTATTATTCCTCTTTAGATATGGCCCAAAGTTATCATCAAATTCAATTAAATGAAGCGGATCGCGAAAAAACGGCATTCAGTACCGAAACGGGTCATTATCATTTTTTAAGGTTACCATTTGGTGTTAAAAATGGAACTGCATCATGTCAAAGACTAATGAATAATGCTCTAGCCGGTCTCAACGGAATCAAATGTTTAGTTTACCTTGACGATATTGTAATTTATGCTTATGATCTCGCAGACCACAATAAAAGATTAACTGAAGTTCTTTCCCGACTAAGACAATATAATTTGAAACTCCAACCGTCAAAATGTAAATTTCTAATGAAAGAAATCACGTATCTTGGTCACATTATTTCCACTAATGGTATTAAGCCAGATCCAGCAAAGATTTCTGTAGTTAAAGATTTCCCTAAACCTAATAATTCCACCCAAATCAAATCCTTTTTAGGTCTTTGTGGATATTACAGACGATTTATCGAAAATTTTTCAAAAATAGCAGAACCACTGAATGCCCTTTTACGCAAAAATGCCAAGTTCCATTGCAGCGCATTTTGTGAGGAAGTATTTGGTATTCTGAAAGATAAGTTGTGCAGTCCTCCAATTTTGATTTTTCCAGACTTCGAAAAAACATTTATAGTTACTTCCGATGCTAGCAATCATGCTATTGGGGCAGTACTTTCGCAAGAAGTCAATCAGAATGATCTTCCTATTGCATATGTCAGTCGAGTACTCAATCAAGCTGAACGTAACTATCCGACAATAGAAAAAGAACTTTTAGCCATAGTGTGGGCAGTTCGAAGGTTTCGCCCTTATTTATTTGGCCAAAAATTTATAATCAGAACCGACCATAAACCTCTCATTTGGTTGTACAAATCTACAAACCCTTTATCTCGATTATTAAGGTGGAGACTAGAATTATACGAATACGATTTTACTATTCAATATAAACCTGGCAAAATAAATTTAAATGCTGATGCATTAAGTCGAGCAGTCCCTATCGGAAATTTATCTGATCAATTAAAAATCAATGTTGTGACAAGAGCTCAATCCAAACTAAAAGAAGATAGTCAAATTACAAACTCAACTTCAAGTCAAATTTTAAATGCTTTTCCGTCTACGTCCAGAAGTCAAAACTTAAATAATAGTAAAAATATTCCACTAAATTTAAAGCAACATCATCAACAAGTCCAGATTTAGCGAATTCTCCAATTTCAAATCAAAATAAAAGCATAATCATCTTAGAAACTGAAAAGGATATTTCCAATATATTAAAAGAATTCCACGATAGTCCCCTGGGAGGACATCAGGGTATCAATCGAGTAAAACAGTACTATTATTTTCCAAAAATGCTTTCTAGAATCAGAAAGTATATCAGTAAATGCAAATTATGTCAGCTAAATAAACATGAAAAAACTACAAAATGTCCTATGAAAATTACTACCACTTCAGATTATCCGTTCTCAAAAATATTTCTAGACATAGTTGGTCCAATTAATCCGCCAAGCTATAGAAATATGCGATACATATTAACAATGCAAGATGACCTAACAAAGTTTTCTGTGGGAGTTCCCTAAGAAAATCAAGAAGCTCTAACAATAGCTAAGGCTTTCGTTGAAAATTTTATATGTAAATTTGGTTCTCCTGTTAGTATTTTAACAGATCAAGGCTCTAACTTTATGAGCGATTTATTCAAAAACGTCTGTAAGATTTTATGCATAAAAAAATTCAACGCAACGGCCTACCACCCAGAGTCAAACGGTGCTCTAGAACGATCTCACCGAACCTTGGGTGAGTACTTAAGAAACTTTGCTCAAATGGACCCATTCAATTGGGATCATTGGATACCATTTGCAATTTTCTCGTACAATTCTACACCTCATACATCTACTGGTTTTATGCCATTTCAGTTATTATACGGTTGTCTTCCAAATATTCCAACATCCATTAAACGACAGAATGAAGTTATATATAATTATGAAGATTATTGTTCAGAATTAAAAAATAAGCTACGTCGCAAGTCGCAAAAGAAAACCTATTATACAAAAAAGAATTATCAAAAATTTCCTATGATACAAAAACAAAAACTCCAAATTTCAAGCTACACGATCTAGTCAAATTAAAAAATGAATCTAAATCAAGAAGTAAAATGGAACCTTTATGGTCCGGTCCATTTGAAATTGTTTCAATAGATTCCCCTGAAAATTCAACAATAAAAATAGGGAAAAGATGTGTCAAAGTACCCAATAATAGATTAAAAAACTTCTTTCAATAAATAAGATTTAATAATATTTTTAATGCTAAAATTATTTGAAATAATTTTTGAATTACATGAAGTAATAGTAATAATACAATAAAAATATATAACATTTCCATTAATTTTAAATCAATGTGCATTAAGTCCTTTTAAAAATATAATTTTTAAATGATCCTTCTTAAATGATTCAAAAATATGTATTAGTTCATATACCTGTAGTTTTCTCATTTGATGTATTCTGAAATCAGTCAACAAATATATGAAATATTTTTCAATTTTTACAGAAAAATGAATTTAAAATTAAAGTAGCTATTAAAATCAAAATAGTAAAAATCCAAAACTAAATATTAGATTAATTAAAATTAATATTAAGTTGTGAAGTTCGAAAAATATCTTCAAGATTTTTCTTTGTAAGGGGAAAGGTGTTGTGTATACCATACCTTACTTACTAAATATATATGTATGTGTATACCATACCTTACTTACTAAATATATATGTATGTGTATACCATACCCTACTTACTAAATATATATGTATGTGTATACCATACCCTACTTACTAAATATATATGTATGTGTATACCACACTTTTTTTTGTTTTACGATCAGAACTGAAATGAAAGCAAAAGACGAATACAAAATTCTTTCCAGTTCTGAACGTCATCTTAGTAAGAACAAATAAAATGCTAAAGAAGTTAAATGAAATGTTAAAAATTTAATATAAATTTAAAAGTGTTTTAGTTGAATGGATTTATTCCTAGTTCAGTCTGTGACTAAAATCCTATGTGAATACTCACCCAACAGGTCGTATTGCTTCTAATCTTCTGTTGAAATCAGTTTTATAAACAAAACACAATCGTTCTTCCAAAAACGAAATGGGTGCGTATTTTGACAAAATTCTATCGTACTATAAGGTGCGCGGCATCACCGTTTTTAGAAGAACGATTGTGTTTTGTTTATAAGATATATATGTCTGAGCCAGAGGAAACAAACTATTTCATTAGTATAGGGTTCCTCGAGAGTTCATAGTGCAGTATTTAACATTCAAATTTCAATTGTTATTGGCCATTGGTAATATATGTAAACTTAAAAGTAAGTACATGCAGGAGAACACAAGCTAATTTTACCCCACTTATTTGGAGAACCTTGATAGTTTAGCCCTGTTTTTTATCTATATCATATTGTACAAACTTTACAAGACTTTTTTAGGTATGTGTGCAACCACATGATATTATACATATACATACATAAACAAACTCACGCATGAAAATGTGTGTATATATGCATATAAAACTATATGTGGTTGTATGCACGTACGGATTGGTAGAAGAAGGGCCATAGACAATTATATTATTACTTATGAGTGTCAAAATTATAAACCATGCGTATGTATGTATTATTATTAGGATATTGTATGTATTGGATTTTAATATACATATTGGATGAAGGAAAATTCAAATATTTTCAACGCCTACCTTAGAATATATAGGGTGTCCCCCGAAAATGTCCCACCGGTTAACTGGGGATACCTTGGAATAGCGCTAACAACTTTTGTTCAAGCATTTCGCGAATGGTTCTTTTGTTTCGCGCATAACTTGAAAGTTACTTTGGTTAAAACCTAAAATTTAAAGACCATCTTGGGCTAGCTCTTAAAGTTAAAACTTTAAAATTTTATTTTAAAATTGAATCAATCAATTTTAACTTAAATAACCTCGTAATAAATCACAAAAGAAATTATTAATAAAAAATATTAAGTTATTTTTATTTATTAAGGATAGTTTTCAATATGTCCACCCTCATTCGCAATACACATTTCAATTCTTCTTTGGAAAGCTTGAGAGATATTTCTGGTTTGAGATAACGGAAGTGGATTATACTGGTTTTAACCAGTGTTGCAAAACGTTACTCGTAACGTAACGCAAAAACGAAATAACGAAATGAAATAGCGTTATTAGTAATAATTACGTTCATAACGTTTTAAAAATTAAACTACGTTACAATAACGTAAAACGTAACGATAACTCAATATTTTATTTCGTTTTTCGGGTGACTTTTTTTATAATTATGTATATGAAAATCAAAACGCAAAAACCGGTTGAATAAAATCCAACTTATCTGCTCTTTATCAATTTTTGCGGACGCTTAAACTACAGATTTTGGTAGTTCTAATGCCCGATTTATAGTCGGTAACGTTAACTTAACGTTAACTTTAACTTAACAGTAACTTAAGACACCTAAAAATTTTGATTTATAGTCGGTAAGAAATTACGTATTCATTGACGTTTGATCTGATATTAATTATGGTTTTGTAATCAATGTTACAAATCAATCAATTCTTTAAAAGTAATAAACTGATTTTAAAATCAAAATTTAGAATAATGAAATTCGAAACATACATTTGATACAAAATTTAAAAATAAAAAAATTTATTTTTATATTAATTTTCTGCTAATATTTGGCTTTAAAGTCGCTCTTTTTATATCCTTTGCAGTTTTTAAAAAATAAAATTTTATTTTTATGGACACTTGCAATTAAATATTACTTTTCTTCAGTTTTTATACCAAACGTCAAAAAATCCTTAACAAAATCTTTAAGATAGAATGAAATGAACTTTACGTTAAGTTAACGTTAAGTTTGCGTTAACGACTATAAATGCTCTAGTGCATTTTCATACATTTGTACTTTACGTTAAGTTAACGTTAAGTTAAAGTTACCGACTATAAATCGGGCATAAAATGTTGTACAATTTTAAGTTTATTTTAAATAATTTCAAGTCTGTAGTAGCCGTTTTGCATCACAGGTGTTTTGATAATTTTAAGAAAGAATATTTTTATGCTGGCCGAGAAATCAATCTGAAGATCTATTAAAAGCAACTCTAATAGTCATAAACAAACTATCAGATTTGTGAAAACCCCTGATAAGATTGCTTAGTTTTGGTAAAAATTTATTATTTTTAATATGAAATGATTTCAAAATATTCGTCGGAGTGACGTGAATAATCCATTGTATAATTCTTTAATTTTAATTACGTCAGTTACATATCTACGCCCGTCGATGATCTCCACGAGATCAAAACTATAGTAGTGTGAATTATAAAAAATATATATACTTAAAAATTTTAAAATTATTGTTTTTTAATTGTTTTTTATATATAACAATAGTAAATAACAAAAGGTGTCGTTATTAAAATTAAAGAATTTGAAATGAGTCAGATTTTATAGTTACGTTATTTTAAAACTAAATTGTAATGTTTAAAACTAATCTGTTAAACATTACATTTAATTTTAAAATAACGTAATTATAACGTTATAACATAATAAAATATAATATTTTTCTGTTTCATAACGAAATAACGTACCGAAAAAATAAATATACTGTTACAAAAACGAAACGCATAACGTTACGATTTTTTTTTTCGTTTTGCAACACTGGTTTTAACCAAAGTAACTTTCAAGTTGACATTTCAAGGAACATTTCCATTGAAAAAAAATTATGACGTATATCACCGTTTTTGAAATAATGGAAAGCAAAGTATTATATTTTTTAAATTTTAACTAAAAATTGACTTTGTAAACGAATAGCGTCAAAAGTATCAAAGTAATCTTTGTTAAATGTTCACCCGTTTTAATACACAAACTTGTGAATCAAATAAAAAAACCGCGACCTCCTAACTTCTTTGCTATTGAATTTAGAGGTATTTGAATTTGATAAGGCATAAAAAACAAAACAAACCGTTTTCCGCGAAACAAAAGATTTATTCGCGAAATGCTTGAACAAAAGTTGTTAGCGCTATTCCAAGGTATCCCCATTTAACCGGTGGGACAACTTTCGTGGGACACCCTGTATATAAATATAGAGAGAACATAACTTTAAAATTGTATGAAGAGAGACATAACAAATCGTGATCACTGATATGTTATATTTAATTTCTCTTTTCGCCATTTGCATTTCTGTTTATTTACAACAACAAACTATTTTATTAAATTATAAATTAAAAACAATTCTAAATGTACAATCCTATAACATATCAAAAGTTTTCTTGATAGTTGTGCTAATTTTTATAAAATGAATGAAAATAATTAAATTTTTTGTGTTATTTCCAGTGATTTTATAATAGTGAATGTTTTATAATGGACAAGCAATATTTTCTAACGACACGAACAAATATTTAAGTTATGTAAATCATAATCGTGAAATTGCACGAAGATTCAACAACGTTTTGACTTGACCCCTTTTAATTTTGATTATTTTTTGTTTATAGATAGTCTTTGATAAATAAAATACAAGTTCTCTTAGAATTTTTTTTTTCGACCAGGGGTCTTCACAGGGTGCCCCTCAATTTTTGTTATTTTGTGATGTGAGTGCATTTTGACGAGCGATTGTAGAAAAACTACTCAATCGATTTTCATAAATGATATGTCGTTGAATAGGTATTAGAACAAAGTTTTTAAAAATGTACACTGTTAATTTTTTGAAATAATTTTTAACGGTGTAACATAAGCAAAAAATGGTGTAATTGAAAAAAAGATGGCATAGCCTTTTTTTTTTTAAACAAAATTGAAGCTTATTTTATATCTAACCACTTGTGAAAGTTTAGGACTAGCATCATTTTTTGTTTTAGAGATAAAATTCGTTGTGCATAGGACTTTCGGGAATCAGTTTTTTTTGTTCTGAAAGAAAATTATAAAAATGGCGATTTTTAGATTCAGATTTTTTTTTTGTGTTAAATATCAAATATTTTATTATTAAATAAACTTTTTAAATAGCAATTTCAGTCAAGTTCAGCAAAATTTTGCGACATTTTGACTCGACCCTTTTTAATTTGGTTATGTTTATTATGGATCTACGAATATGGGAGACAAATCCCAACTAGTGGAGAATGGCCACTAACCAATTTAAATTCAAGATTTTATTAAGAGCTTAGCAATGGATCTAACCATAACGTGTTCGTAGAATAAATAAATAAGACAAAAAAATTGACATTAAAAATAAAATTAAGTAATTGTGATGTTAAGTCGATCGTCCAAAACCAAATTTTATCTCGCCGCTGGTCGAGTTGGTTAAATGGTTAACCATATAAACATTGATCAGAGGGACGCCGGTTCGATTCCCGAACCGACCGGAATTGAGATAAAACTTTTGTTACGGATCTTTCACTTTTCAAAGCAATTTTTCATTCTATTCAATTGAATACATTCATTTCTAGTGTCTTAGAATTCTACTTTCTTGATGCTTAAACAATGCAGAGATTATACTAAATTTAAAATTATTTTTCACAAATGAAGGGATTTTGCAGAAATTTGTGGCATTCGCTTCGGTGTAACAACACCAGAAGACAAAGATCTAGCAGAGTAACCAAGGTATCTCCTCAAAAGCCTTTTATCTCTAAGTCCATAGATTTAAATGCTTTTAAATATATGTGTGTATAAAAATGTGTATGTTATGTTTTACGAAAAAAAATCTTATGCCATTTAAATTCTCGCCCCCCCCCCCCCCCCCCCCCGCCTAAGATTTCGGTGAAATGACACCACTGAGCTGTAAACAAAACTTTACAATCAACTTCTAATTATCACCATGAAATTTAGCTGATTTCATTTCACCGCTTCTTCCCATGATAAATTTAATTTTAAAATAAAATCAAATAAACACAATCAAAAGAAAATATCACACGTCAAATCCAAGTCTGATCAGATCAACATGACAAGAGACTGACAAGTCACAATCGAAAAAGATAAATAACTGAGAGACCCCTATATGAAAATTTGTGTATTTATAGGCAAACTTTCAACACAATTCATTAAACGGAATGAGCTTTCTAGAACATTTACTTTAAAAAAAAGGGATTTACACAAAAGGAAAAGTCTTCGCTAAATTAATAAGCTTTCTCCAGAAAAGGGATTTACACAAAAAGAAAAGTCTTCGCTAAATTAATAAGCTTTCTAGAACATTTATCTCCAAAAAAGGGATTTACAAAAAGAAAAGTCTTCGCTAAGTTAATAAGCTGTCTTATAGAACATTTATAATGCTTAGTGGATGATTTATCATGCTCTAAGTTCGGAGGCCACAACCAATGTATAATATTGACCGTAAAATTTATATATGGATATAGCAGAATTATAATTTGAAAAACAAAGCAATTACATTTGAAAAAAAAACCATCACACAACCGTTTTGGAATAGTAAATCCTATAGCGATTAATGATTATATATTATAGTACGTTCATATTACGATGAAATCAAGCTCGAAATCACCTAAAATCCAAGTTTTCAAAAAACCGTTCACATTATTATTAATACCCGTGTTCCTTTTAGGTAAACTTGCTACCCGAACCGAATTTTAAATGGAACGACTTAAATGTGAGGTGTATTAGATTTTTGATCTACTACAACTCAAATTCTTTCTTACCACACGTTTCCGACATTTTTTTTGACAATAAATTGTTTTGACAATTTTTAAAAAGAATATTGCTAAACAAGGTAAAAGAAAATTATTAGTTTGACAAAATTTTAAGTTTAAATTTTATTTTGAGTTTGTTAAATTTAAGAAAATTAATTAAATGTTAAAAAATTTCTGAAAATTAAAATTATGATTCATGCAAAATATAAACAATTAAAGAAAGCTGGACAGAAATATGACATTTAGGCTACAAAATTCTAAATTTGTATAAGCATTTGGGCAAACATATTTGAAATTATTCTCTAAACTGACAAAAACTCTGGCGGTGAATAGAAGCGTAAGTTTGTCACGTAGCTTTACTTTACCATCATTTGATATGGTTATCTTGAAAACGAAATTTAGTACAAAAGTAAAGGAAAATGTGGTAAATGGAACACACTTAATATGATTAAGCATGACAGTTATTTGTAAATTATCAAAAAATGAGCAAAATTTTTAAATAAATATGCTATGTTAGAAATATCCAAACCAATTTTTCTGTTTTTCTATTATTTTTGAGTCAAAACTTTCAATCACCAAAAAAAAAATTCTTTTGTATGACTCAAAATATTATTAAAATTTTACAATAGCCATGTTTTTATTTGGATTCAAAACAAAATACTTGCTTTATTAAATGTCACTTTAGAAATAGGAATGCAATTTTTTTCGAAAATCGAATATTCAGGGGTGCTTAGTGTGATTTTAAATAGATTTCGTTGAAATCATCTTTCAACATGATTTGGATTTTGTATACAAAAATTAACCAAAACAAGCTGATAATCCAGCTGAAATCATAAATTGTTTGAAATCGTGGTAATGTGAACGTAGCATTAAACAGAGAGTATTACCAGGTTAAACATAATAAATTAGAATACTAAATTCTTGTAACGGAAACCACATTGGGAGATATTAGAAATCTACACGGATACAGCGGAATTTATGAATACAAAAACGAAGTTACACTGAAGAAACATTACACAACTATTGCATGTCAGTTCCACAACGTTTAATGATTACCATTTTCATACAGGAAATGATATGTACAAGGGTAAAACGAAAATAATTATGAAAGTTCGGTCCAGGCAAATCCTATGCGGGTGGGAAAGCAAGGCGAGTCCCAATTACAAAGACGGATCAACAGCCTTATAACTATCATGAAATTAGAGTATTAGCTTCGTAACAAATGGTAACTTCGAATAGCCAAAAAGATTTTAAATTCATATGCTATCAATTTGATACAAGTAACGCCATCTCATTTATACACCACATAATAAATATGATGTATATATAGTATTATATATAGTCAGTGGTATTATATAGTCAATGGTGACTACATATAGAATCGCATTTAAGAGGTTTTGGTCTTAGCTAATAGAAAAGTCTTTGCTATGACTATTTTTACATCTGCGTGAGGGTATGTCAGAATCAGCCTGTAAAACCTAATAGTGAATTCTTTTCTACCTGTTCGGTACAAGTTCCAAGACAGAATTAACGAAATTTGTATTCTTTTGTAAAAAAAGCAATACAAAAAAAACAAATTTGGATAATTCGGAGTCGGAACTTGTACCGAACAAGTAGAAAAGAATTCACTATATAATATTTCTACAATTATTAATAGCGTATTCTTTTGTATTGTACAGAACACGGACAAAAAGAAAACAGAATTGAAAAAACCCTCATAGAACTAACAAAATGTACAAAAATTCAGAGCTGGTACAATATGAAAAGAACACAATAAAAAAATTCGGAGCTAGTACAATTTGAAATAATTTTTTTTTGTTTTGTTTTCATTGGCATTTAGTCTAATTATATTTATATATATTATTTATTTATTACATATATTATATATGTATTATATATAATATTTATTTAGTTTGGTTTACCTGCTAAAAGTGAAACTGCATCCATTTTGAGGTTATTATTAAACTTCACTTCTTCGCACAAATTATAATGACTGAATGCAAAACCAAAACCAAATTAAAAAAACAAAAATATCACTTAAAAGTGTTTACAAAAAAGTAAACAAAAAATAACAAAAAAAAAATGTTCAGTACAATTTACTACACCATCGATTTTTTACGTTGCTGTTTTTCTGTACTGGGTGAGGAAATACATTGAACTATATTTACAAAAGAATATGATTAAAATTCTTTTGCGGAGCTGGTACAGTACAAAAGAACACGAGTTTACGAAAATTCGGTACTAGAACATGTCCGGAACACTACAAAAGAATACACTATAAAACGTTGATTTTATGTCAAAATCATCCGGTAGGTTTTGATAGTAGTATTATTAAGTGGCGTCATAAGATAATCAGTAGTGCTATGAATCGATTTTCTGCTCTAATATAAAAATGCTTTAATTGTCTATTTAGAAGTTTGCCTCAGTAAAGGTCTCAAATTAGTACTCAATGGTATAATCAATTTTTAAAAAAAAGCCTGTTCCATGTATTGACTTTTTATCCTGAACAACAGATGGCACTTACTTTTGGTTTAGAAACAGTACTACATATAAAAAGTCCAAGCGGCACGTATATCCGCTAGAAAAGGTAGATTTCGAGATCACACAGTCTTGTGTGCCAGTAGAATCTGATGTATCAGATTAGTTTAAACAACACAAATTAGACATGTTTCAAATAAATTTTTATTTATTGTAAAAAATTAAATAAATAAAAAGGTATTTTGTTTGATCTCCAAGTTGTTGTATATTAAATGAAATCAATAATTTAAATTAATAAATTATTGTTAAATTGAATCACCAAACAATCTTTTTACTAAGTATATTTATTTATGACGCGTTTCGAATATTAAATATTCATCATCGGTACAAAAAATATGACAGTCATATTTTTTGTACCGATGATGAATATTTAATATTCGAAACGCGTCATAAATAAATATACTTAGTAAAAAGATTGTTTGGTGATTCAATTTAACAATAATTTATTAATTTAAATTATTGATTTCATTTAACACAAATTACTTTCAAACAGATATCGAACAAATTTTAAAAAGAAAATTAGCTACATTAACATATAAGCAAAACTATATCTGTCCAATTTTGCAACAAACAAATATCAACTCTACCACAGAACATGTGTGTGACAATTTATGACACAAACCTACGCTATATCATATGTCGTCCAATTACTGCAAAATATCAAAACAGTTTATTTCTAAGAAAAAAAATTAATTTCTTCTATTCAAACCTTTTTATTTGATTTTCATTGACTGTTATAAGGCTTTTGCAAATGCAGAGGTTTATATTTACAAGAAACGGATTAAAATGTTTTCACAAATTCTAAATTTATGAATTTTTTAAAAATATTAGTATCCAAACGGCCGTTATAACGGATTAAAAAAACAATTTTTTTTTCTGGTATAAAGCCTCTAGTTATTTAACCATGTGTCAGATTTTTCTGATTTACGAACTTGTCCAAGATATTAATAAAACACACATGTTTACGGAAGGTTTTTTGATCTGGTTCCACAAATGCGACCGTGAGAGTGCCGGTGTATTCAAACGCATTTTGTGTTTTACAAGCTTTTTTGTTAGAGCCGCTCACACAGGAACCTCCAACTGCAGAGGTCTTTTTTGAAAGAAACTGATTAAAAAGGTTTCAAAAATTCTAAATTTATGAAGTTTTTAAAAATATTAGAATCTAAACGGCCGTTATAACGGATCTAAAAAACAGAGTTTTTTCTAGTATAAAGCCTCTAGTTTCTTAACCATGTGTCGGGTTTGGCTGATTTACGAACTTTTCCAAGATATTAATAAAACGCACATTTTTAAAAAAGGATTTTCGATCTGGCCTTACAAATGCGACCGTGTTTAAAAAAAAATTTTTTTTGCAAACTATTTTGTTGGAGCCGCTCACTCAGGAACATCTAACAGCAGAGGTTTATTTTTAAAACAAATTGATAAAAAGGATTTCAAAGATTCTAAATTTGTTGACTTTTTTAAAATATTAGTATCCACACGGCCTTTATAACGGTTTTTAAAAATCAATTTTTTTTTAGAAAAAAGGCTCTAGTTCCTTAATCACGAGTCGGATTTTGCTGATTCACAAACTCGTTCGAGATATTAATAAAACACGAGTTCGTTCGAGATATTATATATATAAATATATATATATATGGGTAGTTCTACAAACATAGGAATTTTGGACGGCTCTGCTTATTTCGTATATTAATATGAAAAAAAAAATTTTGTTTTCACATGAAATTTGTAAACCTTAACTATGTCTAGCTGGTCACCCAAAATAAACCCGTTTCGAAATATACGTCTTAGAAAAAAAATTATTCAAAACGTCAAATTATCAGTCCCCTGGCGTGTCCCACCTTGAAATTCAAAGCTGGTAAACTAAATAATCAATGATTCTAAGTGTGTAGAGACAAATTTACTCTGTAGTAATAATTTTGAATAATGGTGCTTTAATAATGTGTAAATAATCATAACTTAACTCTATATTTCATATTAGATATATCCTATTAAAGTTTGTCCCACCAATTTGTTATTATTCTCCTGCCCAATCAAAACACATTGAAAATTTTGGAAATTCATATTTCTATCAAGTTATCGCTCGTCACAGGAATTAATTAAAGTTCCATAAATATATTATTGCAAGTGTTTTACTTAGTCCGAGGTTTTATCATTCAAAACAGTCATCATTAGTAGCAAGATCGTGTGTTGTCCAGTCAAATTATCAGTCCCCTGGCAAGCATTTTCGTAAAAAGTGTTTTAATTACAGGTAATTTTGTAATTTTATACGTCGTGAATATGAATTGCCTTGGTATAGAATCCGTTTATTTTTTTGTTTTAGACGTAATTTTGTCATTTTTAAGCGAAATACTGATAAATTATCAGTCCCCTGTTCTCAGTCCCCTGGAAGATTTATATGCGGGCAGACTTAGTTAAATGTTTATTTCGTATTTTGAGATAATATTGAGACAATTTTGAGTTAATTTAGGATTAAGAAACATATTTTTTAATTTTGACTCTTGTATTTTTTTGTTTTTTTTTTTTTTTGTTTTTCTTTTATTTTTTTTTTATTATTTTTTTTTTTTTATTTTTTTTTTTTTTTTTTGACTGGCCACATTCAGAAACGTTGAAAGAACGTCATCAACTTTAACTAAAACTAGTTGCCAGAACTTATACGCCTTATTAGCTCATTTTCTTCCTTCGTGTGTAGAATTACCCATATATATATATATATATATATATATATATATATATATATATATATATATATATATATATATATATATATATATATATATATATATATATATATATATATATATATATATATATATATATATATATATATATATATATATATATATATATATATATATATATATATATATATATATATATAAATATATATATATATATATATATATATATATATATATATATATATATATATATATATATATATATATATATATATATATATATATATATATATATATATACTAGGAGGGCCCGGCGTGCTTCGCTACGGTTATAAATAAAGTTTTTGCGTAGACATTTTGTTGACGTAGAAGCAATGATTTCAAAAAGTGGTAATGAGAAATGCTAGCATATAATTTTTAATTTTTCTTTTTAAATATATGAATGAAAAATAATCAGAACTCTAGCTGATCAGTTCGGATATATGAAAAATTAGCGATCAAATAAGTTAGTGATCAAATAAGCTTACTTGA